>CM046671.1:2978308-3034895 GCA_025594165.1 Tamias sibiricus | reverse complement strand
TGTGATCATACTGAGTAAATATATATATACACATACACACACACCCATCAAGCTGGGTCCACTCTAGAGGCTACAGTGTTTATCAGGAGAGACAAAACCTGGCTCAGCTTAGGTCTTTGGAACCCACACACAAACTGACCTCCTGGTTCCACATGCAGGGTCCTGACAGGTGTGGGGACAGGACCTATAATTGTATTATCTTTCTTGGTAGCACCTCCTGGCACAGGACTCTCCACCAGGGAAAAAATAAGGCCCCTATGGTGATGCCCATTGCCCACCCCACATGGACATGTGGAATAGTATGGAATAGCCCAGAGAAATGACACCTCCTCTCTCACTGTTTTGGAGCCATCATGTTTTTCTTTGTGGATGACCCCTGAAAGAGGAAACCTCTACTGGAATAAGAGTGAGGCCAGCAGAGATCAATCTTTACCTCCTTCCAGGCTAGTCAGCTCCCACCCTTTGTACAGTTTACTTCCCTTTGTATGTGCAAATACTGTCTCATCATTTCTTATTTGTCTCTGGAGAAACAAATTTTAGAAGCCTGGAGAGACTTGCTTTGCAATGATAAGCCAGCCATTTGACCATTTTAGACACCCACTCTGTCCCTGGAAGCAGTGCTAAGGCCATGTGCATGTGTAAAGGTCCCCAGACTGTCACAGCCAGAGTTACCTACTCATGGATACTTCACCAAATGTCAGGGACTTAGAGGCAAAGATGTGCAGATCAGACTTAATAAACTTAATCTTAGGAAATTAACCTTTCTTACTTGAAGGCTTTTCTTTCTCTCTAGTGTGTGTCAGAGCTAAAGGGCTTTCTCCAGGCCTGTGGTCTGGAAACCACAGCAGGGTGGCCCAAGCATGGGTCCATGCTGAACCAGTGAATAGCTCAGTCCATATGATCTCCTCATGCTCGCCTGGTATGTAGCACTGGGAGAGCAGTGGCTTCCTGTCCATGACACTCTTTTTGACATCCAATTCCACTCTTTATTCTTTCTTGGCTCCAAACTTCAATTATTCTCCTCATTTCACTTGAGATCTACCATGCAGTACTATCAGATGGTTAGTGTACACACAGTCCTTTCTACAGGAGAAGACAGGTGACCATGGGCAGGGGCCATGCAGCACTCAAACCAGCACTCTGTGGCTCCCACACATATGCAGAGCTGCAAGTTCTATCCTGGCTGCTGCTCCAGAAAATGATAGAAGCAGAAGTGGAGTTGAGTAACACTGCCATGTCATTAAGGCTGAGCTAGGTGGTATTGGCAGATACCATGTACATTCCAAGCTCTATCAGGGAGAGAAGGGGCTCTCACATCAAATATACTCTATTTCCCACTAGAAAATCTAAGAAGCAAAATTTTCCTGATTTTGAGACCAAAACACTAATTCTGCCCAAACATTCCCATGCCTACTTTGTAGTATGTGAAGCTGTGGGACTCTCTTATACCTCTATACACCCATTCCCCAAAGCTGTATAAAGTTCCAGGGAGAGGACAAGCAAGGAAAAGACTGATGGAGTCAGACTGGTGAGTGGGGTCTTCAGAGGGTCTCCTCATCCTAAGAAGGCTCAAGGTATTCTATTGTTTATTTCTGTCATAACTGAATGAGGACTCCTTTAGGTACAATGACAGAATTTGAGATTGAGGTGGGTTCTCCTCTGAATGTCCTGTCCCTCCCAGAAGCCACTCTGAGGAAGAGCAGATACAGACACCTTTCCCTACCCCACAGTACAGCACAGACAAAAGTCAATACATCTGATGAGAAAAAATGTTTATTTAGAAACAATGGAACTCTCAAAAGGAAGAAGCCATTATTCACGAGAAAATGGGTTCACATGATGACAGTTTTTCTCCTATGGGTTCAATTTTTTTCTGAAAGGTTTTCCACCAGGAGAATCATGGGAAACAGGACCTGGTTGACCCTGCAGGACACCATTTTGGAAAAACCATGTTGGGTAATGGTGAAGGTGGCTTGAAGAGCTTACCCCAATTGGCCTATGCTGGAAGGAGGTGGCTGGGGGCTCAGGATTCCTATGCTTCCAGGTCAAATCACTGTCTCTGATCCACTTGGTTTTGGGGTTGTGGCCCTTGGAGCTGGCTTGGGCAAAGGCAATATCTCTGATCATTTGCCTTTGCTCTGGGTAGGAAGAACCCCTGGGTTGACAGGATTGCCTACCCACCAGGGTGTGGTATTTTTCTTTATATCCATAGAACTCTGTTGGCCCACTTCTATGTTGAAGTTCCAGCTTGTCCATCAGGATCTGTCCAACAACACTCATGAGGGCCTGGGGTTCAACCACCATATTGTCCTTGGATATTTGGCTTGAGACTGATCTCTGGGTCTGGGTAGTAGCTCTCAGGACCTTGACTTTATTCAGGGACTCTTCCTTCCCTTTTCCTTTTTTATAAGTGTCAAAAGACTGCAGAAAGTTCTTCATTGTTGTCTTGACAGAGCTTCCTGTAGGATACTGTCCCTTCTCTGAGAGACAAGAGAAGGACTTGCTTGATGTAGTATCCATTTCTTTGACCTTGGCATAAGGTCTCAAACCATAGTTTTGGGAATTTTCTTCCTCCTCTCCTGGTCTGGGCCTCCCAGACGGCTCTCTGTCTTATCATTTGGACAATGTGTTTCATTCTCATCTTTTCCTGGAACCTCAACATTAGTGACTGGATTCCTTCTGACCCTGGCTTCTCCCTCCCTTCATTAAGACATTACATTGACCTTTAGAAGTTGATTTGCTCATCCTGACCAAGCTCTGGGAGTTGGACAGAGATGTTTGAGAAGGTGAGATATTTGTGGAGGAGAGCTTATCACTGTGACAATCTTGCAGGACTCCAGTGACCTGGTCTTGGGGCTGCTTCTCTGACTCAATCTCCACTTTGAGCTGAACAGCACTATCTTTCTGATAGTGCTCTCTGAACAGCACTTTACTTTCAAGTTTGGTTTGTTTACCTTTACTTTGTCCTGGATCCTGTGAAATAGAAATTCTAGAAGGGGAGAAGCTTTATTTACATTGATGGTTTGGGAGTTTGCCCTCACAGAGGATTCCCGTCACTTCCCATTTAGATGACTTCTCCTTCTCCACCTCTATCTCCTTGATTTTTTCAGCTTTTGAAGATTGGGTCCCTACTTTAATTTCCAGCAATTTCACACCATGGCATGGCTCTCCTGAGGCCACATCTTTACTCTCTTTGTGTGTCTCATACCTGACCACATTCCAGCTTGCATTGGGCTCCAAGCTAGCTTTTTCAATCGCTATGATAACTTTATTCTGTTCTTTCATGTTTAGAAGGCTATAGGTATGGGGCTGAGAAACCATGCAGATCTCTGAGGTCCTATGACTACCACCCAGTGGGGTTCCTCTCCAGGTTCTCTTCTCCTCTGAAGGTGAGGGAGCAAAAAGGGGACTCTGCAAAGTGGGAAATGAGATTTTCTTATTACCCTCTTTACCAGAGCTTTCTGAGAAAGTTCTTTCAGGAGACTGGCAACCTTGGCAATGGGCATTGCCCTATAGTCACTGGAGCCTTAGGAGGAAAAAGCTGGCTGTGGTAGGGGTGAGGTTTGAACCTAAGTTGCAATTAATTGGATCAAGAGCCTGGAGGTGGGGCTGGGATTGTGGCTCAGCGGCAGAGCGCTTGCCTTGCACGTGTGCGGCCCGGGTTCAATCCTCAGCACCACGTAAACATAAATGCATTGCATTGTGTACAACTAAAGTAAATAAATAAAATATATAAAAAAGAGCCTGGAGGTATGGATGCCACCTGCGCCTCACCCAAGACCTCATAATATGTGTTTATAGCTTCAGGTGAGTTCCTGGGTCAAGGAAGGAAATCTTCTGGGAGGTGTTCACATAGGATTGCTGATCATTGGAGGAGGCTAGATGGACGGGTTTTGTGTGCATGCTCGACTTTGGAAAAGCAGAGTTGGCAGCAAGCCAGAATCCACGCACACACACAGGGATCAAGCCCTGCTTGATCTGCACTAACTTTTTTTCCAGATGGTCTTGCAGGGCTTTTCCCAGTTTCTTACCTGGGCCTGTAGATAAGTCATTTTCTGAAACAACCTTCCTGGTCCTCAAGTAACTTTCTGAATTCTTGTTGTCAATCTGAGCCTTCCCTGAGGTGCTTCCTGAGCTCCAGAATAGATCTACTGGCTGCCTCTGCATTTCTGGCTCTAGACCCCTGCTTGGAAAATCTAGTTTGAATGTTATGGAGTTGATTGTACAAATTTTTTTCAGAGTGCTTGGACTCCAACTTCATCATCCCTTTACCTGCAAGTGCTGTTTGGGTGGGCTGGGAGGGGCCAGGCTTCTCTTTTTTCTGGCACAGACTCTCCCTTGGAAATTTATTCTGAAGCTGCATCTGTTCTTGAAAAGCTAGAAATCTACAGGGTGGGCCAAGCTGTTGTTTATCACTGATTAACCTCTGTTGATTATGTTGCTCTAGCTCCTGGCTGGTAGATTCCCCAGCAACAATGGAGGCAGACCTGGAAATTTTGGATGCCCTGCTTCCCTGGGGAAGTTAAGAGTGGGCTGGTTAATGACTTTCTGAGTAAGAGTGGGCTGGTTAATGACTTCCTGAGTCTTCTGGATCTCAGAGAATAAGACCTTTTTCCATTCCAGTCAGTTCTGCAAGGGCCATTCCAAATGTTGATCTTGGGATAAAAGACTGTGCCTGCTTTTCAGATTTAGTGCAAGTTGTTCTACAAGTCTTAATCTGGGATGAAGAAAAATGTGGTCAGTTTGGAAAAGAGTATGAAGTGCTACCTGGTGTCTGGCCCTGAGACATGGATAGAGGCAATTTTTGTGCCAATATTTGGGATTGGGCCTTCTCCTGGGTCAAGGGCGCCTTCAGGGAGAGCTGTGGAGGTTTTTCATCCTGATATTGAACTGAGAGAGTTTCTGTGACTTTGTTGAATGCTACAACTTTACATTGTGATGTAGGAGACCTAAGTAGGAGACCTCTTAGAGACCTAAGCAGTAGCCACCAGGGACTCACTGTGCAGAGAGGGCAGGCCCCAGAAAATCTGGCTGTGTTTTTGGTCTAAAGGTCCCCCCAAAACCTTGTGGTAAGAGAAATCCTGAGAATAATGGAGCTTCTGTGTTGTTCCTTTTGAGTTCCAGAAGCTTTGTGCAGTAGTGTCCCTCTGGCTACCCAGTGACTTCAGCATGTTTTCCAGAGAACACACGGTGTAATCTGGACTCATTTGTTTGAAAGAGGCCCCATTTCTGGCATTTCCTTCCACCCTTTTAACTCTACTCTTTTGGTGATCAGCATTTCCAGCAGTGTCTGTACATCAGAGTTTATGAAAGAGTGGCCCCCAAACTTGACCTGCCAATGTGTGGGGTCTACCCAGAGTGTGGGGTCTGATGGGTGGTGGAAAAGATGTTCTTGCTTGGATTTGCCATGTACCCAGGTAGATAAAAATAAAAGCATGGCAGTTGCCCACCACCACGAGAGGAATAAAATTGAATAACTTCTGCAGTCTAGGCCTGAGATGGCTGTGATGCCCAATATGAGTGACCTGGAAGGGAGCCCTGTGGAGCAATGGCCAGTGAGGTTCTATTCAAGTCAGACTGGTCTTCATGTTCTGATAAGGATGAGGCCAGAGGCAGAGTGTTATTGGTCAGAGGACTGAGAGAAGCTAATGGGGACAAGATGGTAGAAAGATCTTCCAAATGTTGATAAGGTGGCTTGTGGAATCCAGCAGGCCCTTGCTTGAATGCCTTACCTGGGTTATCTTCCTGTAACAGTTGAGGAGAACTGTCCTTGTCCCAGAGCTTCCATAGGAGGCTGCAGGAGACAAGAGGCACAAGCTACAGCTAGGAGCAGGAAGGACAAAGAGGCTGGGCAGGGATAAATACCTGTGGCTTATGGACCCTCCACTGCCCCACACACTGGCTTCACCAAGCTCTTGATATTCTTACCACTGGGGCTTTAGTCCCATTAAACTCTAACCTGGAGTTTTCCTACGAGGTCAGCCTTGAGCCTCAGGGATCATATTACAGATCCTGATGGGAAGAACACAGAGAGCTGGAAATTTCCTCACCTTTGCAGAAGTAACATCATATTCTGAATAGCCTTCAGAGTCTTCAGGCGATTGCCAGAAGCTGGAAATGGAAAATGAATTGTGGTAGATAAGGCAGAAACCCATATTTTACAAGAAGTTAAGTGGAAGGCCCCTTTGGGGGAAATCATGGGAGATTAGACTGGAGGCTAACCCTCAGTGTTCAATTCCAAATGACCAGTGAAAGTGATATAAACACTCTGCGAGGGCCTTCCACCCGCAGACAGAAGCCTGAGCTCAGGCTCTGGCCCAGGACCGCCTCTTTTAATCAGCAGACCCCGGCGGGAGCTCAGGCCTAGCCCAAATCCACATACACCAACCTATACAGGACCCAGGCCCAGGGTAGGTCTGAGTCCACTCCCCCCCCACACACCAGGAAGAACAGGCATAACATAAATCCATCTTGGGACACTGCAGACATTGCCATAATTTTTGCCATGCAGTAGCCTCTACTTTTTGACAATAGACAGGGCCTAGAAGCAAGTGCATCTCAGAACAGGCATCCCAAAGACAGTGTAAGCCCACACTTTCAGCCCCATCTGGGTAAAACATTTTATCCATCTTGGGACACTTCCACTGTTATTTCAAGTTACTTCTGCTATTGCCACCACCACCTTTAGTTGTAGTAGCATACATCAAGGAACACCTGCAGGGTCTAGAATCCCAACATCAAGGTGAGGTACAACTTTCATGGACACTACAAGAATATAGGGCAGAAAGTGTAATGTCTCAGATGCACACTGCAAGAAAGGATAATAAATAAACAACATGAAAACACAAGGGAGGAAAGCACCCCAACTAAACAGAATACTGCAATAACAGAACCCATGGACAGCAAAGTTGATGAAATGTCAAAGAAGAAGTTCAGAAGGTTCATAATTAAAATGATCTGTCAATTAAAGAATAACCTAAATAAGCAATCACAGGCAAAAATTGATCACTCCAACAAAGGGAAAAGAGAGCAAATACAGGTAGCAAAAGATTACCTCAAGAAAGAGATGTAGAGGGACTGGGGCCATGGCTCAGTGGTAGAGCACTTGACTTGAATGTGTGAGGCCCTGGGTTTGATCCTCAGCACCACATAAATAAAATAAAGATATTGTGTTCACCTACAACTAAATATTTTTTAAAAAAAAAAAAAATGGAGTGTCTTAAATTAGAAAAAAAAAAAAAAATACAGCCCAAAATTCTTAAAATAAAGAAAACAATAAACCAAATTTAAAAAAAAATCAATTGAAATCATCACCAACAGACTAGATCACTTGGAAGAAAGAATGTCAGAAAATGAAGACAAAGTGTACAATCTGGAAAATAAAGTTGACCACACAGTGAAGATAGTAAGAAAAATTGAACAGAACATCCAAGAATTAAGGGACAGCATCTAAAGACCAAATCTAAGAGTTATTGGTATAGAGGAAGGCACAGAGTTTCAAACGAAAGAAATGCACAGTCTCTTCAATAAGATAATATCAGAACATTTCCCAAGCATAAAGAATGAATTGGAAAATCAAATACAAGAGGCATAGAGGACACCAAATGTATAAAATTAGAAGAGATCTACACCAAGTCACATTGTAATGAAAATGCCTAGCATATAGAATACGGGTGGAATCTTAAAGGCTGAAAGAGAGAGTAATCAGATCACACAGAGGGGGAGATTGATCATATCTCACCAGATTTTTGAACCCAGACACTCAAAGCCAGGAGATCATAGAACAACATATATAAAGCTCTGAAATAAAATGGATGCCAACCAAGAATCTTATATCCAGCAAAATTAAGCTTTAGATTTGATGATGAAATAAAAACCTTCCATGATAAACAAAAGTTAAAAGAATTTACAACTAGAAAGCTGGCACTATAGAATATCCTCGGCAAAATATTCCATGAAGAGGAAATAAGAAACAATGATGAAAATCAGCAGAAGGAGGTATTGCACGAAAGGAAAAACTGATCAAAGGAGAAACCAAGTCAAGTTAAAGACCAAAAATAAACAAAAATGTCTGGGAACACAAATTATTTATCAATAATAACTCTGAATGTTAATGGCCTACACTCACCAATCAAAAGACATGGACTAGCAGATTGGATCCAAAAACAGAAAAAAAAAAAAGAAAAAAGAAAGAAAGAAAGAAAAAAGACCCAACAATATGCTGCCTCCAATAGACTCATCTCATAGGAAAAGACATCCACAGACTGAAGGTGAAAGTTTGGGGAAAATCATACCACTCACATGGGGGGATTTTCATCCTCATGTCGAATAAAGTAGACTTCAAGATAAAAGAAGGACACTGCATACTACTTGAGGAAACCATACACCAACAAGACTTAACAATTATAAATATATAAGCCCCAAACAATGGAGCATCTATGTTCATCAAACTCTTCTCAAGTTCAAAAGTCAAACAGACCACAACACAATAATTTTGTGTGACTTTAACATGCTTCTTTCATCACTGGATAGATCTTCCAAACAAAAGCTGAACAAAGAAATTATAGAACTCAATAATATAATCAATAAATTAAACTTAAATGATATATATAAAATATTTCATCCTTCAATGACTGAATACACTTTCTTCTCAGCAGCACATGGATCCTTCTCTAAAACAGACTATATACTATGCCACAAAACAACTCTCAGAAAATATAAAAAAGTACAGACACTACCCTGCATTCTATCAGACAATGGGATGAAATTAAAAAACAATGATAAAGTACGAAATAAAAGCTACTCCAACACCTGGAGACTAAATAATATGCTACTGAATGAACAGTAGATTGCAGAAGACATCAAGGAAGAGATTTAAAATTTCTTAGAGGTGAATGAGAACACAGACACAATATATAAAAATCTATTTGAAACTATGAAGGCAGTTCTAACATTAAAGTTTATTGCATGGAGTTCATTCCATAAAACAAGAAAAAGTCAACAAATAAATGACTTAACATTGCATACCAAAGCCCTAGAAAAGAAGAACAATCCAAAACCAGAAGCAGTAGAAGACAGGAAATAATTAAAATCAGAGCTGAAATCAATGAAATTGAAAAAAAAGAAACAATTTAGAAATTGACAAAACAAAAAGTGGGCTCTTTGAAAAAAATAAATGAAACTGACAGACCCTTAGCCATGCTAATGAAGAGAAAGAGAGAAAAAACTCAAATTACTAACATACATGATGGAAAAGGAGATATCACAACAGACATTTTAGAAATACACAAGATAATTAGAAATTACTTTTGAACACTTGTACTGCAATAAAATAAAAAATACTGAAGTCATTGACAAATTTCTAGTCGTATGAATTGCCCAAAATAGATCAGGATGATATGCACAATTTAAACAGATCAATTTCAAGCAATGAAGTAGAAGATGCCCTTATGTTGCCGCCTGAAGCGCTCGGAGCACCAGAGCCGCGGGAAGAACTTCAGAAGCAAACTGGAGACAAACAGCTTTTTTATTCTGATAACTTTTCTCTCTGGTTCTAACAACGACTAACTCACACCAAACACACCACTAAAATGGCGCTGACCCGATCAGCAATTTCGGCCAAGTCACTCGAGATCCCGCAACAAAATCCCGTGAGACTACGGGTGGCGACAATGGCCAAATCTCCACGGCTCATAGTCAACTGCAATTCAAGCCAATCCCCAAACAGGGCTCCTGCATTTCCCCCTTTTTGTTTTAAAAGAGGTAATGCTCTAGGACGTCTATGTGCAACCAACATTCTTACCCGTCATCGGATAATCAAGGCTGTGCCCTTGACTCCTGTCTTAGGTTGATATGTCGGCCACATGAGACTGTCCCGTGCGACTGTGCCTGTCTTAGGTTGTCCCCCTCTGGGGATCTTACCCGTCATTGGCTAACCAGCCATCCAATGGAGCCCTTTAGGATCGACTATATATGATGACTAACAGCCGTCCAATTGTGAGGAGATGTTGCGGCTTTAAGGCGACAAGCCTTTTGGTGATGAGCCAAATTGCATAGCATATCAAATTGTTTAAACAAATCAGCTGCCCTAAGTTCCATCAAGTAACACACTGAATTCTCTAGACAAATACCCACAAGGCATTGTCCCGTAAAGTCCCAAACAATGAAAGATCAAAATGTCCATTTGTTATAACATGTTGATGTAGGAGGCCCCATGCATGTAGAGCAGAGGCCACACTGTTGGTGAGGTTGTTTGATGTTTGAGCAGCAGGGATGCTTGCAGCGGCCGTGATCCCTGCAGCTGTAGCAGCAGACGTCTTTTTTATGTTTAGACAATGCCACCAGCAAATCTTCAGGGCCCGCTACCTAGAAACTCAAGCATCAATTATTAAAGGAAAGGCAGTGCTATTGCAGCACTGAGTCAAGAGGCGAGTTGTCAAACTACAAAATAGAATAATTAGATTAGAAAATTAAAGTTGATTTTTGTTCACACACATCGCTGGTTGAGCTTCTACAAACATAAGTTGGAAAAATATCATATTTAGAACAAAACAAAGAAAGACTGAGGGTAATTACTGCATTAAAGATAGATTAAAGAAAAGGTAAAGGCACTTTAGAGAAATAATTTGTTAGCTGGAACCCTTGAGTCTCTGTATACAGAGCAATCTTTTACCTGTTGAGATAATTGAAATTGATGAGCTATTAAACAAATGAAGTTAATAACAAATAAACAATCTTAAGTCAAAACACCAAAATATCAGGTTATATAGCACTAGTCATATTGTTTGCTAAAGAGAAGTCCCAGGGACACCTATAAATCAAAATTGAAAGTAACTTCATTTATAAAATTATTTACCTAAATTGAATACTCTTAACCTAAAATGAATTAAAGTTATTTGGATCCATATATATATATATTTTCTTTTTCATAAGCGCTTTGTTCTATGTGACGTCACACTGGACAGACAAACATACAAACATATATTTGTGACGTCACATTAACATGAAATGTAGACAAATGTACAGACATAAAGACATGTATAAAAAGAAAAAAAAATACAATTGTGTGCACACTAAAGAGAGATCTCCTTGTCCCGGCCGGGAGAAATGACACTTAAGTTGTGAAATATTTTGAAGGACTCTTTTGAGGGAATCATTCTATACCTTCATCTTGGTCCTCTTGATTTTGTACCTTTTTTATTAATCTTGATTCTTCAATAACTTCATCTTGATCATTTTGATGTGCTACCTGTTTTATTAATCTAGATGGTATCCATATTGGAGAGGATTCGTCTTTTGGAAAATCACAAACAGATCCTCTTCCCCAAATTAATACTGGATCTGGACCCTTCCATGTACCTGAAAGAACATCCTTCCAGTAAACCAAAGGTTTATGTTGTTGGTGTGGATTCCAATGTCTGTCTCCAGCAGAATAACCATTAGAGTCTAAAGTTAAAAAATTTAAGGTAAACAGGGCAACTGCCAATCTGTCCTTAGGACTTTTCCAATTTCCTTCTTTTTGTTTTAATAACATAATTTTCAGTGTTCGGTTTGCTCTTTCAATAATGCCCTGACCCTGAGGATTGTATGGGATGCCTGTTTTATGGGATATATTGAATTTTGCGCAAAACTCTTTGAAAGATGAGGACGTATATGCGGGGCCATTATCTGTTTTAAGCATTTTGGGGATGCCCAATGCAGCAAAAGCTTGCAAACAATGAGATGTAACATCTTTAACTTTTTCTCCAGAATGTAAGGAAGCAAAAATCATGCCTGAACATGTATCTATGGTCACATGAATAAATCGCAATTTTCCAAAACTTGGCTCATGAGTAACATCCATCTGCCACAAATGATTGGGCATCAATCCTCTAGGGTTAACGCCGAAATGAGGATTGGGCAAATGTGTCATACAAGATTTACAATCTTTTACAATTGTTCTGGCTTGCTCCTTTGTGATTTTAAACCTACGTTGCAAGGTGGTGCTGTTGACATGAAACTGGGAGTGAAATAAAGTAGCTTGTTGTAGTGCTGAAAGTATAAATACTGTTTTTGTAAGTTCATCAGCCTTTTGATTACCTTCATGGAGGGGACCAGGCAAATTAGTATGTGCTCTAATATGGCCTACGAATAGAGGTTCTTTTCTTGCCCACAAAAGTTTTTGTATTTGATAAAACAATTTAAAGGCTGGAGTATGAGGTGCTATTGGTCCTGCTAACTCTAATTTTGGGACGGCTTGTACAATATAGTGGCTATCTGAAAAAATGTTTACAGGCTGGTCCCTAAAATTTTCCAGAGCTCTTACCACAGCTTCCAATTCCACTAGTTGAGCTGATTTGTGTGCAGTTATGTAAGTCATATTTTCTTTTTTAGTGACTACTGTAGCAGTACCATTTGAGGACCCATCTGTAAATACATTAAATGCCTTAGGAATAGGTTGATTTTTTATTACCTGTGGAAATATAATAGGATGAATAATACAAAAAGATAATATAGGGGACTTAGGAAGATGATTATCAAAATTTGCAGAAGTAGAGCATTTAGCTATAGCCCAATCATTATCATTGAAGCATAAGTATTCAATCTGTGATGATGAATAGGGAGTAATAATAGTAGCAGGGTGAATGCCAAATATTTTAGTAGAAGTCTTAAGTTCTTGAAGAATAAGTTTAGCCACCATGGAGGTATAAGATTCAATTATACTTTTAGGAGAGACGGGCAAATGTATCCATATAAAGGCCCTTGTTGCCAAAATACTCCTGTGGGTGTATATTGTGAAGAAATAATAATCAACATCAGCGGTTGAGTTAAATCAAATCTATCACAATGAGCTCCTTCGATGGCTTTTTCTACTAACTTTAAAGCTTTCCTAGCATCAGGAGTCAATGTTCGTGGTGAAGATGGATCAGGATCTCCACGAAGGATGTCAAATAAAGGTTTTAGTTGGCCAGTAGTGAGATTTAGTGTAGGGCGAAGCCAATTAATGTCTCCCAGTAGTTTTTGGAAATCATTGAGGGTGGTCAAATGTTCTTTATTTATTAAAATTTTTGGGGGTCTAACAAAAGTATCCATGATTTTAAATCCTAAATATAATATGGGAGATCTGGTTTGAACTTTTTCTTCTGCTATATATAATCCATATTTTTTTAAATTTTCTACCACATCACTGAATATATTAAATAAGATTTTTTGATTAGGGTGGGCCAATAAAATATCATCCATGTAATGTAGACACATGAGGTTTGGATATTTATTTTTAATGGGTTGGATAGCCTTGTCCACATATATTTGGCATATGGTGGGGCTATTAGCCATTCCCTGTGGTAAAACCTTCCATTGATATCTCTGATCAGGGCCATTATTGTTCATAGAAGGAACGGAAAAAGCAAACCTGGGGGCATCCAGAGGATGTAGGGGAATAGAAAAGAAGCAATCCTTTATATCAAGAGTAATAAGATGGAAATTTTTTGGAATAGCTACGGGACTAGGAAGTCCAGGTTGAGCAGGCCCCATAACTTGCATGGTTTTATTGATTTGTCTAAGATCATGTAACAATCGCCATTTTCCTGACTTTTTCTTGATCACAAATATGGGGGAATTCCAGGGAGAAGTGGAAGGTTCTATATGACCTGCTTCTAATTGTTCCTGAACTAATTGGTGGGCCACTTGTAATTTCTCTTTAGATAGGGGCCACTGAGGGACCCACACTGGCTTATCAGAAAGCCATGGTATTTTCAAAATTATTTTCTCAGTGGCCCCAAAAAAAAAAATATCTTTTTCCTTTATGACAATGATTACTTTTAGGGTTGAGATTACTCTGTACTTTTTGATAATGAGTTCTTTTATGGTTAAGATTACTCTGTAGGTTTTCACATTTAACATCTGCAGGCTTGGTTGCAAGGTGTACTCCCATTTGTTGCAAAATATCTCTTCCCCATAAAGTAACCGGTAGATTAGGTAAAACATAAGGCTGAAATGTTCCTTTATGGCCTTCATCATCCTCCCATTTTAAAATTACTGCACTTTTATCTGGGAGGTTATTATATCCCAAGCCTCTTAAACTGGTTGATGCTTTTTGCAGAGGCCAGTGCTTGGGCCATTGGCGTAAATTAATAATGGAAGAGTCAGCTCCAGTATCTATTAATCCCTCCATTTCTATTCCTTGGATTTTTATTTTACACATAGGCCTCCTTGAACAGTCTCGAACCCAGCAAGCCATGGGACTTGAGTCAGTGGAACAAAATCCTCTATTGTTCCCTTCTTGAGGCATACCCATTTTAAATGAATTATGTAAATTGGGAAGGAGAAGCAACTGAGCAATTCTATCTCCTTGATTAACAGAAGTTATACTTTGGGGTGAGCTAAGCATTATTTTTATTTCCCCTTTGTAGTCTGAGTTTATTACACCTGGGGTCACTTGCAAACCTAATAAGCTTTTAGGACTACGCCTGATAATAAGTCCTACAGTCCCTGTGGGAAGAGGTCCCCTGACTCCTGTGGGAATCAGTTGAACCCCCATTTCAGGTGTTAACACTATTCGGGCGGTGGAACAGAGGTCTAATCCTGCATTTCCTCTTGTTCCTCTGGCGAGGGAGTGGATGGGTAGTAGGGATTGTGTCGGGGAAGCATCTGAGTGGATGCTTGAGGATACTCCTTCTGCAATGCCCCATACATTTGTGGGCCCCGGGGTACTGGGCCCCGTGCCCCGTTTTTTGAATTCCTGAACAAAGGATTTCCATGGATGTCAAATTTTGAATAGCATTTATTGGCCCAATGATTTCCCTTTTTACACCTGGGGCAGCGGCCTGGGGCACGGTATGAGCTTGATCTTATTTCTCTTTTGGGATTTTGCCTAGAATTGCCTGATTGATTATAATATCTACGTTTAGCCTTTGTGAAATTTCGAGAGGAAGCACCTCTCATTGAGGCTGCAATCACATTTCCTGTGACAAAGGCGCCATTTATATCTTTACATAGTTGTATATATACGGAAAGATCCTTTTTAGTTCTCCATGGCCTGATGGCTGCTTGGCACCATTTATTTGCATTTTCATAAGCTAATTGAACAACTAATGGCATAGCTTGGTCAACATCTGCAAACACACTACCTGCAGTTCTCAAAAGTCGATCAGCAAAGTCGGCATATGGCTCATTAGGTCCTTGAATCACTTTTGACAAGCTACCTTGTAGATCCCCAGGTCCTTGTACAGTTTTCCATGCCTCTAAGGCAGCTGCATTTATCTGAGCATATATATCTGGGTCATAATCTGTTTGAGCCTGTAAGTCTGCGAATTGCCCTTCTCCTGTGAGCATGTCTATATTATAATTTTCAAACCCTGCAGCCGCGTTTCTTTTAGCCGTTTCTATACAAAGTTCTTGGAATTGCGATCGCCAAACCAAGAATTGCCCCCCGCTTAATGTTGCTTTACATAGACTTTTCCAGTCTGAGGGGGTTAAGCTAAAGGTGTTAAGGGACTCCAGCATACTCAACGTGAAAGGAGCTTGGGGCCCATAAGTCATTACTGCCTCTTTGAGATTTTTTATTGTTTTGAAATCTACTGACTGATGGACACTCTGTCCATTTTTCTTTTTAAATGCTGGCGGTTCCCAATGTATCTGTGAGTTGTCCTCGAGAGCGCATAAGCGATCAGAAAGACTTTTTATTTCTGTTTCTAGGGTATGCAAATGCCTAGTAATACCCTTCATATTTTCTGTAATGGTTCCACCCATGGGGGAGTAGAGGACACAAGTGACTCCTCTGCCTGACGGACCTTTTTCTCGGTCTTTTTTAATTTCTTTTTCCTCATTTTCTCAGGATCACTTTTACTAGATTCCTCACCACTGCTAATTTCACTGACAGCAATATCCTGAGGCCCAGGTTCCAGTGAGAGCAAGTATCCTTCAGCTTTCGCCAATAACTCCCGAATAGCTTTAATAGCTTGGATTTTTGTCATTTTTGGGTCTCTTCTAATACTCTCTTTACTGGTCTCAGTTGGCCCAGTGGAATCTACACTTTTTTGATCACTTTCACTTTTGTCTATATACTCCTCACTGAGAACAGAGTCAGGTATATCAAGGAGTCTTTGCATAGCCTCTATCACTTGGGATTCAGTTCCATCTTTAGAGACCTTTCAGTTCTTACCTGTCCGCTCCGAAGTTCCCCGTACGGGCCGCCACCTGTTGCCGCCTGAAGCGCTCGGAGCACCGGAGCCGCAGGAAGAACTTCAGAAGCAAACTGGAGACAAACAGCTTTTTATTCTGATAACTTTTCTCTCTGGTTCTAACAACGACTAACTCACGCCAAACACACCACTAAAATGGCGCTGACCCGATCAGCAATTTCGGCCAAGTCACTCGAGATCCCACAACAAAATCCCGTGAGACTACGGGTGGCGACAATGGCCAAATCTCCACGGCTCATAGTCAACTGCAATTCAAGCCAATCCCCAAACAGGGCTCCTGCACCCTTAGAATTCTACCAACCAAGAAAAGCCCAGACTGGATTTATACACAGCTGAGTTCCATGAGTCCTTTAAAGAAGAATACCAATACTCTTCAATTTATTTTAGGAAATAGAAAAAGAGGGAGCACTTCCAAACACATTCTATGAGTCCAATATCACTTTGATCCCCAAACCAGGCAAAGTCACATCAAAAAAAGAAAATTTCAGACCAATATCTCATGAACATAGATGTAACAATTCTCAATAAAATTCTGGCAAATCGAATACAAAACATATTTAAAAAAAAAAAGTACACCATGATCAAGTGGGGTTTCTTCCAGAGATGCAAGGTTGGTTCAACATATGGAACTTAATAAATGTAATTCATCACATCAATAGACTTAAAGATAAGAACCATGTGATCTTCTCAATTGATGCAGAAAAAGTATTACACAAAATACAGCACAACTTCATGTTTAAAACATTAGAAAAACTAGAAATAACAGGAACATATCAACATTATAAAAGCTATCTATGCTAAGCCCCAGACCAACATCATTCTAAATAGAGAAAAATTTAAAGCATTCCCTCTAAAAACTGGAACAAGACAGAGATGCCCTCTTTCACCACTTCTATTTAACATAGTTCTTGAAACTCTAGCCAGAGCAATTAGACAGGTGAAAAAAGTTAAAGGGATATAAAGAAGAACTCAAATTAGCACCATTTGCCAATGATATGTTTCTATACCTAGAAGACCCAAAAAGTTCCACAGAAAGCTTCTAGAACTAGTAAATGAATTCAGCAAATTAGCGGGATACAAAATCAACACCCATAAATCAAAGGCATGTCTGTGTATCAATGACAAATCCTCCGAAAGAGAAATGAGGAAAACTACCCCATTTACAATATCATCAAAATAAAATAAAATACATAGGAATCAACTTAAGAAAAGAGGTGAAAGTTCTCTATAATGAAAACTACAGAACACTAAAGAAAAAGAATGAAAGAAGCCCTTAGAAAATGAAAAGATCTACCTTGTTCTTGGATAGGCAGAATTAATAGTGTCAAAATGACCATACTACCAAAAGCACTATACAGATTTTATGCAATTCCAATCAAAATCTTAATGACATTCCTCATAGAAATAGAAAAAGCAGTCATTAAATTTATCTGGAAAAATAAGAGACAGAGAATAGCTAAAGCAATCCTTAGCAAGAAGAGTGAAGCAGGTGGCATCACTATACCTGACCTTAAACTATACTACAGAGCAATAGTAACAAAAACAGCATGGTATTGGCACCAAAATAGAATTGTAGACCAATGGTACAGAATACAGGATACAGAGACTAACCCACATAATTACAGTTATCATATGTATGACAAAGGTGCCAAAAATGTACATTGGAGAAAAGATATCCTCTTCAACAAATGGTGCTGGAAAAACTGGAAATCCATATGCAAAAAAAATGAAATTAAACCCCTGTCTCTCACCGTACACAAAACTCAACTCAAAGTGGATCAAGACCTAGGCACTAGATAAGAGACACTGTGCCTTTTAGAAGAAAAAGTAGGCCCAAATCTCCATCATGTTGGATTAGGCCCCAACTTTGTTAATAAGACTCAGATAGCACAAGAATTAATATTAAGAATCAATTTTGGGATGGATTCAAACTAAAAAGCTTCTTCTCAGCAAAAGAAACAAGTAGCAAGGTGAATAGAGAGCCTACACTCTGGGAACAAAATTTTACCACACACACATCAGATAGAGCACTAATCTCTCTCTCTCTTTTTTAAGTATGAAATGGAGTCTTAAGGTAAAATGAATTTTGTCTGGTCAAGGTACACATATCCTGGCCCATAACAGTAATAAGTTAGAACTGTTTTTCATAGAAAAATATTCAGGAGTCCAAAAATATAACCAGAAGTCAAATTTTCTTTTATGAATAAAATTGAAATGGCTAAATGTGGTCAATAAAGTCTAATTGTTTAACATAGATGCTTAACATGCTTTCTTTTTATTGGAAAGGAGAAACTGGCATTTTGCAACTTGGAATGGCTTATTAAATTGTCATTTCTTGAACAGCAAAGTTAATACTAATGTTCACAGCCACAACCTACCCTGCTGGCTCCAAATTATGATTCAGAAGTTTTGAAAACTGAGAATCCAAAGATGCTCCCTTGTTAAAAGATTTCTTATTAAAATTTTGTGTAACAAGTAACAACCTGACACTCAGTTACTCTAATACAATGCAGACAATGCTAAACCAACATATGTGGTCATGCCACCAGGGTGTCCCATTTGCACCACAGGTCAGCAAGAGGACCACCCTACTACTAGGCTACATCTCAACAGTTTAGCCTTTCCCCATTTTCTGCACATCATTCTGATTCTTTTTAAAATGCCTGGTACATTTTCCAGGACAGGGATTCTCAAGCTTGGTTTAGGGGTTAGAATTCCAATGTCCAGTTTGGGACTGGTGTCAGTCACATCAGAGTTCTGGTGTATGGAGTGAGTATTAGCACTTTTAAAGTCCAGTAAGAGATTCCGATGTAAAAAGTTGATCCTGGAAGAGAATTATGTGAGGAGGTCAAGATGAATTCTTTTTTGGCTTTTAACATAAAAATCTATATTTGTGGGGTGGTTAGAGATGAGAGATCATTGCAGAAGTGACTTTCTATTATATTATCAGTGGGTTGTTAATCAATTAAGCCAGCAAGATCTAGTTAATAATTATTGAAAGCAGTAGGACTGTGGCTGCTTTAGTCAGCTTTTTTGAAGCTGTGACCCAAAGATTAATAAGACCAATTTTAGAAGGAATAAAGAATTATTTAGGGCTCACTGTTCACAGGTTTCAACCCACAAATAACCAATTTCATTGTCCTGGGCCCAAGATGAGAAATGACATAATGGCAGAAAGGCAGGGAAAGCATCACAGGACATGGCAAACAGGGAGCAGATTGACAGCTCCACCCACAAGGCACAAAATTTGAATCTCAAAGTCACACTTTCTGTGGCCCACATCCTCCAGCCACTCCCTATCTATCTATAATCACCTCCCAATTATTCCATATTTGTGGATTGATGTACTGATTAGGTTAATGTTCTCATAACCAAATCATTTCACCTTTATACTTTCTTGTACTGTTTTACATTTGAGCTCTGGTAGACACTTTGTATCTAAACTGCAACAGTGGCTTAGTTGTATGTTCTCGCAAGTATACAGGTAATAATTTGTTTTTCCATCAACATACAGTTCCAAAGATATGAGAAACTGAAACAAATGTTTTTATTTTATGTTTAAAATTGACATATGCTTAATAATTTAGGGGTACCCTTCACAACTTTCTTGACTCCAAAATCCTTTCTGCCTGTCTCACGTTCATTCTCTTTTGGAGAACCAGAGACAACCTAGAACAGAGTTTGAGGATACATATAAAAGGCATCACGTAACATACAACCTCTTAAGATTGGCTCTTTTCACTAAATACAATGCCTTTAATAATTTTACAAGTAGGTATTGAGTTCAAGTAAGTAATGAGTACTCTTCTATTTTAGAGACAGACCACAGTTTTTTATTTATTCTCACTGGGGTCATTTGGGTTATTCCCAGTTGTTGGTGATTATAAGTAGAGTTGCTTTCATATTCAAGTACAGGTTTTTATGTAAACACATCTTTTTTCCTGAAGTATATTTCCATAAGTGGGATTCCTGTGTGTGCATGAAAAAGTCTTTAAGTCTGTTAGAAATATCAAACTGGTTTCAAGAGTGACTGAACAATTTTGCATTCTCAATTTCTCATACCAGCAATGAGAAATTAAATTGCTCTACATTTTGCCCATAATTTGTGCTGTCATTATCATTACCTTTTATAATTTTAACTATTCTAAGAGTGTGAAGTTGGATGTTATAATGCTTTGAATTTTTATTTCCCTAATGACCTGTGATATTAGGCAATTTTTATGTGATTTTTTCATATGCATATCATCCTCTTTAGTAAAGTGTTTGTTAAAGCCTTTTGCCAATTATGTGTATATTATGTTTTCTTAGAGTTTAATTTGAGAGTTCTTTATATATATTCTAAAATGAGTCTTTGTATATTTGATTTTCAAATATTGTCTTTTTTATTATTTGTAATAAAATGCTCATAATCTTTGTGAAACCCTATTTAACATTTTTAAATGTAAAGGATCATGTTTTTGTTGTCAAAGCTAAATTTTCTTTACACACCTAGTTTGCAATACTTTTCTTAGTATTTCTTCTAAAAGGAAACATTGTAATATATTTTGCACTTATCTCTACCTTCCATTTTGAATTCATTTTTAAAATAAGGCTGGAGGTTTAAGTCAGGTTCATTGTTGGCATGTGGATATCCAATTATTCCAACATCATGTCTTGAAAATGTTACATTGCTTCTATTTTCACCTTTGTCAAAATCCGTTTATATGGATTTTTGTGTGTGTGTGTGTGTGTGTGTGTGTGTGTGTGTGTGTGTGTGGTGCTGGGGATTAAAACCAGGGCCGTATGAATGCGAGGCAAGTACTCTGCCAACTGAGCTACATACCCAGCCCCAGTTTATATGGATCTTATTGTGGACACTGTTCTGTTTTATTTCTCTTAATCTAGCCCTTCAGCAGTATTGCATTTTCTTGGCTATTCTAGCTTCATAATAATTCTAAAAATTGGAATATATTAGTCCTGCAAATTTATTCTTTTACAAAATTGTTTTGAATATTCTATTTCCATTTTACATACACATTATAGAATCAGTTTGTATGTATCTACAAAAAGAATTCTTTCTTGGATTTTTAATGGAATTGTGTTAAATCTATAGGTTAATTTAGGAAGCATTGGCATTTTAACTTCTCATTTATCAGCACATTATGTCTTGCCATTTGTTTATGTATTCTTTGATTTCTTTCATCAGGATTTTGTGACCTTCATTGTATGTGTGTGTGTATATGTATATATATATATATATATGTATATATATATATATGTATATATATGTATATATATATATATCACACGTTTTGTTAGCTTTATATATACATATTTCCCATTTGGGGCATTATTGTAAATGTAATTTTTAGGAAATGTAATCAACAAATAATAACTATATACTTGGTGTGCAATCTGATGTTTGTTATATGTTTATATTGTAGATTAATTAAATCAACCTAAATTACATATCACCTCATGTACTTTCATAGTAAGAACATTTAAATGTATTCTATTCCAATTATGAAATATAAAATACATTATCATTGTTACCATCCTGTGCAATGGTTCATTAAAGCTTTTTCCACCTTTCTAACTGAAACTTTCTACTCTTCGATCAACATTTTCCTTCCCCTCCACTTGTATGAGTTTTATTTCTTTTGACTTCCTGCATAAGTGAGACCATGAAGTTTTTGTCTTTTATACTTTGTTTATTTTATGCAATAAAAAGTCCTCCAGAGTCATTCATGTTGTCACAAAGTAAAGAATTTTTTTAAGACTGAATAAAAACATTTTAGTTTCAAATTATTCATTGCAAGTACATAGAAATACAATACTTTTTGTGATGTGTTTTGCAATCCATGACTTTGTTAAATAAATTCACTTATTAGTTCTAGGCATATTTTATTTTTTGTAGATGCCACAAGATTTTGTACATAGACAATTGTAATCACCTCTAAGGATTAAAGTCCCTACTCATGATTTTGTTTTAAAATCAACCCTGATGATGTCATTCCATGAAGGTATAAAAATGGTTATTATTGGGCTGGGGTTGTGACTCAGAGGTAGAGCGCTTGCCTAGCATTTGTGAGATACGGGGTTCAATCCTTAGAACAACATAAAAATAAAATAAAAATATTGTGTCCACCTATAACTAAAAAAATAAATATTTTAAAAAATTAAAATAAAAATGGTTATTACACATATAATGGGGTCTCTATGGAGGGCAAGGGTTGGCTCCTATGTACTTTCAAAAATGCAGCATTAGTGAGAGAAGAATGACTGGACTTTTACTGTGGTTGTATACTGGGGCCAGGGTGAGGGTTCCTGCATGTGGATCAGGAACTACAAAGTTTGAATTTGCAACTAGCAGAAAAGAAAGTGCATTCTTACTGGGCTTTCCCATTGTGTTTTCATACTTGAGGCCACAAGGGAAAAAGTGAAAGGTGGCATTTTAAAGCTATTGTCAAATAAACACCAAAATCTGAATCACATTCTTTATTATACAAAAGCATAAACACATTGCCTGTAAGGACACTTTTATTTATTTATTTCCAATCTCTCTCTCTTTTTAAAATTTTGTAATGGCTCCAGTTTTCAGTAGGATGTTACATAGGAGTCATAAAAGCAGAATTCTTGCGTTACTCCCAAAACAAAGGGAAAGCATTCAGTTTTTATAAGGTAGATTATGTTGGCCACATAAGTAAGGGAAAGTACATGGTCTTTTCAACAGATGCATGAAAAATAAAGAAAATAGTTCACATTCTTTCATGACAAAGATAAACTCAACAAACCAGAGATAAAAATGGAATGTTAGTCTAATAAAATGAGTTTGGAGGTTTTCCTTCATCTTCAAATTTAAAGAGTTTGGGGACAGCTGGGCATGGTGGCTCATGCCTGTAAACACAGCACTAGGGAGGCTGAGGCAGGAGGATCACAAGTTCAAAGCCAGCCTCAGCAAGGCACTTAGCAACTCAGTGAGACCCTGTCTCTAATAAAATGCAAAAAAGGGCTGGGAATGTGGCCCAGTGATCAAGTGCTTCCAGTTCAAAAAAAAAAAAAAAAAAAAAAAAAGAGTTTGAGGAGAATTGGCATTCAACTTTCCTTAAACTTTTTTATAAATTCACCAGGAAAGCTCTCAGGTCCAGAGATATGTTTCGTTGGGAGATTTTTTTTTTTAAATTTCTGCTTCATTTGTTTTACCTCTTATTCTGCTCAATTTTCTACTTATTTATGATTAGTCTTGGTGAGGTTAAATGTTTCCAAGAATGTACCCATGCAAGTTATCAAATCTCTACAGTTATTCATAGAAATCTCTTGTGGTACTTTATATTTTTGCACTGATCAGTTGTAATGTCAATTCTAATTAGATTCACATCTTTTTTTCTTAGTCCACCTACTGGTCTGCAAATGGTGTCTTTCTCAAAACCATACCTTCATTTTACTAAAATTTTCTATTGTTTTTGTAGTCTCTGATTTAATTTTGCTTTTATATTTATCACTTCCTTCTGACACTGGCTTTGTTTGTCTCCCCCCCCCCCCTTTAGGTATAAAGTTAGGCTGCTTATTTCAGATTTTTCTTTTAAAAAGTATTTTAGCTGTCAGTGGACCTTTATTTTATTTATTTATATGTGGTGCTGAGAAATAAACCCAGTGCCTCACACATGCTAGGCATGTGCTCTACCACTAAGCCAACATTCCAGCCCTCTTTTTTCTTAATATAGGGAATTACTGATATAAATTTCACTTTTGGAAATTCCCGTTCTGCCTTCCATGAGTTTTCATAAGTTCTTTCCATTTTAATTTTCCTAAATATTTTATTTCATTTTTTTTATTTTTCTTTGACCAATGATTGTTTAGACTGGATTGCTCAATTTCTACTTAATTGTAAATTTTTCCATTTTGTTCCTATTATTTATTTCCAGGTTTTAATCTTGTGATCAGAAAAGTTGGTATGATTTTAATCTGTCTGTATTTCCTAAGAATTTTCTGAGCTGTAAGTCATCTGTCCTGGGGAATGGTCCCAAGTGCTTGAGGAAAAAGATCTGTCTTCTATCGCTGTTGAATGAATTGTCCTATATATATGTCCATTCAGGCTACTCAGTCCACTGTGTCTTTCAAGTTCAACATGTCCTCATTGTTGGACTTTGCTCTATTCCAGTGTTGGAGTATGATGCATTGATGAAACTGGGATACTATAGTTTCTTACTATTTATTTCTATATTGTTGTCTATTTGTCCCTACCTTACTGTTGACACCTGTATTGTCTAAGTGCTCTACTGTTGAGTGCCTGTTAAAATTGCTTTATCCTTTTGGTAAATTGACCCCCTTAATCATTATATGATGTCCTCTTTGTCACTTGTGTAAGCTTTTGACTGGTAGTACACATTATGCACTATAGGACTATCTCTCTTGCTCTTGTTTGGATGGAATATGGTTTTCTATGCCATCACATTCTGCCAATGTGTATTTTTAAACCAAACCTGAGTCTCTCATATGCAGCATATAACAGTATCATGTTGTCTTTTGATTGGAGAGTTTAATCCATTTACATTTAAAGTAATTAATGAGATTTAAAGTAATGACTTGAGATTTACAGCTGTCATTTTGTTTTTTTCTGTGGGTTTAGTTCCTTTGTTTGTATTCTGCCTCTCTTGCTGTCTTCCTTTGTAATTTTTTAAAAAAATATTTACTTATTTGCTTTAGTTGTACACAATGCATTGGTCTTTACATGGTGCTGAGGATTGAACCCAGGTCGCGTACATGCTAGGCGAGCGCTCTACCGCTGAGCCCCAACCCCAGCCCTTCCTTTGTAATTTAATTATTTTTTGAGTGGCTGATTTGATGCCTTTCTCTTAATCTTTTCTCTATCAATTACAGGCTTTTTCTTTGTGACTATCATAAGGCTTAATATGAAATTACCATAAGACATCTTATAACAGACTATTTAGTTTAAGTTGATAACAATTTAACTTTGACCACTACATACAAAAATTCTACATTTTAACTTCTCTTTCCCCTTTTTTATATTATTGATGTCACAGTTTACATCATTTAGATATCAACTTATATTAGTTATAGTTAGTTTTAATACACTTGTCATTTGACTTTTATAGTAAAGTTTAAAGTGATTTATGCACCCCTATTACAGTATTAGAGTATTCTGAACTTGACTGTGTTCTTGCTTTTACAGTAAATTTTAAATTTTTATCTGTTTTCACATTGTTCATTAACATCCTGTCTTTTCAACTTGGGTAGCCACACATAGCATTTCAGAAGGTAGATCTAGTGGTAAGAAATTCTCATAACTTTTGTTTGTCTAGGAAAGCACTTTTTATTTTTATTTATTTATTTATTTATTTAAATTTCTGAAGGAAAACCTTACTGGGTATAGTATTCTTGATTTGTCCCCTCAGTATATTTTCTTTGTAAGGTGTGTCTTCAGATATTTTGCCTATTTTAAACTGGTTGTTCCTTTTTTATCTTTCTATTTTTTAAGAGTTCTTCATGTATTGGGGGCAAAGTTCTTTATTAGATATGAAATTGGCAATACTTTTCTTGTCTTTCCACTATCCTAACAATGCCTTTCACACAGTAGAAAAGGTTTTCTTTCAATTTAAACAGTTCATCTTATCAATTTGTCTTCCATTCATCATGTGTTTGGTGGTATACCTAAAAATTTATCACCAAATCCAATGTCACCTAGATTTTCTCTGGAAGTTGTATAGTCTTGTGCTTTTCACTGTTGTACTTTGTCTAGGTCATAGGGTTGCATTTTGTAGGAGAGATAAAGTAGGTATTCTTTTTTCATCTGATTTGAAATCATTTAAAAACATGTAACATTTTACTTCAGTAGGTTTCTTTCCTTTTCTTTTTGTTTTACTTTCAACCCACCTTTTCTTGGATCTATGGTATCATTTTTGGAGTGAGCTGCAAATTTCCAAGGATATAAAAAGCATGTTTCTTGCATGGATTTAAGTGTTTTCTACTTCCCTTTATAGCAGAGCTCTTAGGAGTTATGGATTCTAGAACCCACTCTTTTAGATTCTGATTCCAACTCTGTTTTCTGGATGATTCCCCATTGATAAAGTAACTCCACAGATTCAATACTGTCTGCCACTTTAACACATTAAGAGCCATTTTATCACTGATAAGATCAATTTTATCACTGATGTGCTAATGTGATGCTCTCCTGCCTCATCTCCAGCATCTGAGGATGAGTTAATATATTGAAGGAGAAATTTCATGATCAAATAGCTTATCTATCCAGAAAAAATCCAAACCATAAAAAAACACAGAAAAGACACAAACCTCTGAATCTTTTACTTTTGTTCCATAGTCTGTAGAATGTTAGTTGTTATAGTACCTGTATTCCACTTGTGTATAAAAAATCCACATCTACTTTGTAGCCTCAATTGCTTAGAATATTCTGTCCATTGCTTATGAGGCTCCTGGCTGTCCCTGCTCTTTTCTAAACACCTGTCTTATTATCACCCAGAACCTGAGCCTGCAACCTAATTTCTGCTACTCTCTAACATATGGAAGTCAAGGTGCAGGCAGATGGTTGTGTATCATCACTAAAAACAATTTTGGGATCTTTAGCCACATGTCTGTTTCTAGAGGTGGTCAGCTCATATAGCATCCCTGATATACGAATACCTTGTTCATTCCATTAGTTTTCTCCTCATGCTGCAGATCTTACTGATACCATTTTAAAAACAGACCTCACTCCTGAAGGAGCCTATAATCAAGGAGATAGCTAAAGATTGCGGTTAGCTGAGAGCCATAAAAGATGTTCTAGTTTCCACCTGATATTAATACATTATCCAAAGAATCTTTGTATGCCCGTGAACACTGCGTGACGCACCTGTAAGCTCGAGCTGTAAGCACGTGTCCTTGTTAAAGTGATATGTATATAACTGGGTGAGTTTGGTTAGTGTGTGTGGGAAGAAGAAGAAGGTGGTGGTTGGAGTTAGAGCGTTTGGAGTGATTGCTGGAGCCGGAGAGAGAAGAAGAATAAAAGACCTTTTTTCATTTTCATCCTGCCTCCGAATTTTCCTGCGGCGTTTGTTGCTCCAAGGCGGTTTCCGCTTCAGGCAGCAACACACTCCTAACTTTTCCCCCAAGTATTTGATAACTTGTTGAGAAGCAAATATGGTTTGCCTAATTGGAAATTGGCAGCAAGTTCTTTGCACAGACCTATGTCTTTGCTTCCCCCAACCCATCATCCATAGAACCAAAATAAGGTAATAACCAAGGTAAGTTGAATCTTGTGCAATTGATATGAGGAAGGGAAGGAGGCTGACTTTTTAAAAATATTTATTTGTTTTTTTAGTTGTACACAATGCCTTCATTTCTACGTGGTACTGAGGATCGAACCTGGCAGCGTACATGCCAGGTGAGCGCTCTACCGCTGAGCCACAACCCCAGCCCCAGGAGGCTGACTCTTAAACAGGCTCCAAGTGTGAAAAGAGACTAATAAATTCTAAGGTAAAAAGGGCAGAGTGCTACTGGGTGTTAATAATAACCATAATAAGGAAATGCAGAAATTTGAACAGCAGTGTTAATCACCATAAATAGTGAGTGGGAGAGGAATGCAGATCCTCAGACATTACTAAGGAAGGTCTCTTTAGTGCATTTCTTGTCCCTTAGGTTGGCACCATTCATTCATTGAGTCATTATTCAAATCTTCAGCAAATGTTATGTAAACCTCTTCTATATTCTAGGAACAATGCTTGGCAAAAGGATACACAGATGAGCAAAGCATCCACAGCTCATGTTCTCACAGAGCTTATGTTAAAAGAATTTCAGTATTCATGCACTTGGGGTTATAAGTGCAAAGGTACAGAACACCAGAGGAGAACATTTGAGGGCATTGAATCCGGTGGGTTCTAAAGATTGAAAAGTCACATGAGGGGGCCAGGATGATTCATTGCCCAATGATACTTGAGCTGTGGCTTAAAGAATGAGTCAGAAAAGAGTGCAGCAAACCCTCCCTCCAATTTGCTTTGAGTATCATACAAGCTGCCTATACTTCAGTTCCTCAAGAAAAGGAGGGGGAAAATTACAAGGCATAGATGGTCATTTTCAGCTCAGCCCCTTCCATTGCCTTTGAACCAACCTTCACTTGTTTGCTCCATGAGTGTTTCCTCTGAGATTGCCTACTAATGAGTTTAGAAGTGAGATGCTTGCACTTTTGTGCTTCTGATCATTCAGCCCTGATGAAGCTTCACACAACCTGGGGTTGTGACTGATTCAGTTTCATTGGAAAATATAAATAATCCTCCAAGATTTCATTACTTCTGGCCACAGGGCCCTGTCACCTGCAAGACACAAATTCTCTTTAAACTGAAGTATTTGGGGAAAATTTTTCTTAGGAATGTCACAGGATCGTCTCTTTTTGTTGGAAAAAATATTTGCTTTCTTAGGTATGATCTTAGCTGTATCACTCTATTTTATTATCCATACACAGGGAAACATGCTGTATAATGGAAATGCTTAGGAGTTCACATATTTACAAGGAGAATATTAAACTGTCCTAACCAGATATTCCACAGTTAAAACACTGAGAAACCACTGCATTCAAACTCCACTTATATACAAGAAAAGGCTGCTGTCTTCTTTTCCTTGATCACAACCTGCTCTGCACACTGCTCTCTCATTTTTTCCAAATTATCTCAAAGTTTTGTTTTGTTTTTGTTTTTACTTTTTGGTACCGGGGACTGGACTCAGGGGCATTGGACCACTGGGCCACATCCTCAGCCCTTTTTGTATTTTATTAGAGACAGTGTCTCACTGAGTTGCTAAGGGCCTCACCATTGCTGAGGCTGGCTTTGAATTCATGATCCTCCTGCCTCAGCCTCCCAAGTGCTGGGATTACAGGTGTGAGCCACCACACCTGCACTGTATTTTTTTTTTTTTAACAGACAATGTTAGTTACCAGCATAGATTAAAAAGTCAGGACTTTCTTGCTTATTTATTAAAGTTGCTTTGAAGTTAGGGAATAACAACAGAAAAATGATTATAAAAGTGGCAATCCTTACATACAAAATATATTCCATAACAGAAAAAACTTCCTGAGGAATCCTCTTGTAGGCTGTTTTACCACAATGGAGATTCCTTACAGTCATAAACCCCTGCTGACAAATGCTTGATATATATTGGTGACCACAGATGCTACTAAAATACTGTTTTGTGTTTCAGTCTAGTAGGGTAGAATAAACAGAACAATGATGATTGGTTGAGTCTGTTTCCAAAGTGATCTTTAGATCCACAGCAGGGAGGACATTGCTTTCAAAGAATATGAAGTCAGTGGGATTTTTATATGACAAATGCAACTGTGAATATATTCATTAAAAGCCTGAACACATGCTACAGAATGACTTCATGGCTTGACAAAAAGACCAAATAAAATGCTACAGGAAATGTTTGAAACATTAAAGGTGTTTGTGCTGAGATTCACTGCAGCATTTCCAAGATGTCCAGGCCACCTTCAGTGGTGTGATGGAAGAGGGGTCAGATTGACCCTGAGTTTGGACCCCTGCCTGTCAATAGTGATGTCATTTTAAACAATCTGCAGCTATTTCCTTTTTTTTTTTCCAAATATTAGCTGTATTTCTTGCCCTGGTCATTATTGAGTTGCAAATGATGATAAGAGGATCTTTTTGTCCTTAGGGATTTATGGCTGTATAAATCCTCATTGTGTTAAAACTTACCCTAAAAGATGATCACTCAGAGCCACCTGTTATCCCCGTGGCTCAGAGGCTGAGGCAGGAGCATCATGAATTTAAGCCAGCCTCAGCAAAAGCGAGGTGCTAAGCAACTCAGTGAGACCCTGCTTCTAAATAAAACATAAAATTAATAATCTTAGGATGCATGAAAATTCAGCCTCTGTGCCATAGCTAGACGCTGCATCTGATTGAACTTGACTATTCAGAGGTTCTGAACTTTGTTTCCTTCCTTTCCAGATCCAACAAGGTCTCAGTAAGCTTTTCAAACAGAGCTAGATCTGATATTTATCTTCGTTTCTATAAAGACCAAAAGTTAAGAGCTTTGTTCCAATATGGTGAAATACCATTTCCTGTCATTTTAACTGGTGCTTAAGTGAATTTAATTAAAAATAAAAATGTGTTCCATGTAACCTTTGAAAAACCATTGAGAGACAATTTACTTAAAATTAGACATGTGATATAAAGCAATTGTGTCTCCGGCTGGGGATGTGGCTCAGTGATAGAGCGCTTGCTTAGCAGGTGAGCACCCCAGGTTTGATCCTCAGCACCACATAAAAATAAAGGCATTGTGTACAACTAAAACAAGTATTTTTAAAAATCCAAATTAAATTTAAAAAAAAAGATATTTAGGTAAATTACTCAATGCATATAGCAAGGCTGGGCAATTATGTCCATGAATTTCAATGTCTTTTTATGAAGTGAAGATACCAAAGTATATACACATTTTTTTGAGCAGACTTCATTACCATTCTCTTTTTAAAAAAATCTTTTTGGGTACCAGGGATTGAATCCAGGGGCACTTGACCATTGGGCCACATCCCCAGCCCTTTTTTCAGTATTTTATTAGAGACAGGGTCTCACTGAGTTGCTAAGTGCCTCGCCATTGCTGAGGCTGGCTTTGAACTTGCAATCCTCCTGCCTCAGCTGCTGGGATACAGGCATGCAACTGCGCCCAGGTTCATAAGACAGGGTCTCGCTGAGTTGCTTATGCCCTGCTATGGCTGAGGCTGGCCTCCAAAGCTACCTCAGCTTCCAGAGCCAGTGGGGTTGTAGGCTGCACCACCACACCCACTGGGGATTGAAGCCAGGGCCCAAGCACTTTAATCCCTGAACAATATCCCCATCCAAACTTGGTATAATAGATACAGACATCTGGGGTTGTGGCTCAGCAGTAGAGCACTCACCTAGCATATGTGCGGCCCTGGGTTCGATCCTCAGCACCATACAAAAATAAATAAACAAATAAATGAATAAATGGTATTGAGGGAGTAAATAAATAAATAAATACAGACATCAGAAAAGGCACACATGGCCTTTGGGAACATGTCTTTTCTTGAGTACAATGACTGAGGGACACTCAACCCTGGTTTTTTTGTTTTGTTTTGTTTGTTTTGGGTGGCGGGGGGGTAGACAAGTACAGAAAATCCAGATTTCCTTCAAGAAGAAAATGACACAAAGACAGGGATTTGAGGTCAAGTGTTGGCAAGAGTGAGGAATCCAACCAGCCCAGAGCCCAAGTGAGCCCCCACATCTGGTCCTTCAAACCGATGACCACTGGGGCTAAGGGAGCCTGCGAGGGCCACAGTGATGAGGGAAACTGCCCTGCATGGCTCAGAAGTCCTAGGCAGGCCTCAAGGGGTGGTCACCAATGGCTCTGAGGTCAGGGGACCAAGGGAGCCTCACTGTGGTGGAAAAATAAGGGATGCCTCCCTCCTCCTCCATCTTTCAGGTGGTAATACTGGATATGGCACATGTACTTTTTTTCTTTCTTTCTTTTTTTTTTTTTTTTTTTTTTTTTGTACCAGGGATTGAACCCAGGGGCACTGAACCACTGAGCCCCAACCCCAGCCCTTTTTTATATTTAGAGACACAATCTCACTGAGGTGCTGAAGGCCTTGCTAAGTGGCTGAGGCTGGCCTCTGACTTGTGATCCTCCTGCTGGAGCCTCTGGAGCCACTGGAATGACAGATATGCGCCACTGCACCTAGCTTGAGATACATTTGAACTCCTAAGATTTCTTTAACCATCAGACCCTGAAGCAGCAGCATATGATATATATATATCGTATATATAATATATATATATTTTTATATATATATATATATATATTTTTTTTTGACGTGGTGCTGAGGATCAAACCCAGGCTGCACATGTGTTAGGCGAGCACTCTACCACTGAGCCACAACCCCAGCCCAGCATCCGATATTCTTATGCACCCAAGGTTGACCTGAATATTAGTTGGAGGATGGGGAAAATGGCCCCTGAGAGAGAGAAAACCACAATACCATGTTAGTTAGACTTTGTATAAGTGACAAAAAATGGAACAGGTACCCGATATACAAGCCTTTTTGCCTTTAGAGACAGCCCAAAATGATGTGACCAGTGTAAACTAGACTCACCCCTCTAGGTTGAAGTAACAGGCTGAAGGAAAGCACTCTTAGGGAAGAATTAAATGCAGAAAACCTCCTCCTGCCCGGCTGGGCACTGTGGCGAATGCCTGTAATCCCAGGGGCTCAGGAGGCTGGGGCGGGAGGATCACAAGTTGTAGGCCAGCCTCAGCAACTTAGCGAGGCACTTGACAATTCACCAAGACCGTGTCTCTAAATAAAAATATATATTTTTTAAGGCTGAGATGTGGCTCAGTGGTTGAGCACCCCCGAGATCAAATCAGTACCCACAAAAAAAGAACAGAAAAACCTCCTCCTGAGTCTTCTGTGTCTTTGTCCCCTTCTTATTCAGGAGTCCCAAAAGAGCCCCAACACCCTGAGGAGACACAAAACCAGGACAACCCCATCCCAGTCTCCCTCCTACTCCTGAAAGCCATAGAAGGCTAGGCTTATAATGGTCCAGGCCCTTTTTTACCCTACAAAGCTTGAGACAAATAACAAAGCCAGGCCTGGTGGCACATGCCTATAATCCCAGTGACTTGGAAGGCTGAGGCAGGAGGATCACAAGTTGAAGGCCAGCCTCAGCAAAAGCAAGGCCCTAAGCAACTCAGTGAAACCTGATCTCTAAATACAAAATAGGGTCCAGGATGTGGCTCTGTGGTTGAGTGAACTCGAGTTTAATCCCCAGTACAAAAAAAAGAGGCCATTTTGGTCTTTTACAATTGAGAGCAGGAGGAGGCCAGAAAAGAGAAAGAGACAAAAGAAAGCAGCTTCCTGGAGAACAGCTAAGCTGATGCTGACACCAACTCCCCACCACAGTGCTGATGACCACTGTGGCCCAGCAAGGACAATACCAGCAACGCCACATCAGCACCCCAATGTAGTTGTGGGGCACCACTGGCAGTCGAATTTGCCCTCAGAGGCAAAGGCCTAGGCACAAACCCTGGTCTTCAGATGGCCCAACAAGAGGATTGGACGGGTCCCTGGATTGGTCCATCATTGGCTCCATCTGCTCAGACAGTCACCTCCAACCAGGATCCCCCGGAGTCTCATGACTGTCGAGGTGGGGAGAGAAATCAACTCCTCCTCAGCCCCATGCAAACCATGGACTCTGGTCTCCAACGAACCCCAGCCTCCCTCTCCCACAGCACAACCGGGAATGGCAAATGGGGGATGGTAAGGGTGCCCGATCACCCCCTCCTCCACCTCTCCTCACCCTCATCGGTCCCTATAAACATAAAATTGTTTTTGTTTCATGTATGAGTATCATAGTCACAGTGAATCATGTATGTCAAGACTTGTGGCATTTCAAAAGAATAAAGGAGAATTTGGGGCCCATCTAGGCAAATTAACAAGACAGAGTGCCAAGGCAGCAGTGTGACACTGACCAGCGGTGGCAACACAAGGCAGTAACAAACCAATGACACACAAGATCCATGAGGAGGCAAAGAAACCATGTGAAACAAGTCTGCCCGACAAGTACCGGCTGCATGAACCTATCCCATCACTTGTGCTGCTAGCCACCTCTTACATGAAGTTTTTTTTTTTTGTGCCATCCTGTCCTGGGACACAGGCCCGAGCCAAGTACAGGCCATCATCCAGCATGCTTGTGGTTTGGTGGCCGCTGAAGTCTTCTCTCCTTTTCAAGAATGCATCCCCAGTGATCTCCCCTAACTGTAATTGAAAATCACTGACATCTTTGGCCTGTGACAACTGTGGCCGCAGAAGCCCAGACCCATGAGCTGGACAATGAGGTTCTGTGGCCCTGTCTGAGCCTCACTCCTGTGGAGTAGTTTGGGAGCTGGAAGCACTTCACACCTGGGGAATCACACCTCTGGAAGAAAGCTGCAGAGCTAGGGCTTTCCACAGCTCCTTGATTCCTTGAGCAGCGATTGCGACTGGACAGACAGACCACAGCTGGTCACAAGGGTCAATGAGGCTGTTCAGGGTAAATCGTCTCACTCAGGCCAGAGGTCCAGCACGCTGCTGTGCCCCAGCCTAGGACTCTAACTCCCTCCTCAGTCCCTGGCCTTCACTCATCCCCTGGGGTTCAGGCACCCAACAGGGGCCCCAGCCTCCTAATCCTCATCTCTCACCCACACCCACCCAGCCTCCCAGCTGCCCAGCGCGTCACAGCTACACAGCTGGCCCACTCATCCTCAGGCACCTGGTCATGATCCTGCCCCGACAACAGGACAGCCTCAACGTGACAGGTCCCGGTTGGCCCAGCCTCAGGACTCTCGTGGCACAGAAGCACCTGTCCCAGAACTTTCACAAATGGCAGGGGAACAAGAGATGGAGTTTGGTAGACTGAATCAAGAGACCAGGAAATGTGGGGACCACAGGCAACATAAGGGGCTGAGGTCAGTCTTACATCACCACACAAACTGAAACCCCAAAAAAGATTCTAGGGCGCAGTCTCTCCAAGGCGGTGTAGCAATTGCACCTCCAGGACTAACCCTCCCTCACCCTCCTGAGGAGGCACAACTTCCTATTTATACTGTATAACAATGATGCCAACACAACGTTTCTGTATCCCTGGACAGTTAACAATAGACGTCTTAAGAGGAGCAAATATGTTTACGGCTGTATTTTGTTTTGCATTATTGACCAGAAGTACTCATCAGGCATGCTCCAGATGTGCCCATTGGAGTAGGGTGTTGAGACTAGATACACATGGGCACTCGACCACTGCCCCACATCCCAAGCCCTAATTAAACTATTATTTTAGAGACAGTCATGATGAGGTTGGCTTTGAGCATTGCTAAATTGCTGTGTAGAGGCTGGCCCCTCCATAAAACACTGCGGTCCTACTGCCACTCAACCGTCCTGAGCCACTGGGATGACAGGTGTGTGGCCACTGTCACCCTACCAGGTGCGCCCATTTTAAACCCTGCAAGGTTTTTCTACCTTGTTAGGGGGGGTAACAGGACACAGATGCAGGATTTGTGAACAGAGTGGTGCTACCGACCTATGCTGCCATGAAAGAGTGAAAGGCAACCAAATCTAAGGCTGCAAAAAAGTGGACTAGAGTGAAGCAGCCTCTCCCCAGCTCTTACCTGCCTGGGACTCAAGCAGTGGAGCAGCGGGAAGCTGCTTCTCTCCAAGGTGCCAAAGGACCTCCACTACATTCAATACTGGATAGAGAGCCTCCGACATTAGAAAAGTTTTGATGCATCAGGAGGAAGAGAGACAAAAACAGAGATGACTCAGGCTCATGCACACAAACTCCTAAGCTGGAGGGGCAAGCTGCCCCCACTGACCCAGGGACTGTTCCCACTCATAAGATGGGTCCACACAAGACACCCCGTTTACCCACTGTCCCACAAGGGACCTGGGCCAGGAGCCTTCTTGGGACTACTGTCGCAAGAGCACCCGCAAGGCCTGGGAGATGGGGGTCAGAGGTTCGTGGCTGGGTCTGCGTAAATCCCATCTGAGCCCCGCAAAGACTTCACTGAGCCTGGAACCCAGAGAAAGTCAGGCCCCGAGCACTGTGCCCCAGGAAGACCACGGAGAATTGGCTCCTAATACCAACCCCAAGGACCAGCGGCTCAACAGGGAGGCTGCATTGAGGCTGGTGACAGTGGCTCAAGGGATTTAAAGGTGGGTGTTTCAAGTGCCCAGCAGCAAGAAGCCCCCCGTTATGGGGAGATGGCTTAAAATTGGCAGTTTTGACTATGGGCCATCGGAGATTTTGGGCAATGTTCACCTTCCATAGTCTCCACGAGACATGGCCCGGGAATCTCCAGTGACTTGAGCCGTAGATTTGCTGATTCGTGGTCAGCGCCATTTCTGGAGGAGAGTGTTGTGCGTGTTAATCGTTAGTTAGAGCCAGAGAGAAAAGTTATCAGAATAAAAAGCTGTTTGTTTCCAGTTCACCTCTGACTTCTTCCGCGGCTCATCTTGCGCCAAACGGCCATCGCTTCTTGCAGTGCCTGCCTTAAGGCCAGAAAGGCCACGCCAGGGAGAAACACAGCTCCGTGGAAATGTGCAAGGATGCATACAGGTGCCCAGTAACTCCTCTGGCGACCCCCAGAACATTGACTTTCATGGGCATGCCCAGTTCGTCCTCCAGGGGAGACCAAGGGGCACAAAACATGGAACCACACTGAAAGGCACCCCGCTACACTTGGCTGGGGGGCTGAACCCTCCACCACCCTTAGCCTGGACAAAAGCACCGACAAGGACAAAGCTCGCTCTTAGAGCTCAGGAGCGAAAATGTCACGTGTTGTTGCGATGGTAACATTTAGGACTTACGTGGTTGGCTAATGGGATGGGGAGATGTGCATGTCAGGGGTAGCTGACATGGAGCTGAAAAGCTTGAGGGTGCCTCGGAACACACCCAAAACTTCCTTGCATCCATTGTCTGTATCTGAACGAACTATGCTTGCAACCCAGGACCAAACTTCCACCTCTAAAGTAACCACTCAACAGTTGCTGCTTTGTGACAATCTAGGAGAGCAACATGAATCCATGAAGGAACATGCTGCCCGTTCCACCTGTGGGAACTCAGAGCGTCGTGGGCAGCTCTCTCCACCCCCCCCCCCCCCCACCCCCCCCCCACACACAAGCCCATGAATCAGCACCTGGCAAGCTCCTAGAGGGTAGTAGAATGACACACCACCCACAGACAGCTCTTGTGCCAAGCCCCGCACGGTCTGGGACCGCCACCTGTGGGGGGTAGGAGGGTGGGGTAGTGGACTCTGCCCACAAACACATGGGGAAAAGGAGCCCATGGCCCCCATCCCCACCCCACGACCCCCCTATTCCACCAATGCCACAGCAAACGAACAGGAAGATGGGGAAGCCACTTTTAGACCCCAACTGGCACTGCGGTGTCCACAGGTGCCTTTTGTAAGAAAGGCAACAAACACCAGCCAATTGTACTTTACCTTCCCTAGGACCCAGCTTCCACCACGAGGAAAGAAACCTGGAAGAGGACACCACTGGGTACACAGGGGGCCACCACACACTACAGCTACAGTTGCTCTGTACCTGCCTGGAAATGACACCTGCCCACTCCATTTCCAAATTGTGTTTCCAAAACACACAAACACAGTGTTTTTCTCTCTCCTCATGTTTAGGGACTGCATCTTCTTGGAATCCTGGTTATTTTCCTTGCTATTCCTTGATGTTTGGGGAGTTTTGGTGTTTTTGTTGATTCGTTTATACTTTGTGTCTTTGCGCCGTACTTTCTCAATATCTCATTGCCCTTGTTTCCCTCCATCTCTCTTTCTTTTGGTAATAGCTAAATTCAACTTGGTCTCTCTCCCAACTCTTCTTCTAAACTTTTACTTCCATTTATCCTCCTCCATTATTATAAACAAGACTTCCACCACATTTCCTTTTTAGGAGCAAACATGTTTCTACCCATGCCTCTTCCCTTTTTTTTTGGACCACAGATTGAATTTACGGGCCCTCGACCCTGAGCCACATTCCCCCAGCCCTATTATTTTTATTTAATCTTTATGAGACAGGGTCTCACTGAGTGCTGAGGCTGGCTTTGAAATACATGGATCCTCCTGCCTCAGCCACTGGAGATGCCTGAGTTGACTGGCCACTGTGCCACTCAAGCCTGGTTTTCAACTAACACCCTCTTGGATTGCCTGAGTTTTCTGGTAACCACCTGCCCCCACTGTTGATGGACGGGGGATGTGGGCAGCGCCTTTCACCCAAGGAGCACCTAAAGCTCCCTTCAAGGACACGGCCAGGAGGCATGTCTGAATGACCCACCCTTGTCTTCTGGGAACACTGGTGGCTGGGTGTGGAAACACTTTGGAAGAAACCCCATTCTAAGCCTACATTTTTCTGGACCTGTATGATTGTCAACAAAGTTACAGAGAAAGCTTGGTCCTGTAGGTTTACAGGACTAAGTTGACCAGCGGGCCAGATCCATCTGCTGTGAGCTTGAGTGGCAATTAGCCAGGTCATACTGGCCTGCAGAGGGCACACTCCATGTTCCACCATCGTAGGCCAGTTTCATTTCTTGTCACTGAAGTCTGAGCCCATTGAGATCATGTGACCTTGCTTTTTTTCCTGGCTTCATATGGACTGGCCTCTGCCCACTCGTGAGTGTGGTTCTGCCATTAACTCCAAGGGACAGCACAGGGCCTTCATTGGCCAGTATCATGGTGGACTACCCCCTAAGAGCACCAAGCCCACCCTTGAAGGTCATACCAAAGAAAAGCCCCCTGCCTCCCTCTCCCTACCCTCTCTTCGCCTCTGAATGCTGGCCTTGGCCATGCCCCCTGCCTGACATCATGCACCCTCACAATCTGGCTCACGCCACTGCAGCCCCCTCCTCCAGATGAAACCCCTACTCTGGAAAAAACTGTCGTGGAAGCCACACAGGGTCGTTCCCAGCAGCCACAGACCTCGACCAGTTGCTGCAGCACAAGACCCCTGGCCCCGAACAGGTCCTCCTCAAGGGCCCCATCCAGGAAGGCGCGCTCTCTTCTGAAGCCAGCCTTTCAGCACAATGCACCTCCTGACCTGGACGCCCCTCACCCCACTATTCAGAACGGCCCCGACGCACTAGGAGGGTCTCATGGAAGCCTATCATTCCGATCCCACAGACCAACCAGAGGGACACTGCCAACAAGCCTCCCTCGTCCCTCTTCATCACTGAGAGGAAATAGGACATGCCTTCTGACTGTGGCATGAATGTGGCCACAGGAACAAGAGGTTCAAAGGGGTCAAAGCTTGTGGGAATAAAAGCAGCGTCTGTTGAGTGACCTGGCATTGGGGACCAGACGACCGCGCTTGGGTTTTTCCTAGAATCCTCTGATTCTTTACTGAAGTGACCTTTTCACTTCCGGTCTTGTCTCTGAGTTTCAATTCATTGTGCCCATCCCTAAACTTGGCAGAGGAGCTTTAAACCAACTACAACCTAGAACTCCTCCTTGGACTTTTCTGCTACTGTGTTGTCAGCGGGTTTCTGTTTGTTGGAAGTGCCTTGGTGTGTCTGGGGCACTTTGACCCTTGGTTTTTTCAGGTTGTGTGTTTTTCCCACCTAGCTTTGGACAGCTGAGCAGCACAGACTCTGCCTGGACACCACAGTGTCCCCTGAAAGGCTCCCAGTGACCTGCGTTCCCGCCTTGTAAGGGAGACCACCAACAGCAGCACCCAGTGTAAACAAGGATGCAGCCTTAGACATGAATCATCTTCCCACTAGGTGTCTCTGCATTCTCCCAATAAACAAAATGATGAGTTTCAACAAACTGTCTAAAGTCAAGAAACCGAAAATTTGCTAAAATGTTTTACAGTTTCAAGGGGTGGACAACAGAACAGAAGTAGCATCACACTCCATGTTCACAAAGGAGAAAGAAAGAAGCCAGAATCAGAAATTCACATAAGAGAGGAAGAGAAACTGACAGAGACTGGCTGTTGGTTGCAGAAAAAGTGGAAAAATAATCCAGGAAAACAGACAAGTGAGAGGGAGAATAAAAACAAACAAAAAAAATTGAATGTAAGAATACAACAAAACTGCAAAACACCACTCATATAGAACAGCCCTCCACACACTAATGCAGAAAACACCCTGCACCAAATATGGAACAGATATAGAAATAAAAAAATAAAATACATCTCAATGCAAAATCAAACTGCCTCCGTCAGTGTTCAAAACAAAAAGTTTCTCAGCCCAGTCTCTGCAGTCTCCCAGGACCACCACGCCCAGATCAGCCTCACTGACCCTGTCACTGACCCTTGATCTGGACTTCAGATGCCCCAGGCGCGGCCACGTTGCATCCCAAATCTCAACGCAGCTCCCACTAGCCAAGGGGCCCCAGGAATGCGTTCACAACAGGGCAGCAACCCACCCCAGAGAGGCAGTATAAGGATTGGGGCCACCAGTTTTCCCCAGCAGGGAGACCCAAGGCATGGCCAAACTTGCAGGCTCTCTGACACTGCTTTCAGGTCCCTGGCCAGCGTTCCCCAGACAGAGGTGGCTGCAGTAGCAAATCCCCTGCGACACTGGCCCCCCAGGCCCAGGCCAGAGTCCCAGGATGGACCAGCCACATGCCACCAAACATGGAGTGGTTCCTGGCAGCAAGACATCTGGGCGGATGATGGCAATGGTCTCCTTGTGAGGTTGCTGGCATGACCCCAGTGGTAAGCAGCAGCTGCCACCTGGTACAGCATGCAAGGGCAGCTGCAGGCTGCAGCTGTGGAGCAAGATCACCCAGGTGGACTTCCAGGGGCAAGCAGCAGTGTCCTGCAAACAGTGAGGGACATCAAGCAGAGTGTTTGTGCTGCAGCATTCAGAAAGAAGACATCCAGGCCCACCTCAGAGGCAGCAACATTTGGTGACAGTGGTACAGCTGCAGCTGGGCAGAGAAAAGACCTCTGTCTGGCATTGGCACCCGTGGGCAGCGGGAGCACACACCTCTGTAAAGGAGACCCAGGACCATGTCCCACAACACTTAACTGCCCTCCTTGACACTGAACTGTCCTTTATGCCAATCCAGCCCAGACAGAGAAGGACACTCCAGGATCTGTGAGAACTTCAGGCAGGACAGCTTCCCCTGGTCCCCAAGGGGCCGCAATGAAGGTCAACACACACTAGGGATCAGGCAAGCACATCAAAACAAGAGGGTGTCCCTCCTGGGCGTCCAACACTTGGGATAAACTCCACGACCCAAGCAGAAAGCCCTGGGCCACCTTAAGCAAGGGCCAGGGTGATTCTGGAAGCTGGGGCCCCATTACAGAAGGTACAGCATGCCACCAACAGGGAAGAGTGCCACTGGGAACAATGGGTGACCAAACCACAGATGGTGCATGCCAATTCAGAAGCACCCCCACAGCCTCAGGAAGGCCAACAGCAACAGATGCCCAATCCCCAGTGCACCTCAGGTGGCCGCTGGGAATGTACTGCAGTTAAGCAGGCACCATGTAATCTTCTATTCTTGGCCTGCAGAGCACAGGAACTGCAAAATTGATGGTTGGGGCCATGCAGTGACATCCTGGTTGACACAGATGCTGACATTCTGCTGGTTCAGGGGACGCGTGACCATGGAGCAACCTGCCAGAGGCAGCCAGACCTTTCTTCCAAAAAACCCTACACCTGGAGGCTCGGTGGATCTGGGGCTCATATGAGTTCCTGCACTTGGCTGGACAGCCCAGGTCCCTGCCCTAGGAAGGGATGTTCTTACTCAGGTCCAGGAGCACAGATCACTTTCACCCCAGATTGGTCCATCCACATAATCCTGGGGAGGAGAAGCTGCATAAAACTGTGAGGTGATACTGCCTGAGGGGATGGAGAGAGGCTGATGCTCAACAATCGCACACGTGACAGGACAGCTACTGATGGCGCAGGGTCCATTCTCATGAGCTTGCTGCTGAACCCTGAGGTCCCTGCCAGGAGCACAGTACCTGGGGAGGCTAGGCTTGGGCTCTCTCCAGCCCCCAAGTCCCTGAAGGGCACAGACCAAATGGGGCTGCTACACAGGAGGAAGCTCCTTAGGAGGGTGCGAGGGCATCTTGTATCTCAGCTGGCCCAGCATCTGCCCAGCGCACCAGTCTGGAAGCCAGCAGCACCCAGGGGGACCTCCTCAGCAATGGGCTGAGAAGGAAGCTAAGAAACTTCTGAAGATGCACCAGGAACAACTGGACAAATTTTCCATGCAAGATTTTTTTCTTCTTCTAATATCCCCACTATAGTTCAAACCAAGTATATTTTATGCTGTTAATTGAAAAACTGTGATATATGTATAGAAGTATTACAACTTTGGCTGTGTGTTCTTATATTTTTACTGTTTTTTTCTTTGTACATTATTTTTCCTCTCACTTAATTTGGTTCCCTGGATTATCTTTCTTACTTTTCTCCCTAGACAGCTGATCCCTACCTATTCCTTTTTATTTTTTGACCTTTACCTTTTATATTTATTTAATTTTACGTGGTGCTGAGGGATGAACCTAGGGCCTCACACATGCTAGGTGACGTGCTCTACCACTGAGCCACAACCCCAGCCCCCTATCAATTCCTTTCCCACTCTTCCTATAAAATTTTTATTTCTATCTTCTCTCTTCTTCCCCCATTAACATTATCACATGGAGATTCTGCAAAAAACTTGGAATGGAATCACATTGTGAGCCAGCTATCCCACTCCTCAGTTTATACCCAAAGGACTTAAAGTCAGCACACTACAGTGACACAGCCACATGAATGTTTATAGCAGCTCCACATCACAAGATGCGAAGCTATGGAACCAACCTACATGCCCTTCCACAGATGGAAGGGGCAAAGAAAATGTTTTATGTATACTCAATGGAATATTACTCAGCCTAAAAAAAAATGAAATTATGACACTTGCAAGTAAATGGATGAAACTGAAGACTATCATGCTAAGTAAAATAAGCCAATTACCAGAACACTACAGGCTGAATATTTCCTTTGATATGTGGATGCTAATTCAGAATAAGAGGTAGTAGAGAAGAACAGAAACACTTTGGGCAAAGGGGTGGAGGGCGCCTGGGGGAGAATGATAGTAGAATGAATCGGAAATGATGACCTTATAATACATACAGGACCACCACTACAGGTGAAAAAAAGACTGTACTCCAGTTGTGTTTTCAATGTGTCAAGACACCTCTGATTAGTCATGGGTGTGACTAATCAGAACCAATGGGGAACGACACAATGCCTCCACTGAAAGCCCTTCCCCTCTGCTCCAGAAATTTCCTATGTTCAGGTCTGGGGACAGCTGACCTGGAATGACCAAGAACTTGCCTCTTGGTTCCTGAACTGAAGCCAGGAACAAGGCCTTGCCACACGGGGACAACAGTCCCTGTTGAGGGAAGCAAGGGGTTGGTACCAGGAGACACCTCCAGAGATGGGGGGGACTCTAGTATCCTGACCAAGGAGTCCTCATCCCCCGTAAGCACACCCCCCCACACCGACTGCATGGTGCTAACACCCATCCCTGACGGTCAGTGAGCAGTGTGGGACCCCCAAGCAGTTAGCAGGGCTGTGACCCGCTCCACCTGGGGCTCCAAATCCCACACTCTCTAGGCACCTAGGACCACCCCAGCCCTAGTGTCTCACTTCACTGGACCTGAAGGTGCCTTACCTCTGTCCCCAGCAGGCCCCAGCCAGTCAGCCCCTCTTGCCTGTCAGTGGACGGACCCAGAAAACTGGGAAGGAAATGTCACCTAACATGCACTTGACTTTTCCTGGGGTGTCAAAAGCTCCTCTGCCCTGTTGCTGCCTTTCTGGGGATGACCTGAACTACTCTCCTCAATATAGAGCTGACTCCTCTTAGGCCGCCCAGACCAGAGGCCTGCTGGGCTGATCCAGAACCCACCAGCCTCCCAGCAACAGGTGACCTAATGTGGGCTCGACATCACTCCACGGGCACCGATCCTGAGGGCCAGAAGAGAAGCAGGCCACCTGTTCAATCCCCAGGCCCAACACAGGAGAAAACCATAGGAGTACCAGTAGCAGCCAGCTTCTGTCCTATCTGGGTCCTGGATACCTCAGGACTGGCAATAGGTCACTGTACAAAGCCACTCAAAGATCAGAACATGACCTCCACACTAGGAACCCCCAACAGGAACCCACCACTTTCCAGGAGATTAAACAAACTGACTACGACACTGGCCCACAGGCCACCTGACCTCACACTAACGTTCAATCCCTTTGTGGTGGAGAAAAACAGGGCTGGTTGTGTGTCCTCAACCCCCTGTTTGATCCCTGGCAGTGGCCAGTGTCTTCCTTGTCCCTAGACCTCGGTGGCAGTGGGAGGGCCCATGGACAAGAGCTCTGGGAGACACCATGGACTAGTTCAGAAGGCTGACATGATGACATGAGGGACCAGACATCAAGGTTCCCCATGAGCTGTCACCCTGATGGGCAGCCACAGCACACTGAATGGATGACCCGTGCCCAGATGGCCCACTGCCAGTGAATATTATGTTAATTTTTTCTAAAAAAAGAATAAAATTGGAAGCTGCACACACCTGAAGCCCTACCTCCTTTCTGCTGGCCTTGACCCAGGAGCCCTGCCACCTGACCATGAAGGCCCTGCAGGTGGACCTGTGCTGCAAGTTGGGGGCCCTCACCCAGCAGACCATCCCCTCCAAGAGGAGGACCTCACCCTGTTCACAGATGGAGTTGGTTCACACAGGATGGACAGCAGAGTGGCCAGGACATTGGTGACCATGGGGAGACATGTAGAGGAGCAGGAACACCCCACCTCAGGGCAGGTTGGCCCCGCAGGCACAATGATGGCCCTTATGAGGCCTCAGAGCAGCCACCAGGACAACATCAACCTGTGCACCAGCTGAATATGCCTTTGCCACACATGATGTGCCTAGGGGGCCATGAACAGAGGTGACAGGAGGAAGTAAAGAAATGACAAGCAACGAGGAGGACTCACTGGAGGAGACCTGGACACCAGGAAGGTGGCAGTGATGCACTGCTGAGGGCACCAGAAGGTGAGCCCAGGAAGCAGAGAGGCCAACAGATGGCCAGAGCATCTGCTGGCACCATGACATCATCCCAAGCAGCCCAGGCTGCCCAAGTTACTGCTGGCCCCAGCCTCCCAGACTGCACCTATGGACACCACAGAAGAAAAAGATGGGGCCACCAGGGAAGGAGGCCAAAAAACGTGGACACTGCCAGACTGAGAAAACCAGGAGTGAGGAGGGAGATGGAATCTGGCTGGTGCTGGAGCTCCTGGAACAGTACTGGAGTGGCACATCCCAGCTCCTCCGCGGTAACCTGGGCCTCTCATTCAGGCTCCTAAGGGACTTGTATTTGCCCCTGCATCCTCATCATGCTGACCCAGGGTGTCTCCTCTCTCCAAGGGGCCACACAGCTCCAAACACTCTCCAGGGCTTCCAGCAGCTTCATGTGACAGACACAAAGCAAGAAGGTGACACCTTTTGAAGAGTGTCAGAGAACTTGCCTGAACAGATGGAGGAGGAGAGAGACCACGACCCCACAGCCCAACGCACAGAGGAAGAGAGGACGGCAGGCAAGGCGCTGTGACCCCCATCTACCAACACATGGCTCTCTCACCTGCTTCCATCTAGAGACACCAGCCAGGACGTGGAAAAGACTGTCACCAAGGTCTTGCAGAGGCACCCCTGCCAGCCGCCCTCCTGCCCTGAATTCTGCCTTCACTCTTTTTTTTTAATATTTTTTAGATTGTTGATGGACCTTTATTTTATTCATTTAAATTTCTGAAGGAAAACCTTACTGGGTATAGTATTCTTGATTTGTCCCCTCAGTATATTTTCTTTGTAAGGTGTGTCTTCAGATATTTTGCCTATTTTAAACTGGTTGTTCCTTTTTTATCTTTCTATTTTTTAAGAGTTCTTCATGTATGGGGGCAAAGTTTCTTTATTAGATATGAAATTGGCAATACTTTTCTTGTCTTTCCACTACTCCTAACAATGCCTTTCACACAGTAGAAAAGGTTTTCTTCAAAGAAGTACTCTCCCCTGACCATTTTTTTCTGCTCTGAAATAGAATACTGTCTGCTAGCAGCAGCAATTTGATAAATGAAACATATCTTGCGATAATGTTGCATGGCAGGTGAGATATGAATTTTTGCCAGCTGTTGGAATAGTCATTTAAAATCTGAGTTGCTAAATCTGTCAAGGTATTTCCTTTCACCCTTGTGCATAGAATTAAAGAAACTTGAGATGGTAGAAATTGAATTTCCCTCTCATTATTCAGATAGTTTTGATCTATGAGCTTATCAACATTGGTAATTCTAAAGCGGTTTAATAACTTTTCTACTTTGTCCTACATCACCCCTCCCAAAAATCTTGTATTGTTAGTTGCTCATGGATTTTTGCGCAATCACACTCAACACACACACACACACACACACTACACACAAACAGCTCCTGTTTTGAAAAAATTAAGAGAATATTATCAAAACAAAAATTCAGGCACAGAATTTCTAATCCTGACCCTGAAAATGAACGTTAACTTCTACATATATTTATGCTTGTCATGTTCATTTGAAAATAAAATAACCTTTAAATCTTATTGAAGCATTGATCGAATCTGTCCTCACTACTAAAGTGTTAACTCTGCTATCTTTATAGGAATGAAGTTTCTTATTATGAAATCCTCTCTTACGAAGGCATAAAATAATTGCTCTGTCTATGGTTAATATAGCGAATTATTTCTCTTCAATGAGGTGTTTTTGCCCTATAAAAGGAGGTCTAGTAAGGACAAAACTTTAGTTGGCTTATTTGTGTTATTTTCAATGACATAGATATTATTAGTTTATTCATCTACCATGATAATTATTTCATTAATGGAGAGACCTTTTAGGCATAGATGATAATTTAAAAAAAAAGTCTGGTATCTTCCCAAAGCTTTCTTATTCTGCTGTATCAATACCAGATTCAATACAAAAGATCAAGGTGAGAGGATTATACTATTAAATGATTTTACAAAATAGTTTTTTGGTTCACATTTCTTTTATGTGTATGTCATGATTAATAAATCTGAATAACACTTAATACATAGCTGATGTCCATTTAAACAGGCAATAGGATTATTTACCCAGCACATGTTATGTACCAAGCATTGTTCCAGGCATGTTCTAAGTATTGCCATTATTATAGTTATTATAACAATCCCAGTTATAAAGGGTAGGAAATCTGAAGCCTTTGAATGTTGAATGACTCACTATGAGTCAGATTTTGATACCACATTCTGAGTCCCTGAATCCTCATTGTTCCCCCAATTCACAAAACTTTAAAGTTAAAATATAGCAGAGGTTAGATAAACTATAAAGAAAATTCCACTTTATCATTGTTTAATTTAAGAAATACATGGAGGATATACTAAGAGTTTCAATTCTGTTAGTGGCAAAAAGGGCAAGTAAATTTTTCTAGTTTAATTAATTCAGTCTAATATCAACCTGCTTTGTGTATATGGGATGGGAGGGATAGAGGAGAGGACCACGACCCCAGCCCAACGCACAGAGGAAGAGAGACGGCGGCAAAGGCGCTGTGACCCCCATCTACCAACACATTGCTCTCTCCCCTGCTTCCATCTAGAGACACCAGCCAGGACGTGGAAGACTGTCACCAAGGTCTTGCAGAGGCGCCCTGCCAGCCGCCTGCCCTGAATTCTGCCTTCACTCTTTTTATTTTTAATAATTTTTTTAGATGTTGATGGACCTTTATTTTATTTATTTGAATTTTTACCGTGGTGTCTGAGGATGAACCTCATGGGCTTCACCACATGTAGTGTGAGGTGCTCTACACTGAGCCACACCCCAGGCCCCCCCTTAGAATCATTCCCTTTCCCACTCTTCCATATAAATTTTTATTTCTATCTTCTCGTCTTCTTTCCCCCCATTAACATTCATCACATGGAGATTCTGCAAAAAAAACTTGGGAATGGAATCACATTGTTTTGGAGCCAGCTATCCCACTCCTCAGTTTATACCCAAAAAGGACTTAAAGTCAGCACACTTACAGTGACCACAGCCACATGAATGTTTATAGCAAGCTTCACTCACAAGATGCGAAGCTTGGAACCCAACTACTGCGCATGGGCCCATTCCCACAGTGGAGGGGCAAAGAAAATGTTTGTTGTTTTATGTGATTACTCAATGGAATATTACTCATGCCTTAAAGAAAAATGAAATTATGACACTTGCAAGTAAATGGTTGAAACTGATGAGAATGAGGAATAAATTGGTAGACCTATTCCATTGCTTAAGTAAAAAAATAAGGCCCAATACCAGAAACATCTACAGGGCCTGAATATTTCCTTTGGAATATGTGGATTGCTTAATTCAGTAAATAATAAGAGGTTTAATAGGTTAGAGAAGAAACAGAAGAAACACTTTTGGGGCAAAGGGGTGGAGGGCCCTGGGGGGGGGAGAATGATAGTAGAATTGAATCCGGGAAATTGTTTTGATGACCATTTTTTTTATTAACATACAGGGACCACACTACAGGTTTGTGGAAAGACTTGTACTCCAGTTGTGTTTCAATGTTGTCAAGAACACCTCTGACTTAGTAGATGGGAGTGACTAATCAGAAAAACCAATGGGGGACGACACAATGACCTCCACTGAAAAGCCCTTCCACCCCCCTTCCTCCTGCCTGTCCCTCTCTGCTTTTCCAGAATTTTCCTATGTTCAGGGTGTCTGGGGGGGACGAGCTGACCTTGGACATGGACCAAGAACTTAGGGGGGGGGGCCTCTTGGTTCGCTGAACTTGTGTGAAAGCCCAGGAACAAGGCCTGCCACACGGGGGACAACACGCCCCTGCTTGAAGGGAAGGAGCAAGGGGTTCTTGGGTTCTCAGGTTGGTACAAAATGGGGGAGGGAGGGGAGACACCGTCCAGTGACGGGGGGATTGGTGGGGGACTCTAGTATTCAGGACCTGGGCAAATAAAAAAATTAATACTGATGAAGAAGTGAAAGGAGTTCCTCATTCCCCGTTAGCCGAGCAACCACCCCCCACACACCGACTGCAGGTGCTGTGTTGGCTTAAACACCCATCCCTGGAAAACGAGTCCAGTGAGCAGTGTGGGACCCACCCCCCCCCCCAAGCAGTTTTATGGTTTTTGAAGCTTGGGCTGTGCACTCCGCTCCATCCTTGGGGGCGAGGCCGCCTCCAAATCCCACCACTCTATAAGGCCTAGGACCACTCCCTCAGCCATAAGTGTCTCACTTCACTGGACCTGAAAGGTGCCTTCCTCTGTCCCCAGCAGGCCCCAGTCCAGTCTTGTCCCTCTTGCCCCTTGTCACAGTGGACGGACCCAGAAACTGGGAACAGGAGGATATGCTTCACTCTAACATGGCACACAACTTGACTTTTCCTGGCGGGGGTTGTCAAAAGCCTTCCTCTGCACCCTGTTGCGCTGCCTTTCTGGGGAATGACCTGAACTACTCCTCCTCAATTATAGAGCTGACTCCTACTTAGGGCCGCCCAGGACCAGACGGCCTGCTGGGCTTGATCCTCAGAACCCACCAGTCCTCCCAGCAGGTGGGGGGGGTGGCAACAGGTGACCCTAATGGATGGGACTCGACATCCTTCACTCCACGGCCATGTGCCGCCCGATCTCCTTCGTGAGGGCCAGAAAGATGAAGAAGCAAGGCCACCTGTTCCACAATCCCAGGCCCAAAACAAGAGGAAAAACCATAGGGAGTTTTGGTACGAGTATACCGAGATTTAGCAGGCCAGCTTCATGTTCCTATCTGGGTCGCACCCCCTGGATACCTCCAGGACTGGCAATAGTCACCTGTACCAAATGCCACTTTCACACAAGATCGCAGTTCAGAACATGGAACCTCACACACTTAGGAAACCCAACCAACAGGAAAACACCACTTTCCACGGAGTGCAGATTAAACAACTGGACTACGGACACTTGGCCCCCAGGCCACCTCGACCTCACACTAATCGGTTCAATCCCTTTGTGGTGGAGAAAAAACAGGGACTGTTCCTGCTATGGTTTGCGTGGTCCTCAACCCCCTGTTTGATCCCTGGCAGTGGCCAGTGTCTTCCCTTGTCCCTTATTTAGGGGACCTCGGTGGCCAGTGGAGAGGGGCCCGTTTGGACCATGAGCTCTGGGATTGGACACCATGGGACTAGTTCAGAAGGCTGAATGATGACCATTGAGGACCAGGAACTATCAAGGTTTCCCATGCTGTCTACCCCCTGATGGGCAGCCACAAGCACACTGAATGGATGACCCGTGCCCAGTTCATGGCGCCCCCACTGCGCCGCCGCTCCACCCAGTGGACTATTTATGTTAATTTTTTCTAAAAAAAAGAATTAAAATATGGAAAGCTTGCACATTTCTCACCGGTCTGGATGGCCCCAGCCACTACCCTTCCTTTCTGCTGGCCTTGACCAGGGAGGAGGCCCTGCCACCTGGACCTATGTAAGTTGGTGGGCGGCCCCCGCCCTGCAGGTTGGACCTGGTTGTGACGTGCTGTGCAGCTTGGGGGCCTCACCCCAGCAGCCAGACATTCCCCTCCAAGAGGGGGAGGTCCTCCTCACCCTGTTCACAGATGGAGTTGGTTTCCACCAGGAATGGACAAGTGACGTGGCCACGGGACCATGGTGACCACTGGGAAGAGACATGGTCGAAGGGAGCGATATTGTGTGCAGGAACACCCCACCTCAGGGCAGGTTTGGCCCAGCACAGGCACAATGTTTGGCCCTTATTGAGGGCCCTCAGAAGCAGCCACAGGACAACATTCAAACAGTGTGCACCAGCTGAATATGTGCCCCTTTTTTGCCACATGATGTTTGCCTGGGGGCCCCCATGAAAACAAGAGGGTAGACAGGAGGAAGTAAAGAAATGACAAGCAACGAGGAGGACTCTGGAGGAGGACCTGGACACCAGGAAGGTGGCAGTGATGCACTGCTGAGGGCACCAGAAGGTGGCCCAGGAAGCAGACGAGGCCACACAGATGGCCAGCAGCATCGGCTCCGGCCACCATGTGACATCATCCCAAGCAGCCCAGGCTGCCCAATGTTCTGCTGGCCCCAGCCTCCCAGACTGCACCTATGGACACCCAGAGAAAAAGATGGGGCCACAGGGGAAGGAGGCAAAAAAAACGTGGACACTGCCAGACTGAGAAAACCACCAGGAGGTGAGGAGAGATGGAATCTGGCTGGTGCTGGAGCTCCTGGAACAGTACTGCTAGTGGACATCCAGCTCCTCCGCGGCTAACCTGGGCCTTCATTCAGGCTCCTAAGGGACTTGTATTTGCCCCTGCAATCTCATCATGCTGACCCAGGGTGTCTCCTCTCTCCAAGGGGCCAACCAGCTCCAAACACTTGTATTCTATCACATATTCTATCACATAAATATGCACAATTACTGTATCATATTTAAAAATGAAAATATATTTTAGGCTGGGCACAGTAGAACACACCTGTAATCCCAGCTACTTGGGAGGCTGAAGCAGAATTGCTAGAGTCCAGGAGTTCAAGATCAGCTAAGCAACATAGCAAGATCCTGCTTCAAACAATAAAAAGTAAAAATATATTTAAAAAATACAAATTATTAAAATTATCCACTTTTACTACTCCATTTCCAGAAAAACAATGCCAATGCTAAAAACTTCTACCGATGCATATGGAGTGAGGAGTTGGGATGTCCTAAAATATAATTCATATCAAATTTAGGAAAAATGTTACATTACTAATATCAACATTTAAAAGAACAGATTCTGAATTCCAATGACAATCATCACAATCACATAAATAGCACTATGACACAGATGAGGGATTTGCACTAGACAAATGGAATGATAAATGATACTCCATTAGATAACTATAACAGGATGAAATTTAATTATCCAAACCAAAAAGCATTTGCACTGAATATCTCAATCCTGTCATTGAAAAACTTTAAAATTAATGTCTGTTCCCTCTACTTAACCTATTTCAAGAGTTTAGATTCCCTTCATCTTATAAAATCCAGATTCTATTTAAACAATATAAAATCTCACACATCTTGACCAAATAATTCTATTTAGGAAGCCTGATTTATATATTATTTGTTCACTATTCACATTTATCATAATATTCTGGTGAAAACAAAATAGGTAGACAAGCAGATGGGTAGATTGGCAAGTGGATGAATGAATAAGTGGACAGATGGATGGTTAGTTGCAAAATAGAAACAAAAAATTTAAAAAAAATTTTAAAGTATATATAAGAATTCACTCTATTTCGTTAAGTAAAAATAAAAGAGTAAAAAAAGAAAGAATGAATTGCTGAATACTGATTTTATATTCTCTATGATTAAAAAAAAAAAAAACAGCCAAAACTTTCCTTGTCCATAAGAAGCCACATAAGGTAATCAATTTTACAAGCCATAGTGTTTTGTTTTGAAAATACTGGCTGTTGTATTAAAAACATATGGTTTATTTGATACTGAAAAGTTTCTATATTCATTGAGATTAGAAATGCCTCTATGTGGGCAGATGGTGATATGATGATGTAGGTTGAGAGAAAGCTTGTGCTTCCATTGCTGTCAACAGTCCCTCTCTCAATGCAAAGAGGAAATAGTTACAATCCTCTGGCTGCACATAAACCCTCTACCAGAATGCTCCACCCAACTGCTAACACCATGCCTGCCCATTGAGAAGTTTGGCTATGTCTGCAGCAATAGCTTGCCTTCTCCTTCTTCAATCCCAGAACAAAGAAACAAGAACAGGCATTTTAATCTCTCCAACACCCAGGCCAACTTTTTCCAAAGGAGCTTGGCTTCCTGATGATATACTAACCAATGAGTCCTTTTACTCCCATTATCTGTAGCTCACCAACTCTGAAATGTCACTATTGTGCTACGGTGCATTTAAATTGAAAATCATGTTATGAACAACTTGGGTTTCACCTGCCTAAAATTTCAGTTTATTAAATGTTCAAGTTATTCAATTTTAAAGTGTATTATGAAGGCAGATTCTGTACACCTAAAACCAATTAGAAATCACTGGGACAAATCCATTTGGGAAAAGGAGAAGCATTAATAAAGTACTTTTAAAAAGATGGTGAAACCCTATCCTTTTCTGAATTTCCCAGTTACATTCAACTTCATAAAGTCAATAATTCAGGACCAGGTCTTAAGGGAATGCTTTTTAAAAAAGCAAACATACACACATAAAAACAAAAGAGTAATCTCTAACAACATAATAACCATTACATTCTATGTTTTAATAAACATAATTGGCAGCTCTAAGAGTCCCACTGACTTTATGTATTCAAAGCCCACAATAAGTATAAGAAATCTTAGCCTTGATTTTGCAATAACTTTGAGGCATCTCTAATTATATCAATGAATACAGAAAATTTTCAGTATCAAATCAATCTGTGTTTTTAGCACAACAGCCAGTATTTTTTAAAACAAGGATGAATAATATAAAAAACATGGAAGACAGGCTCTCAACCTCATTTCATCTCACTATGGGGCTTACGGAAGCAAAGAATCTAAGTTATTGTTTTTCATGTTAAAATTATTTCTCCTTTTTGCATATCTGTCTTACCAGTGAAACTTGAAATTATCTATGGCCAAAGAGAGCATGTTCACAGAAAAAAGTTATGGAATTATACGAAATTTCTACATCCTATCAGAATCAAAATTTATACACAAAAAATGATATTCTGCAGATCTACATTCTTAAATAGTTCATGATAATGTTTGAAGTCATTCATAAGAAAGATTAGCATGTAAAATAAAAGCATTTTATGGGAATTTAACATTTTATAACATACTCCAAAGAAGGGTATAAAATATTTAAATGCTATGAAAATGAGATAAACTTCAGTTTTTACATATCCTAAAAGGAGTTTATTAGTGACACTAAATTTAATGTAAAATTATAAAATCACACAATTGATTATTTCTTCAGTTTCTTAATTCCCAAATAATATGAATGATAGAAAAACCATGTTAACTATAAAGAAATGTTTTGGTACACTTACAAAACATATTTTTGCATATTTAGTCAATTGATATTTCAGTGGCTGGAACACATTACTCCTTACTCAAGAAAATTACAACTATAATTGCACACATTTAAAATGCTCTTACCATGGCCGAATTCTTAATCCACCGACGTTCTGGAATGGGATTTCCAGCCAGCAGAGTACAAGGCAAAGTTAGCTGCTGTCCTTCAATAACATTGGCCACCGAGGGGCTGATTCCAATAAGAGGAGCAACTAAGTCAGAGAGAGTACAGGCATTTTCAACTCCATTTCACTCAAAGAAGGGCAAACCACTTTATAGGCCCAAATGGCCTCTAGTTAAGCTATAAGAATTTGAACTTCCAGGAAAAATTTTTTAAATGAAAATAAGTATTGATTTCCGTGTGGAAATTGAAATCAATTCCTTCTAAGCAGAGGGAATGGCACATGGATAGGTAATTATACAGAAGTAAAGAAAATGAATGTGAAGTGTCATGGCAAGAGACCTGCAGTGTGTCTATCAGACAAATGGAGAGTGACAATAGCATTTGGGAAGGGAAAAGCAGAGTCATCAGAATGACTTTTCATAAATATTTATCTTAAAATTGTGACTAGACTGGAAGGAACGGGAACAATCAGGAGGCTGTTATAATAGCTCAAGCAAATAAAACAGTGGACTCCCTGAGATGGACTAGGAAAGAGGTCCTAGAATTGTGTCCTTTTCTAGAAACCAATGAATAAATTTAATGTAAATCAAAGCAAACTCCCTCAGTGATTTTACTTGTAAAATTTAAGTATATACAAACAAATGAAGAAAGACACATGAAGAAAAATTTTTGAAAGGTTATTAATGAGGGCTGGGGTCTTAGCAGAGTGATAGAGTGTTTGCCTAGCATGCAATGGAAAGAGAAAATTCAATAAATGATATTGAATCAAATGTCTGACCACTTGGAAACAAACTACATTCTATTCTTACTTCACATCATACACACATATAATTCTACCTGGACTAGAATGATAAAACAGGTAACCAGAAAAGGACTCCACTGTGTGTGTGTGTGTGTGTGTGTGTGTGTTTGTGTGTGTGTTCACAACTAGCATTGAACCAATTTATTTAAATTGACCTTCATTTCTTGAAATGGAAGATGAGGAACTTGGAACAAATTATCATTAAGGTTACTTGTTTCATTCTACAAAATGAAATAGTGGACAAAATTCTAGTCTAGCATTCAGGACTTTCTCTAATTTAAAAAAAAGTGGCACAGGCAAGAGATGATATAGTGAAGGAAGTCTAATGATTTTGAAGAGTGGTGTCTAGACACTTAGTTGATCTTACCAAGTCCCGTCACTGTTATTGTTGCCTGTGACTGGATCTTTCCAAACTGGTTTTCAGCCTCACAAATGTAGGTTCCTTTATTGCTTGCACATAAGCCTAAAAAGAAGAACTCATTTATTCATTCAATACCATCTCTGAAGCCTTAACAGTGTGACAGGCACAGTGCTGAGACCTATGGCTGAGAAGTATGGTACTGCTGTCCACTAGTTCTCATTCTGAGGGAGGAGACAGAGAGGAAGCAGCAATCATTCCACAGTGTGAAAATGCTCAATAAGGTTCAAACAATCAGCCATGTAAACACAGAAACAGGAGTGACTGCATGTGGGAGGCATAGAGAAAGATTCACACCAAAGGTAATACCTGAGCTATACCTCAAAGAGTGGATGGAACAGAGAAAGGACAGTCCAAACCGAATGCAAAAGAATGGTCTACATAATGAAAAATTATTTAAATATTCAACATGTAGTATTTCCTTTAACCTACTTAAGAACAGTCTAAACCAAATGAAAAATCAAGGTCTGCTCAAAGAATGGAAAGCTGCACCACCAAACTGGACCCTACAGCAACACCAATTGGGGGGCAATTGGAAAGTTTGCAGAGGAGATTGTTTTAGTTGGCCTAGTCATTGGCAGAGTCTACTTGCACTTGGTAGGCAAGAACTCAAGAGGCAAAACATGAGACATATTCACAAAAAGAACAATTATCCCAAGTTCCACAGGAATTTTAACGGTCCAACTTGAAATTCATGGATATCATCTTGTAATTATATGAACCTGATTCTGTTTAAGCAGAAGAAAGACAGAACTTCAGCAAAAATTGTTCACCATTGAAGAAAATCACTTTGCTAGCTTGAAGTTTGGGAGTCACTTGTCCCCTATAACGGTCTGTGTTTGAGCTGTGATGCTACCTACATAAGCATGTACATTGTGTGGACGCAGCCAAGGGATTTACATACTGCCATATTACTTTAATGGTGGTTACTTTTCCTTATTTTTCTTTTGTACTACATGTTGAATATTTAAATAAGTTTTCATTATGTAGGTAGAACAAGTACATGAATTTTTTCAAGATAATAAAATTTGTTACAAAACACTTGTAATTAAAAGACAGTATTGAGGGCATTCAGGGTGGGGACTACTTAACTTTAGGTTGTTGAGTAGTTCAGAGGCTGAAGCTGAACCCTTTTAGAGTGTGATTCTTATTTTGTGAGCAATAGGGAAGACTTTAAATAGAGTGATGGTTATAATCTTGTAAATATTATAACCCAAACAAGTAGAGTTTATTTAGTCAATTGATGAACTAGGAAAGAGGTCCTAGAATTGTGTCCTTTTCTAGAAACCAATGAATAAATTTAATGTAAATCAAAGCAAACTCCCTCAGTGATTTTACTTGTAAAATTTAAGTATATACAAACAAATGAAGAAAGACACATGAAGAAAAATTTTTGAAAGGTTATTAATGAGGGCTGGGGTCTTAGCAGAGTGATAGAGTGTTTGCCTAGCATGCAATGGAAAGAGAAAATTCAATAAATGATATTGAATCAAATGTCTGACCACTTGG
>CM046671.1:2851234-2978208 GCA_025594165.1 Tamias sibiricus | reverse complement strand
AGAAGCAAACAAACACACTGTCAATCAAAACAAAACAAAACAAAAAAACCAGAAACTAACAAACAACCCCCCACAATAAACAACAAAACAAACAAAAAAACAAACAAACAAAAACGTTGAAACCAGGAATAAGTCTCAAGCCAAATGGACCCTTGGAAGCCCTTCTTATTTCCCTTCCAGATTAAGCCAATTGACCCGGAACATATCCAGTCAGCAATCCTGTTAGTGGAGTCGAGGCTGCACCTTTGGCCCTTTGCAGAATGGCACAGTGGAAGAGTGGAGGGGGCTTATCCTCAGGATGTGCCCTGCGTTCAGTAGCAGGGAGCTGCCACTCTGGGCCTTGCAGGCCAGGCAAACTGGAGGCTGGATCTCTCCTTCCTGCAGGCGGGCGGATGCCTACCTCTTGCTCTGGTCACCGCTGGGCAGGTCACCTGGTTCAAGTATTTTGTCTTGGTTATTTTAGATAGAGACATAAATCTAGTTCTTGCTAATCCATATCTTGTTGGAAGCAGAGATCCTGTCTGGGTTTTATATTTCAGATCTTTATAGGCATGGAAATATTCTATAAAGAAGACTGTAGTGGAATTGGTCAGGTGACCGGAGGGCATCTTACATTAATGTGAGCTAATACTGTGATGAGTTGGCCTATTAACCTTAAAATTCTGTACTCTCCTTCTAAAATCATTATTATATTGGATTATATCCAAACCCACATGCGATTGCCCTAGGCATGGTTTGTTGAGATCATCAAAGGGATCAGAGTTGAAGGGTGTTTTCTTAGGCCACGGCCTTGTGAAGACAGTTTGACCTCCTTTGTTCCTCTTGGGTAGTCTTCTGATATTACTCTTTGGCAGTGATCCAGTGTGCATTATTAAGAATCATGTACGAATCAAGTACATATAAAGGTGGATGGCTTTTCCTCTTGACCTATTCATCTCATCTTTTGGATAAAAATTGGTTTTCTGTAAATCCTTGGACTTTGAAAAAAAGAGCATTATAATTGTGGGTCTTTCTTCTTTAGAGAGCTGAGTTGGTCCCACACTAAGGACCCAGTCTTCTGTCATTACTGAAATGATGAATAGGAATTTATTGAATCCTCAATATAAAGTCAATGCCTTGATCTGCTCTCTTCAGGTTTTGCTCTTCCTAATTAACTAATAAACAATAACAAGTAGCAATGTATCTTTTGTCGCCGCCTGAAGCAATTGGAGCAACGGAGCTGCGGGAAGAACTTCAGAAGCAAACTGGAGACAAACAGCTTTTTATTCTGATAACTTTTCTCTCTGGTTCTAACAACAACTAACACACGCCAAACACAACACTAAAATGGCGCTGACCCGATCAGCAATTTCGGCCAAGTCACTCGAGATCCCGCAACAAATCCCGTGAGACTACGGGTGGCGACAATGGCCAAATCTCCACGGCTCATAGTCAACTGCAATTCAAGTCAATCCCCAAACAGGGCTCCTGCATTTCCCCCTTTTTGTTTTAAAAGAGGTAATGCTCTAGGACGTCTATGTGCAACCAACATTCTTACCCGTCATCGGATAATCAAGGCTGTGCCCTTGACTCCTGTCTTAGGTTGATATGTCGGCCACATGAGACTGTCCCGTGTGACTGTGCCTGTCTTAGGTTGTCCCCCTCTGGGGATCTTACCCGTCATTGGCTAACCAGCCATCCAATGGAGCCCTTTAGGATCGACTATATATGATGACTAACAGCCGTCCAATTGTGAGGAGATGTTGCGGCTTTAAGGCAACAAGCCTTTTGGTGATGAGCCAAATTGCATAGCATATCAAATTGTTTAAACAAATCAGCTGCCCTAAGTTCCATCAAGTAACACACTGAATTCTCTAGACAAATACCCGCAAGGCATGGTCCCGTAAAGTCCCAAACAATGAAAGATCAAAATGTCCATTTGTTATAACATGTTGATGTAGGAGGCCCCATGCATGTAGAGCAGAGGCCACACTGTTGGTGAGGTTGTTTGATGTTTGAGCAGCAGACGTCTTTTTTATGTTTAGACAATGCCACCGGCAAATCTTCAGGGCCCGCTACCTAGAAACTCAAGCATCAATTATTAAAGGAAAGGCAGTGCTATTGCAGCACTGAGTCAAGAGGCGAGTTGTCAAACTACAAAATAGAATAATTAGATTAGAAAATTAAAGTTGATTTTTGTTCACATACATCGCTGGTTGAGCTTCTACAAACATAAGTTGGAAAAATGTCATATTTAGAACAAAACAAAGAAAGACTGAGGGTAATTACTGCATTAAAGATAGATTAAAGAAAAGGTAAAGGCACTTGAGAGAAATAATTTGTTAGCTGAAACCCTTGAGTCTCTGTATACAGAGCAATTTTTTACCTGTTGAGATAATTGAAATTAATGAGCTATTAAACAAATAAAGTTAATAACAAATAAACAATCTTAAGTCAAAACACCAAAATATCAGGTTATATAGCACTAGTCATATTGTTTGCTAAAGAGAAGTCCCAGGGACACCTATAAATCAAAATTGAAAGTACCTTCATTTATAAAATTATTTACCTAAATTGAATACTCTTAACCTAAAATGAATTAAAGTTATTTGGATCCATATATATATATATTTTCTTTTTCATAAGCGCTTTGTTCTTTGTGACGTCACACTGGACAGACGAACAAACATACAAACATATATTTGTGACGTCACATTAACATGAAATATAGACAAATGTACAGACATAAAGACATGTATAAAAAGAAAAGAAAAAAAATACAATTGTGTGCACACTAAAGAGAGATCTCCTCGTCCCGGCCGGGAGGAATGACACTTAAGTTGTGAAATATTTTGAAGGACTCTTTTGAGGGAATCATTCTATACCTTCATCTTGGTCCTCTTGATTTTGTACCTTTTTTATTAATCTTGATTCTTCAATAACTTCATCTTGATATTAATCTAGATGGTATCCATATTGGAGAGGATTCGTCTTTTGGAAAAACACAAACAGATCCTCTTCCCCAAATTAATACTGGATCTGGACCCTTCCATGTACCTGAAAGAACATCCTTCCAGTAAACCAAAGGTTTATGTTGTTGGTGTGGATTCCAATGTCTGTCTCCAGCAGAATAACCATTAGAGTCTAAAGTTAAAAAATTTAAGGTAAACAGGGCAACTGCCAATCTGTCCTTAGGACTTTTCCAATTTCCTTCTTTTTGTTTTAATAACATAATTTTCAGTGTTCGGTTTGCTCTTTCAATAATGCCCTGACCCTGAGGATTGTATGGGATGCCTGTTTTATGGGATATATTGAATTTTGCGCAAAACTGTTTGAAAGATGAGGACGTATATGCGGGGCCATTATCTGTTTTAAGCATTTTGGGGATGCCCAATGCAGCAAAAGCTTGCAAACAATGAGATGTAACATCTTTAACTTTTTCTCCAGAATGTAAGGAAGCAAAAATCATGCCTGAGCATGTATCTATGGTCACATGAATAAATCGCAATTTTCCAAAACTTGGCTCATGAGTAACATCCATCTGCCACAAATGATTGGGCATTAATCCTCTAGGGTTAACTCCGAAATGAGGATTGGGCAAATGTGTCATACAAGATTTACAATCTTTTACAATTGTTCTGGCTTGCTCCTTTGTGATTTTAAACCTACGTTGCAAGGTGGTGCTGTTGACATGAAACTGGGAATGAAATAAAGTAGCTTGTTGTAGCGCTGAAAGTATAAATACTGTTTTTGTAAGTTCATCAGCCTTTTGATTACCTTCATGGAGGGGACCAGGCAAATTAGTATGTGCTCTAATATGGCCTACGAATAGAGGTTCTTTTCTTGCCCACAAAAGTTTTTGTATTTGACAAAACAATTTAAAGGCTGGAGTATGAGGTGCTATTGGTCCTGCTAACTCTAATTTTGGGATGGCTTGTACAATATAGTGGCTATCTGAAAAAATGTTTACGGGCTGGTCCCTAAAATTTTCCAGAGCTCTTACCACAGCTTCCAGTTCCACTAGTTGAGCTGATTTGTGTGCAGTTATGTAAGTCATATTTTCTTTTTTAGTGACTACTGTAGCAGTACCATTTGAGGACCCATCTGTAAATACATTAAATGCCTTAGGAATAGGTTGATTTTTTATTACCTGTGGAAATATAATAGGATGATTAATACAAAAAGATAATATAGGGGACTTAGGAAGATGATTATCAAAATTTGCAGAAGTAGAGCATTTAACTATAGCCCAATCATTATCATTGAAGCATAAGTATTCAATCTGTGATGATGAATAGGGAGTAATAATAGTAGCAGGGTGAATGCCAAATATTTTAGTAGAAGTCTTAAGTCCTTGAAGAATAAGTTTAGCCACCATGGAGGTATAAGATTCAATTATACTTTTAGGAGAGATGGGCAAGTATCCATAATAAAGGCCCTTGTTGCCAAAATACTCCTGTGGGTGTATATTGTGAAGAAATAATAATCAACATCAGCGGTTGAGTTAAATCAAATCTATCACAATGAGCTCCTTCGATGGCTTTTTCTACTAACTTTAAAGCTTTCCTAGCATCAGGAGTTAATGTTCGTGGTGAAGATGGATCAGGATCTCCACGAAGGATGTCAAATAAAGGTTTTAGTTGGCCAGTAGTGAGATTTAGTGTAGGGCGAAGCCAATTAATGTCTCCCAGTAGTTTTTGGAAATCATTGAGGGTGGTCAAATGTTCTTTATTTATTAAAATTTTTGGGGGTCTAACAAAAGTATCCATGATTTTAAATCCTAAATATAATATGGGAGATCTGGTTTGAACTTTTTCTTCTGCTATATATAATCCATATTTTTTTAAATTTTCTACCACATCACTGAATATATTAAATAAGATTTTTTTGATTAGGGTGGGCCAATAAAATATCATCCATGTAATGTAGACACATAAGGTTTGGATATTTATTTTTAATGGGTTGGATAGCCTTGTCCACATATATTTGGCATATGGTGGGGCTATTAGCCATTCCCTGTGGTAAAACCTTCCATTGATATCTCTGATCAGGGCCATTATTGTTCATAGAAGGAACGGAAAAAGCAAACCTGGGGGCATCCAGAGGATGTAGGGGAATAGAAAAGAAGCAATCCTTTATATCAAGAGTAATAAGATGGAAATTTTTTGGAATAGCTACGGGACTAGGAAGTCCAGGTTGAGTAGGCCCCATAACTTGCATGGTTTTATTGATTTGTCTAAGATCATGTAACAATCGCCATTTTCCTGACTTTTTCTTGATCACAAATATGGGGGAATTCCAGGGAGAGGTGGAAGGTTCTATATGACCTGCTTCTAATTGTTCCTGAACTAATTGGTGGGCCGCTTGTAATTTCTCTTTAGATAGGGGCCACTGAGGGACCCACACTGGCTTATCAGAAAGCCATGGTATTTTCAAAATTATTTTCTCAGTGGCCCCGAAAAAAAATATCTTTTTCCTTTATGACAATTATTACTTTTAGGGTTAAGATTACTCTGTACTTTTTGATAATGAGTTCTTTTATGGTTAAGATTACCCTGTAGGTTTTCACATTTAACATCTGCAGGCTTGGTTGCAAGGTGTACTCCCATTTGTTGCAAAACATCTCTTCCCCATAAAGTAACCGGTAGATTAGGTAAGACATAAGACTGAAATGTTCCTTTATGGCCTTCATCATCCTCCCATTTTAAAATTACTGCACTTTTATCTGGGAGGTTATTATATCCCAAGCCTCTTAAACTGGTTGAAGCTTTTTGCAGAGGCCAGTGCTTGGGCCATTGGCGTAAGTTAATAATGGAAGAGTCAGCTCCAGTATCTATTAATCCCTCCATTTCTATTCCTTGGATTTTTATTTTACACATAGGCCTCCTTGAACAGTCTCGAACCCAGCAAGCCATGGGACTTGAGTCAGTGGAACAAAATCCTCTATTGTTCCCTTCTTGAGGCATACCCATTTTAAATGAATTATGTAAATTGGGAAGGAGAAGCAACTGAGCAATTCTATCTCCTTGATTAACAGAAGTTATACTTTGGGGTGAACTAAGCATTATTTTTATTTCCCCTTTGTAGTCTGAGTTTATTACACCTGGGGTCACTTGCAAACCTAATAAGCTTTTAGGACTACGCCCGATAATAAGTCCTACAGTCCCTGAGGGAAGAGGTCCCCTGACCCCTGTGGGAATCAGTTGAACCCCCATTTCAGGTGTTAACACTATTCGGGCGGTGGAACAGAGGTCTAATCCTGCATTTCCTCTTGTTCCTCTGGCGAGGGAGTGGATGGGTAGTAGGGATTGTGTCGGGGAAGCATCTGAGTAGATGCTTGAGGATACTCCTTCTGCAATGCCCCGTACATTTGTGGGCCCCGGGGTATTGGGCCCCGTGCCCCGTTTTTTGAATTCCTGAACAAAGGATTTCCATGGATGTCAAATTTTGAATGGCATTTATTGGCCCAATGATTTCCCTTTTTACACCTGGGGCAGCGGCCTGGGGCACGATATGAGCTTGGTCTTATTTCTCTTTTGGGATTTTGCCTAGAATTGCCTGATTGATTATAATAATTTTGCTTGGAATATCCTGATTGATTATAATATCTACGTTTAGCCTTTGTGAAATTTCGAGAGGAAGCACCTCTCATTGAGGCTGCAATCACATTTCCTGTGACAAAGGCGTCATTTATATCTTTACATAGTTGTATATATACGGAAAGATCCTTTTTAGTTCTCCATGGCCTGATGGCTGCTTGGCACCATTTATTTGCATTTTCATAAGCTAATTGAACAACTAATGGCATAGCTTGGTCAACATCTGCAAACACACTACCTGCAGTTCTCAAAAGTCGATCAGCAAAGTCGGCATACGGCTCATTAGGTCCTTGAATCACTTTTGACAAGCTACCTTGTAGATCCCCAGGTCCTTGTACAGTTTTCCATGCCTCTAAGGCAGCTGCATTTATCTGAGCATATATATCTGGGTCATAATCTGTTTGAGCCTGTAAGTCTGCGAATTGCCCTTCTCCTGTGAGCATGTCTATATTATAGTTTTCAAACCCTGCAGCCGCGTTTCTTTTAGCCGTTTCTATACAAAGTTCTTGGAATTGCGATCGCCAAACCAAGAATTGCCCCCCGCTTAATGTTGCTTTACATAGACTTTTCCAGTCTGAGGGGGTTAAGCTAAAGGTGTTAAGGGACTCCAGCATACTCAACGTGAAAGGAGCTTGGGGCCCATAAGTCATTACTGCCTCTTTGAGATTTTTTATTGTTTTGAAATCTACTGACTGATGGACACTCTGTCCATTTTTCTTTTCAAATGCTGGCGGTTCCCAATGTATCTGTGAGTTGTCCTCGAGAGCGCATAAGCGATCAGAAAGACTTTTTATTTCTGTTTCTAGGGTATGCAAATGCCTAGTAATACCCTTCATATTTTCTGTAATGGATTCCACCCATGGGGGAGTAGAGGACACAAGTGACTCCTCTGCCTGACGGACCTTTTTCTCGGTCTTTTTAAATTTCTTTTTCCTCATTTTCTCAGGATCACTTTTACTAGATTCCTCACCACTGCTAATTTCACTGACAGCAATATCCTGAGGCCCAGGTTCCAGTGAGAGCAAGTATCCTTCAGCTTTCGCCAATAACTCCCGAATAGCTTTAATAGCTTGGATTTTTGTCATTTTGGGGTCTTTTCTAATACTCTCTTTACTGGTCTCAGTTGGCCCAGTGGAATCTACACTTTTTTGATCACTTTCACTTTTGTCTATATACTCCTCACTGAGAACAGAGTCAGGTATATCAAGGAGTCTTTGCATGGCCTCTATCACTTGGGATTCAGTTATCTTCGAACCCATCTTTAGAGACCTTTCAGTTCTTACCTGTCCGCTCCGAAGTTCCCCGTACGGGCCGCCACCTGTCGCCGCCTGAAGCAATTGGAGCAACGGAGCCGCGGGAAGAACTTCAGAAGCAAACTGGAGACAAACAGCTTTTTATTCTGATAACTTTTCTCTCTGGTTCTAACAACAACTAACACACGCCAAACACAACACTAAAATGGCGCTGACCCGATCAGCAATTTCGGCCAAGTCACTCGAGATCCCGCAACAAATCCCGTGAGACTACGGGTGGCGACAATGGCCAAATCTCCACGGCTCATAGTCAACTGCAATTCAAGTCAATCCCCAAACAGGGCTCCTGCAATCTTTAAATATATTTTTCCTATATTCCTTTGCAGCTAATTTCCAGCCATGACATTTTAGTGATTATTCTCATTTCAACAATACAATATATTTATCTTTCTACTCTTACTGAATACATGTGCCTGAATACTCCTAGGGAGCCAAAGCACTTCCTATCACCTCTATCACCTGGTTTTCTATTGGCCCATTAAAACCATTTCAGAAGGCTTTCTGCTTCTAAAATATAAAAATCTTCCAATTATATGTTATAACCTAAATGTCTCACCCTAATTTTCATGAGTTCTTCATATTTCATTGTTTTCTATTAGGAATTCCAGATGCAGATTTTATTCCTTATTGTATAAGCTATTTTAGTGTATATTTTTTCTGTGCAAAAGAAAGTTGCTTGCCCAGGTTTAAATTACATTTTCTCTTCTATGCATATGATATAACAAAACCCCCAAATTATATTGTATTTACTATACCATATGTTAACTTTACTTTTAAAATATATTTTACATTTTCATTGCTTTTTAGTGGGTATTCTATTTATCTAACAATTTCCTTATGAAATAGTTGTGATTAAGGGAAGGATCTGGATAGTTTTTTAATAAATGCTATTCGGTTTAAAGATGAGCTTATCTTTGAGGTTTTTTAATTCAGATCACACATCTTCTATCAATAGTAGAGATCTAAAAACATCTGTTCTTTATTCTCTTTCCTTTAGAAGTTTTGATTTTCTTCTTCAAGATCAAGATCCCAGGAAGATTACCAGACTTTTTAATGAGACTCAAGATTCGACTATTCTCAAGGGGGACGTGTAAAACAGTTCCAGCTATTAAAAGATAATATCAAAGAGAGCATAAGAACATAACATGAAAAATGGATCAATTAGGAATCTATTGTATCCTTGGGACAAGGAACACTTCCATTAAGAAATTGAGATCATGGCTATTAATATTATTAAATGAAGACAACAAAAACTGTGATACATTTTTTTTTTTTTTTTTACTGTGGTAATACCCAAGGGCCAACTGTGGCTAGCATCTAAGGTTAAAATGCTCATTTCCTCGTGACCACATGAAGTCTCTGAATGTGGCTTTGGTCACAAATAAACTTCTTAGCTTTAAAGCTATGAAGCTCTGAACTCTTTTCTCATGATACAGACTTATTTGTTGATTGTTTGCAAAGAATAGAATATTTCTTCTAAATATAATCAGAATGTGATATCAGTGTATCTATCATGAATATATATACATACATGCATATTTTTCCAATAATTTGTCACAATGACACATCATTGACATTTGACATCAGAAAATTCTGATAGCTCTGTTTTCAAAGTAGGTTGATAATCGGGCCACTTTTCATCTCATCTACTATCACTAGGCTTCCTTGTGTCTCCCCTGAACTACCCTTAGCATTCTAGCTAGGTTTCTTGCTTCCTCATCTGGCCCTCACTATCCATTCACATTGAAGTAGCCATGTTGGTCTTTCTTTAAATGACATCTTTAATAGTGTCTCCTGCTCAAATCTACAAAACTCCCCATTATCCCTATTAAAAGCAATGGTTACTTAGGATGACCTAGAAGGCTTTCAGTGATCTAGCCTCCTATTGCCCCTTCTTCTAAAATCTCTTTCTCACACTCCTTGGGCACCAACCGCTCTGGTCTCCTTACTCTTCTTTAACGCACCAGGCATTTTTCTACCTTGAAGCCTGCCTGTGAACTGGCTTTTCCTTCTTCCTGGGATACTCTTTCCCTACATACCATCTTCGCCTTCTGTCTTTGAATCTCTGCTCAAAATGTCCACTACAAGGAGGTCTACCTTTGCCACCCAACATAAAATTGCCTACCCATTCCCCAACAGTGTTTTAAATTAACATCTCTTGCATTATTTCCTTTTTCATTCATTTTAACAAATAGTAGTTATTCAATCATATTTGTTGAATGAACGAAGTAAATACATTAATTTGTTTTTCTCAGGGCCACTTGAAACCAGTGTTTAGATTGTTAGCCAGAAGAAAAGACTTATTTTATGATTATGCGATAGATATTTCTTTCTGTAAATCTAATTTCTACATAAAGAGAAAAACCTATTTATTTTGTTTTATTAATACCATTTGGAACAAATAAATTTATAAATGATGAATGTTTTATTGTGCAGCTTAGATTAAATCATGCATACACAATCATTGTACTGAGTACGTAAACTTATTGAATTCATGGGCGTGAGTGTGCAGCAACAGATAAAAAATATATTTCCATATTTTGACAATGGCTTCAGTTATTTATCTTCCTTTAGGTCAGGGTGTGAACTCCATTTCAGCACATCAGAATGAGCATCTGATTGAGATGTCCTTCCTGTCTAGATTAGCCCTAGAAATTCTTCATATCACAAAGCTTTGATAGTCACTACTTTTGTTTAGAAATGTTGGATGCAGTTGTTCCAGAGGAAAGAGAAGTGGATTATTTGTGTTTTAATTGGACTTCATATCAGTATTAGGAATGCCTCTAATGTTGGAAAAAATTAAAGAAGAACTAAATAAATGGAAGATGGCCATACCCTTCAAATTCATTACAGATCCAAATAGTCCCTAATAAAATCAAACTGTCTTCACTGATATAAAATTAATATGGAAATTAGAAGGTAAAATAATTTTGAAAAACAAACTAATTAGGATAACTCACATTTTCTAATTTCAAAATTTTGTAAATATGGAGCTGGGGTTGTGGCTCAGCGGTAGAGCGCTCGCCTAGCACGTGGGCGGACCTGGGTTCGATTCTCAGCACCACATAAAAATAAAAATGCATTGTGTACAACTAAAGCAAATAAATAAATATTTTTTTTAAAAAAAATTTGTAAATAAAAGGCTATAGTATCCAAAACTCTTTGGAACAGACATAAGGCTAGACATAGATTATAAGAGTAGTACTGAAAGTTCAGAAATAAACTATCACATTTATGACATTGATTTTCAACATGAAAGTGAAAGCAATTCAGTGGGATTAAGAATAGTCTATTTTAAGAAACAAATTACTGGATATATACATGAAAAGGATGAAGTTGGGATGGCATCAAGTTTAAAAACTTCTGCATAGCAAAGGAAACCAATAATAGCATGAAGAGAGAACCTACTAATAGCAGAAAATCTTTGCCAGCTACTCTTCTAACAGAGAACTAGTATTCAGAAAACTAAAAACAACAACAACAACAACAAAAACAACCCAATCAACAAATGGGCAAATGACCTAAACAGAACTTCTCCAAAGAAATAAAAATGGTCTACAATTATATGAAAAAGTATTCAACATTTTTAACCATCAGAAAAATGCAAATCAAAACTATAAAGAGATTTCATCTAACCTCTATTAGAATGACAAGCATCAAGAATACAAACAGGGCTGGGGTTGTGGCTCAGCGGTAGAGCGCTCGCCTAGCACGTGCGCGGCCCGGGTTCAATACTCAGCACCACATAAAAAACGGATTATGTACAACTAAAGCAAATAAATAAATATTTAAAAAAAAGAATACAAACAATAATAAATGCTGGTGAGTACACCAGGGAAAAGGAGCTTTACTACCTGTTGATGAAAAGTATATTAGTACAGCTACTATGGAAATCAGCATGTAGGTATCTCAAAAGACACCATATGACCTAGCTATATCATTCTTCTGTATTTATTCAAAAAATTTAAAGTCAGCATAATAAAGCATACTATGTTTATAGCAGCAAAATTTATAATAGTCAAGTTATGAAAGCAGCTGAAGTGTGCCTCGACTGATGAATGTAAAACAAAAATTTATATATACCCAACAGAACTTTATGCAGCTATAAAGATCAAAATTATGTCATTTGCAGGACAATGGATGGGACTTGAGAGCATCATGTTAAGTGAAATAAGCCAAGCTCAGAAAGTCAAGGGTTGAATATTTTCCCTCATATGTGGAAGCTAGACCAAACAAAGGGGGGAAATAGTCTCATAAAATAGAAGGAAGACCAGTTGGGTAGTGGAAGGAGACTAGGTGGAGAGAGTAGGAGAGGGCAAGGGAAGGTACTGGAGAATGAAATCAATCAAATTATATTAGCATATTTACAAATATGCCACAATGAAATATGCTTTTTGTATAATTATTATGAACCAATAAAATTTTTTAGGAAACAAAGTTGGATACCTTCCTTGTGCTATATACAAAACTAACTAAACTGAATTAAAGATTATATGTAGAGGCGGATCCAAGATGGCAGATTAGAGGAAGCCGCACTTCAGGACAGCTCCATGGAAAGAACCCAACAAAGCAGATAAATTGCCTTTCATCATCTATATATAGGCTGAAAATACCGATCTCCTGGATGGTTTGATTACCACTACCAGAGAGAGAAAGAGACAAGCTGTCTGCAGCGGCTGGAGCTGCGAGGCTCCTGCAAAACCACCTGGGTGGTGCACAGGCCGTGCGAAACAAAGTCAGTGTGGGGAGACCGCGCTACTACTGCAACCCCAGCCAAACTCACGGCACACCAGCGTGAAACCGGCGATAAAAACCAGCGATAACAGCCGGCGGGATTGGTGCTGGGGAACCACGGGAGACCACGGGTCCACACACCAGTTCAAATCCACAGTCCACCTGACGCGACCCTCAGTAGTGGGGCCCCGGACAGAGCGGCGCAGAGATCTGCGATCAGCAAACAGGGGCAGAGTGGAGCGGGCCACAGTCTGAAGCAGCGCTGTCTGCACCACAGTCACAGGTGTGGCTTCCCGGTGCGATCGGCGAGGATACGGGAGTCTGCGGAGCTGCTGTTGACTGGAAGGAGAGCACCGCCATCTTTGAAAGCTGCAGGGGCTGGTCCTGACAAAGGGGAGGAGACGGAGAGCGACGGCTGCATCCATCCAGGGACTCTCCAGCTCTCTGAAGACAACACACAATTGGGTGAGACTTGGGTGGTCAGCAGGGGAAGGCGTTTCTGAGGCTAGTGAAGCAGGGGGCATCATCATACCAGACTTTAAATTATACTATAGAGCAATAGTAACAAAAACAGCATGGTATTGGCACCAAAATAGACTGGTGGACCAATGGTACAGAATTGAGGATACAGAGACTAATACATATAATTACAGCTATCTTATATTAGACAAAGGTGCCAAAAATGTACAATGGAGAAAGGATAGCCTCTTCAACAAATGGTGCTGGGAAAACTGGAAATCCATATGCAACAAAATGAAATTAAACCTTTATCTCTCACCATGCACAAAACTCAATTCAAAGTGGATCAAGGACCTAGGAATTAGACCAGAGACAATACACCTAATAGAAGAAAAAGTAAGCTCCAATTTCCAACATGTTGGATTAGGCCCCAAGTTCCTTAATAAGAATCCTGTAGCGCAAGAATTACTACCAAGAATTAATGAATGGGATAGATTTAAACTAAAAAGCTTCTTTTCAGCAAAAGAAACAATCAGTGAGGTGAATAGAGAGCCAACTAATTGGGAACAAATATTTAATACATGCACATCAGATAGAGCACTAATCTCTAGAATATATAAAGAACTCAAAAAACTTTACACTAAAAAAACAAATAACCCAATCAATAAATGGGCTAAGGAATTGAGAAGACACCTCTCAGAAGAAGATACACGATTAATTAACAAATATATGAAAAAATGTTCAACATCGCTGGCAATTAGAGAAATGCAAATCAAAACTACTCTAAGATTTCACTTCACTCCAGTCAGAATGGCAGCCATCAAGAACACAAGCAACAATAAATGTTGGAGAGGATGTGGAGAAAAAGGCACACTCGTACATTGCTGGTGGGACTGCAAAATGGTGCAACCGTTATGGAAAGCAGTATGGAGATTTCTTGGAAAACTGGGAATGGAACCATCCTATGACCCAGCTATCCCACTCTTGGGTCTATTCCCAAAGGACTTAAAAACAGCATATTACAGTGACACAGCTATCTCAATGTTTGTAGCTGCACAATTCACAATAGCTAGGTTGTGGAACCAACCTAGATGTCCCTCAGTAAATGAGTGGATTAAGAAAATGTGGTATATACGCACAATGGAATTTTACTCAGCAATAAAAGAAAACAAATTAATGGCATTTGCAGGTAAATGGATGAAGTTGGAAGACATAATGCTAAGTGAAGTTAGTCAGTCTCAAAAATCCAAGTACCTAATGTTCTCTCTTATATAAGGAGGCTATTTCAAAGTATTGTTGGATGGGGGTACATAGGAGGATTAGAGGAACACTAGAATGGTCAAGGGAAGGGAGGGTAAGGGAGGGAGCAAGAGGGGAGGGAGGGGGAGAAAAAAAAAGGTGGTTGAATGAGACGGATATCATTTTTCTTAATGCATGATTGAAGATCTGAATTGTACAAATATACTTTGTATACAAACAGTTGTATGTAAAAAGATACTAAATATATGCACTATGAGTTGTACATATTAAAAATTATAAAAATAAAATTATATAAAAAAAGATTATATGTAAAAACTATGTTATGTATAAAAACTATAAAACCTTTGGATGAAAATATAGGCATTAATCTTTGTGACTCAGATTGTCAATGCTTCCTTCATATGGCACCAAATTCGTAAACAACAAAGAAAAAATAGATAAATTGGAATTTATCAAGATTTAAAACTTGTGCTTCAAAGGACACCACTAGAAAAGTGAAAAGATAACACAGAATGAAAGAAAATATTGTAAATTCTACACATGATAAGATTTGTATCTAGAATACATAATGAATGCTGAAAACTCAATAACATAGAAACAAATAACCTAATTAAAATGGGAAAAAGTTCTGAATAGACATCTGTCCAAATAAGATGTATAAAATGACCAAGAAGCAGATGAAAAGATGCTCAACATCATTTACCATCAGGAAAATGCAAATAGAAGTCACAGTGAGATACAACTTTGTGTCCAGCAATAACAACTCTGTTGAGGATGTGGAGAAGTAGTTACCCTAATGCTCTACTGATAGAGGAGTGTGAAAGTATTGAGCTATTATAGAAAACAATTCCTCATAACATAGAGTTATCATGTCTCATAGCATTTCCACTCTAGTTACATATCAAAAAGAAATGAAAATATGTGTTCACATAAAAATGTATGCATGAATATTCATAGAAAAATTAATCATGATATCCCCAAAGGAAAAACAACCCAAAGGCCCATTAATATTAGCAGACGGGAGAGGTCAGAGAATGGAGTGAGTGATTTAGAGGGAAGACCAATTTATATATAAACAAACTTATGTAGCTGTTGAGAGAAGAACAAAAAAATATGGAAAAGAAAAAATAAAAAAGAACAATAAAAGATAACAAAGAAGTAAGAATTAGTGTAAGAGAGAGGAGAGAGAAAGTGAGTCAAGAAAATAGAGAGTAAACTATATATATAACACTGCTTTGCCATATAGTTCAATTGCCCCAGTTCTAGAATTCCCAATTTCTGCGTATAACTTGTTTTCGCCTCTGATGAGTATGCATTGACAGGGTGTAAATAGAAAATATGAGGGAAGAAGAAAAGAGACAAAAGTGAGAAGGGGAGAAAAGAAAGAAAAGAGGAAAAAAAAAAACAAACAAGCACACTATCAAACAGAACAAAAACAAAGCAAAACAAAACAAAAAAAGAGTTGAACCCAGGAACAAGTCTCAAACAAACAGGACCCTGGGAAGCCCTTCTTTATTCCCTTCCAGTTTAAGCCAGTTGTCCTGGATCATGCCCAGACAGTCACAGAGCACCAGTTAGTGGAGTCAAGTCTGCACCTTTGGCCAGCAGCAGAATGGCACAGCGGAAGAGTGGCTTGGGGGTGTGTGTGTCAGCATGTGAATGGCACCGGGAAAGGGTTCATCCAGACGGCGTGCATTCCCCACGCCCGTCCCCAGTTGTAGCTCTCAGGGTTGCTGCGCTGGCCTCAGACAGGCCCTTCCCTGCTGGCTGCCCGCGTCTCACCCAGGTGTGTGCTGTTCTCAGAGCACTGGCCGGATCCTTGGATGTCTGCAGCTGCTTTTCTTCCTTGTTTCTTTGTCCTGGTCAGCCGAGGCTTTCCTCAAAGATGGTGGTGCTTTCCCCGGTCTCAACAGCAGTACCCCAGACCTGTGTGTCACTCTGAAGCGTGCAGGTCCAGTTTGCAATTTGCGTGAAAGAAGTCTATGAGGACGCTGCTCGCATCTAGCTTCCCTTTTATTCTTTGCACTGCTCGATTTTAACGCCGTCCTCGGGATCCTTCCCTTACTACAATGTTACCACGTCTGCTGTGCCGCTAGTGCCGGTTCGGTTTGTGGAACACTCGCACTGGGCCCCGAGTGTCGGTGGTCTGGAGTTCGTTTTATTTTACCATCCAGAGGTGTGCAGATGTCCCAGCTCCCTCTCAGTTGCAGGAGTATTGCAAGGAACGCTTTCAAACTTCCTACTAAGCCTATTTTAGTGATAGTCTGTCGAGAGCACCTCTCTGCTGTCTGCCATCTTTCCTCCTCTCCACCATTTAGTAGCAATTATGATATAATAAAAGTTTGAATCATGTAGAGAGAGCTAATATTGGGAAGGTAAATTAGAACACATAAAAATAGAAACAATATATTAGGAATGATATTGTTGAGTTATTAAAAGAATTTAAATCAAAGACTGACATGAGTGAAGCAATGATTAAGAGAAAACACTTATCAGAAATATCTTAAATGCTAGTGGGTGGGGTGGCTCACACCTATAATCCCCATGGCATCAGAGGCTGAGGCAGGAGGATCATGAGTTCAAAGCCAGCCTCAGAAATTTAGTGAGGTACTGAGCAACTCAGCAAGGCCCTGTCTCTCAATAAAATATAAAAAAGGGTTGGTGAGGTGTCTCAGTGGTTAAGCACACCTGGGTTGAATTTCCACTATATATATTAAATGCCATAAGTATTTTTAAGTAAAAGTTATTAAAATAAGTGTACTATGAAATTAGGTTAGGAAATGTTGGAGTCAGGACCATGCCTCTGAGTAGACTCATAGGTGGTGACAGAAGTCTGTGGTAATGAGGAAGACCAAATAATCCATAGTGTATGAAATGAGAGATGTTTTATTGTATATTGGGGAAGAAGGTGAAGTAACAAGGATCACTTTGAGACTGACTAGTAATGCAGAAGTCAGCACATACTCTCTATTGTGGGACAAGGTGACAAAATTGATGTTAGATGATCCTAGATAAACCAGGAACCCAGTAAGGGGCATAATGGGATCTTTTTTTTTAATATTTATTTATTTACTTTAGTTGTACACAATGTGATGCATTTATGTTTACATGGTGCTGAGGATCGAACCTGGGCCGTGCACATGCAAGGCGAGCGCTCTGCTGCTGAGCCACAACCCCCGCCCCATAATGGGATCTTCAGTGGTGTAATGTGCAAGAAAGATGAATGGATGATTTGCATGACTAGTCAATGCTAACACAAGGAGAAACAAATGAATTCAATACCATTTTTGACTTCTATGTTTACATTTAGTGACTACAGAGACTACAGATATTGTAGGAATGGCCATATTATAAATATTTGCTTCAATTTGTATGTCATAACTTCTGTTAATACTAACCCACAAAATTCACAATGTCATCTTAACAAGCTCTATGCCAGCTAATAAGGAACATATCTTCTCAACACTAGATATTTATAACTTTACTTGAATTGATTATTTGTATTTCCTCAGCTACCCTAAGATGACTACTAGGAATCACTGCCCAATATCTCAGTTTTTTAAATATTAATTATATTAAGGGATGAAGAACAGTGATGGTGAAGCCTAAAGTAAACAATAACTATTAGTACAGTACCCACCTTGAACTTTATAAACAGGTCATTATTATCTCATTGGTTTTGATGCATTCTGAATCTCTGTTCTCATAATTATTCCCTGAGATTTAGTATCAAGTATTTTTGTTAGTAAATTTGCAGTTACTAATATGCTATCTAAAAAAGAATGACCCATCTCAGTTTTACTATTACTTTTTTGTCATTAATTATGAGTGACAGTGTGGTTATTACATAATTAAGAATAATATTCTGAGTCATCACATAAACCATTGGACTAGAGAAAGACAATATTTAAATTCCTTGTTATTCTGCTTTAAGTCCTCTAGCTTTCTTATTCTGACTCCCCTCACCCTCATTCCATGCTAGGTGTTAGTCCTCTTGACCAGGCATAGTGTTTATCTTTTTACTTATCTCTCTATATTTAATACTCTTCAGTACCAGTAAGAGGAATCCAGGGCCTTGAAGGCTTATGAGCTAATGCTAAAAATTGTAAGTTGCCAAAATGTTGACAAGTATAAAGTGAGAGGACCTCACCTAGAACAAAGAAAAAATGAGAGAGAAACACATCCGGAAAGTAATTTTACCCAGACTTTCTTGACACTGTTCCTCTCACTTTGTCACCTATTAAATTTAATAAATATATGTCAGGAGGGGTTGTACTAGAGAGAAGCTTGTTTAATATTCTAGGAGGAGAGAGGTTGTGTGAACCACACACTGCGATAAGTTTAGGACCCAGTGTTTGTATTTCTATGTAGGGAAGATAAAATCATCCAAATTAACACTTGCCAGAATGAGTTTAAATTAAAATATTTCTAAATTTCAAATGGCTATAATTAAATTATATGAAGCCTACATTAAATTTGAAATTAATTGTGTCAGAATCTTATGATGGAAAAAGAAACAAATATTTTTAATCTGTCTTTATGATTCAGGCACATTAGTCTAAAAATATATAAAGCATTCAGATTGGTAAAAAAGAGAAAGTTAATTCATACCATAAATTCCTACCATATAATGAGTTACTAGACATTGATTACTTCTCTTTATATAACAAAAACTCAATGTATATATGTAGTATATAGTTTACAACAACAATGGTTGTTGTTATAACAGCTATATCCCTATCAAAGTTAATTTGAGTGATAAAAATAATTTATTAACTGTCACATTTTATGTTAAGCAATCCAGTCATTGGAGATGTCATAGTAGAATGTCTTAATCACTATGCTTTTCTAAAAGCTTGCAAAGGATAAAACCGTTGTCCAGGAAACTTAATCAAAGTTCTGATCTATTTAAATTCCAAATATTTTAATATTAGTAATATTTATTCTGAAGGATTTTAACCTCTATATACAAATATGTTAAGACAATGGCAAATTATAATCATAAAAGAGATTTTAGGAAATAACAAGTATATTTTAAATAAGATGAGAAATGAATATATTTACCTAAAATATATATTAGCTTCATAGTGGATAAGTTATGTTATTTACTTGGATTAGGGAAAAAATCCAAAGAAAAGTATATAAGTTGTTCAGACTATTTAAGTATTTATACTCAGCCTTCAGGATACAAAATGCCATGTGCTATTTTCTTCCAAAGTCATATGTTCTGTAAACATCAGAAAGTAAAAATTTAAACAAAGTACTAAGTACTATGTTCTAAAAGCTAGTAAGGAATTATTCTATGAAGGACCCCTAATCAGGGAGATGGCTATTGCAGTTAGCTGGGAGCCATAAGTTCCACCTGATAATCATAAGTATGCACGTGACGCACCTGTAAAGCTAAAGGTATATAACCGGGTAAAAGCGGTCAGAACGAATTCAATCAGTCAGTCAGAGTCAGAAGAAGACATCGTCAGAAGAAGAACGTAGTCAGGAGGTTAAGAGTTCGAGAGGTTGCTGAAGCTAGAAAAAGCCAGAGAAGCAAGAAAGAAAAAGAGAAAAAGAAGAAGAATATAAGGAAAAGAGTTTAGTTTAGAAGCTAAAGAGAAAGCTAGAATAAAAGATTCCTGCCACCGAATTTCCTCCCGCGGTGTTGTAGCTGCAACAGCAAAAAGAAGAATAAGAATATTATCAGGCAGCTACAATTCTATATATTTTTAAAAATTAATTAATTAATTTACAGTAGAATGCATTTTGACATATAGTACACACATGGAGCACAGCTTCTCATTCCTCTGCTGTACATGCTTCAGAGACACTTCACCAGTGGAATCATACATGTATGTGGGGTAAAATTTCTGTCTCTTTCTACCATCCTTCCCATATCCGCAACCCCTCCCCTGACTTCCCTATACACAGACCAAAGTTCCTTCATTCTTCCCTATCCGTTTGCCCCACTATGGATCAGCATCCGCTTATCAGAGAAAACATTCAACTTTTCTTTTTTGGGGGGGAGGATTGGCTTATTTCACTTAGCATGATATTCTCTAGTTCCATCCATTCACCTGCAAATGCCATCATTTCATTCTTTTTAAGACTGAGTAATATTCCATCGTGTATACATACCACAGTTTCTTTATCCATTCCTATGCTCAAGGGTATTTAGGTTGGTTCCATAGTTTAGCTATTGTGCATTGCACTGCTATAAAAATCGATGTGGCTGCATCACTGTAGTATGCTGATTTTAAGTCCTTTGGGTATAACCTGAGGACTAGGATAGCTGGGTCAAATGGTGGATCCAAGGAATTCCATATTTGAATATTTAACTGAGTTATTGTGTTTAAATAATGCTTTTTTCCATAGACAGGTCAATATTCAGTGAATGCAGAATTTACTATTTCAGGGAGCTGCCTGTGTAAGACAGAGGGGTACCACCATGGGTAATAACACCACCACAACTGCTGTTATTCTTGCATAGAAATTGTACTTATGTGATATAAACTCATCTTGTCCCTTCACGACATGAATGTCTTTATGTTATTCATCACATGATGCCCTAAATTTATGAAGTATGTTCATTTTTCAAGATATTAAATATCATTTCTTTCTGCCAAAAACTGTAATCATGAAAAGAGTTCATTCAGGTGATAAATTGATTATTTGTAAGGAAATGGAAAAAATTCACACTTTTGGATACTGCTTTGGAGCACAATGTAAATGAACTGATAACATTTTCTGCTTCCTATAAAATAGAGCAGTATAACACTATAGAACAACAAGAAAGAAAAAAAAAAAACACTATCCAGGAAACATAGTACAAAATTTATTACATATGAAATGCACATCTGCCTTCAGGTAAAATGGGAAGGTGACAAAGGGAGGTTCATGGTGCTGTATATGTCTGAGAATGATTTTGAAGGTCTAATGTAAGTGATGTAGGAATAGATAGAAAGGAGGCAGTATGAAGCAATTTTGAAAATAGAAAAGAGAAAATAGAAGAACATAAAGAATGTGGAGATTGAATGATAATGAACTAATGACTTATTAAGTGTGGATTGCATCTTGAAACTCTTCAGAGCCTTTAAATTGAACAGTCATGCTTGCTAGTAGGACATAGCAAAAGTGGGGGCTATATTGTAGATATGCATCACATATAAAATGTGTTCCCTGCTTTCTGCTGTTTCCCCACTTCTGAGAAAGCATGGAGAGAAGAGTCAAGGGTGAACATATTTTTGGTGTTAGGGTTTTTCTTTTTTTTTTTTTTTTTTTTTTTTGGTTGTGTTTTGCTTTCAGTTGTGTTTTCTCTCATTCGAGAGAGAAAACGTGATGAGGAATTCCATGCCTATCCATAAACATCTTCCTCTTAATTCAAGGATCTGTTAATAGTGTGTTTATTTAAATTTATTTAGTATGCCAAAAAAGATATTTTTCCTGCTCCTGCTACATATCTTCATATTCTGAGTGTCCAATAACATGACCTCTCTTTATCACTTGCCTTATGCAACCTCAGAAGACATGTGAAAACACACCTGTTGTGTAACTTTGGGAGAACAATTTGATGATGTTCAGTCTAATTGTCTCCTCTTTCATAAATCCAGTTTGCCTAACACTAAAACAATTCCCTTCTAGATCAGTCCTTACCTGCCCCAACCACCTTTATACGTGCACCAGGAGGCTTCCCTGGTCCAGCAGTACCTGTGAGTCTGTCAGTGAATCTATACAATTTTAGTATCCTGTATGAAGTAGCCCTTTACAAAAAGAACAAACCCTTTCTCCAATACCTCAGCATACACAGTGATTTTGTTGGTATTTAGACTTAACTTTAACCTTTTGTCTTGCTTTTCAAATTATGATATAATAAACTTCAAATGTACATCAATTAAAATTTGTTGGGATTTTATAATTTTGAAATGCACAAAAATTATGACAACAGACCATCTGTTATACACTTAAGGAAACTGTAATTGTCGGGCACTGTGCTGGTGCAGGTAGAAAGACATGTAGCTCATTAAAGATATGTGTAAAGTAAATACCTAATCTCAAAAGTTTATTTTTTAGGACGAGGCTGGCATAGTCCTTGATGGGCTAGACGCTTTGCTCCATGACAGGGATAGAATGGAGTGAAGTTCTTTCCTAAAAGTAATCACAGCATGGTGGGAATATAGGTGAGAAATCACACATTACAAACGACACATGCTATGATTTATACAGGAGAATATGTGAAGGACAGCCAGGAAAAGGTGAAGTAAATAAACGGAAATAGTGAATGCTTCCTGGAGGGTGGCATCCAAGCTCCTTCTTCAAAATGTGTAGGGTATCAAAGGAAATGCTACACAGAGACAGTAAAATGCCATGAGGAAGTTATTTTTATAAATTAGATTTCATACAGACATTCAGCAGAGAAATTAGAATTAAGAAAATTAGTAATTAAAATTAGTGAGATTGTAGTTAATTACAAATTTCAGTTTCTGCTACTCTTTGAATAAAAATATAAAAGACAGGAAAAATACCTAGCAGGCATATAATCACAAGGTAAAAAGTATCATGAGATGCTGCTGGAGCCGGCAGGGCTGCTGGCTCAGGCCCTGGCTGGCTGGGCGCCTCATCAGAGGCTCCTACTCTCAGCAGGCTGGGCTGTGGTGGTGGCAGCTGTGGCAGCGCTATGTGTGAAAGGTCCCACATGTATCTGTGGTTCTGGCTCCTCCACCCTCAGCCTCTCCAACCCAGGTCTCCATGAGGGGTGCCGAGGGAAGAGAGGGCGCTAGCCTTGGGAACCCACAGCACACCCTTGGCTGCCTTGGACACCGCCCTCCTTCCCCTCCGTTTTTCATCAGCTGGTTGCAACAGCATAGGTCCAGGAGGTCTCTGGGCTGAGAAGACAGCACCTCCTTGGGCTGTATCATGTCTGCAGGTGGAGCCTTCAGGAATCCGCTGAGGAAATTCAAGCTGGTATTTCTAGGGGAGCAGAGTGTTGGAAAAACATCTTGATCACCGGAGGCATGTATGACAGTTTTTACAACAACTATGAGGCAATAGTTGACATTGACTTTTTATTAAAAACCACGTACTTGGAGAACTGAACAATCAAGTTGCTGCTGTGGGAAACTGCGGGTGAGGAACACTTCAGTAAGCTTATTTCCAGGTACATCCAGGATTCTGCTGCAGCTGTTGTAGGCTACCACATCGCAAATAACAGAACATGGTTCCATTCATATAGATTCAAAATCAGACAAAGGAGAATGACATGGCATGCATGCGTAGTTGGTAAAAGTATTGGGAAGGAATTAAGCTCAGAAGAACACACAGGGTGTGAGCAAAGGGACGCTTGAGGAGCTGGCGATGCTATTCTTAAGTGAGTGTTTCATTCATAAGACCTTAAAAGTATATGTCATATGCAAGTTTCTGCATATACTGAATCATCTTAAAATATATCGGTAAGCCTGAAGAGGCTGTTGGGTCTATAAGAGAGGGAACACGACAACGATCTACCTCTTCATAAGAGAGGCCTACTCTGAACACCGTAAGAGACGGGGCCTAAGAACTGTTGCAGTCCTTAAGGAACTGGGAACTAGCGTCCACCCTCTCCTACTTGTAGTTTTCCTTGAGTCCAGGGACCCAATAAAAAAAGACTGGCTCTCCCCAAAGCTGACCAAATCTGCTTAAAACCACCCAGATGCCCTCCACCCTAGCCATTCCGCTGACGCCGGGGGCTGGTGGGGGCCTGGGGTCTGCACCCAGCCCGGGGGTCCCTGGACCACAGGCAGTGACGCCAGCGCAGCTTTGGCTCCCGGTGTAGCCACCAACGCACTAGCAGCCAGAGAGTGGGAGCGCGCACCTCTCCCTGCAGAGGGACTACCTCGCTGATACCTGGTGACAGAGATCAAAGATCATTTCCAGGAGTGCCCCCGCCACCCCTTTCAGGGCAACCACAAGCTGTCCCCTTTTTAATTTGAAGTGCTGCGCCAGCGCGCGCGCACTGCACGGCTTCCTTGCCGGGGAGAGCGCGGGCAGGCAGGAGCCCCGCCAGGCCAGTCGCGCGGGCTCGGCGCCCAGTGGCTGGTAGGACATGGGCCAAGTGGCTCGCCGGCCCTGCGCTTGCTGGCTGCGGAGCTCCCTGGAGGCTGTGTAGGTGGCCAGGACAGGGACTTGGGGTGGCGGGCATGGCCTGAGCTCACGGCTGCGTGCAGTCCCAAGTAAAAGAAGAAGGGACGCGGAGTGGGGGGGAGGTGACAGTGCGGTACCCACTGCCAGTGTCTACGAGTGTCGGCAGCCAGGACTCGCGAAGGATGTGGGCCAGAGATGGGTCGGCTGCCCTGACCCTCCGAAGAAACCCCCGGCCCAGCGGCGGCGATTCTGGCTAGGGGGGAGGGGGGCTCTGCCATGCCAAGCACCTACAGAGGAAGATGTCCAATGTGGAGTGGGGGGGGAGCGGGCGGGCTGTGCCAGAGCCTGCTCACCTGGGTATGCGGTGACCGTGGGCGGAGGGAAGACCCCCTCCTCGGGCTGACTTTCCTGGGTTCCATCTGTTTTACTTACATTATGAAGAAGTTCCTCAGCTTGAATGAGGAATTAATAATAATTATTAGCTGCAGGTAGATACATAGATAATTATGTCTGGTTGTGTGTATGTAGGAATATATTTAGAGAGTAAAGGCCAATTGATTAAAACATAACATGTTTTCTTGTTAAATGTATTCAGTTTAGTGAGTTCAGAAAATAGTTTCCTAAGGGTGATCCTGTAAGTTAGTGAGATTTTGTAAGGGTATACAGACTAGAGAATCTGATTTTTTTTCCAGTGATGACTTTTATCACTTTTTAAGTGTAAAGTTAAAACTCAGCACCATTTCCTCTGTCCACGTTTCATCTTTTAAGATGAGAAATAGTGTGTGAGAAAGTGTGTGTGTGTGTGTGTATGCACATGTGCATAACAGATTTTCATGAAGTTGAACTGAATGTTTCCCCCTTGTAAATACTTACTTTTGAGTTGCCAATGCTGTTAATCCTGGAATTTGTCTAACAGAAATGATAAGTGAGAAGTTGAAAACTAATGAAAATTAAGTAACTGAATTTATGTATAATTAAATTCAACTAGATAATTAACCATGTTGTAAACAATATTATCAAAAACTTTGAAGAATTTGATTAGTCATAAAACTCACTCCTGAGAAAAAAACAATTGGAGAGTAAGATCCTGTGTGATTTTGCTTTTTGTCTGTGAGTTGAGAAAGATATATTTTTGCTCATTTGTTCAAAAATTCAAATCAACAATACTAATGATTTTTAACAGAATTGCAGAGTGTGTTAATCATTTTCTAATTTATGGCAATGATAATAATAAAAAATCGGTTCCAAGAGTAATGTTTCTTTCTCAGTCTTATGTAAGAGAACTCTAATTATATGATCAACTCCCCATGGAACCTGACTTGACTATAAATTTCAATGGCAATTTTTCCACTTATCAAATCAGTTCTGAGAAATTACCTGTATCCATTTATAGGTCTATATTTTTCAAATTTAACTATCACAACCTTTAAATGTCTTAATAAAATTATTTGACATGTTATTATTTTTTTTAAAAAGTTCTTAATTTTTATGGACCTTTATTTTATTCATATGTGGTGCTGAAAATTGAACCCAGTGCCTCACAGGTGCTAGGCAAGCACTCTACACTGAGCCCTAGCCCCAGCCCCTTCATTTTTAAACTGAAGTTTTAGAACACTTCCTTTACCCAAATAATCATTTTAATGGGAATCTATTCCATATCTGTATGTGCTGTAAGTATTTATTACTCACATAAAAACAGTATAGAGTCAAGTAAAGAGTCTCAGTATAAAGTGCTCCCATGGTGTCTGTAACACTTTGTCTGGAAAGTATTTTATAAATGAAGAAATTTCTATATCACAACATAGAATGTAAAATTTTAAGAAATATTTTACTGACATGCAGTCCTAGAAAATGGACATGTTCTTCTCAATTAGCCATCAACAGAGGTATATATATAATACTAGAAAAGATATATGTAAGAAATACTAATAACCTGTTAATAATACTAATAAGGATATATGTCAGAAACACTAATAATCTGTTAATAACTGTTATCTCTTGTGGGATGTCATGACACATTTGTTTTCCCTTATATATTTCTTATTTTTAAAACATTTTCTGCAGTAAACATTTGTTACTTTTATGATCATAAACAAGGATTACTATTTATAAAAAATGAGACAAAGCATACTTAATGTGATTAAAGCATTTGCAAAAGTATATGAAAATTAGATTAATAAGCTCTCACTTCTATTAGGATATTTCAGATTTATCTGATTAAATAGAAACATTAATATGTCTGAGGCAAGAGGATAGATAAAATTGTTTTATGACAATTTTACCTGTTCGCATTCAACTGATTACGTAGAAAACAAAAATGTTTTCATAGCTACAACACACCTTATAAAAATCAATCATTATGTTTTGTTTATTCTGCTTTCTAAATAAGTTCTCATTTTGTCATTATTGCCAGTGCTTACAATCCGGCTTTCACTTATTTCTAGCCTAAAGAACAGTGACCTGCCCCTACTTGCTATTCCTGACATGAGCCTCTCTCTGGTTTGCCACTCTCCCCTTCTCAAAAGTGTCAGTTTCTAAAATAAACATTTAACCATTCCATACGCATAAGGGTAACAAAGTATTCTATTATTTATGTAATAAAATCAACATTTATTTATATGTCCCCCAGCTCTTCCAAACATGATCTTAAGTAATCTTCCAAATTCCCTCCAGGAACAAACTCAGCCCCACTAACATTTGTACCCATAATCCCTTTGCTGCACACAATTCTTATGTCTTTGGATTTTTATTGCTTCTCTGACTATATTTATGCTTAATATTTGCCAACATGGCCTCCATTACCTGTAACTCTTTAAACTCCACCTTGAATTCTGTTTTGTTCTTTCCCAAAAGAATTTCTGCTGTACCATCATTACTTTCCCATCCTAAGAGAAGTAAGAGCTTATTAATCTAATTTCCATAAACTTTTGCAAATGCTTTAATCATATTAAGTATGCTTTGATTCATAAAGTCAGCAAGCATATCCTATTTTCTCAAATAATGTGAAAGAGCTCAATTAACTTGTCCACCCCCCATTAACTTATCACCTCCATTAATTTACGCTTTTGACAAAAACTGCTTTTGAAAATCATATATAGCTGGATTTTCTTTTTATAAATATAATCTGAATTTTTACTTCATAAGAAAAAGTGTTTAGCACCTATATCAGATAAAATGATAAGCTAATGGAGGTGGACTAGTTAATTGAGCTCTTTCACATTATTTGAGAAAATAGGATTTGCTTGCTGACTTTATGAATCTTGGCTGGTGAGAAATCACCAAAGATTTACCAGAGCAACTTGGTATCAAAAAAAACTCCACTAAAATCAGAAGGTTCCAATTCATAATGGTTATTAATGTTTCTAGTATTCATACTGTCCAAAAGTTTCAAATAACAGCTCCAATTGCAGCTGATTTGTCAATTTTTAGGAATGATTAAACATATGCCCATATTTTATTAATTCATGCTAGCCACAAGCTGGATACAACTTAATAAAACATTTTCAGTGAAAAAAAAATGCTTTGTTGTAGAAGCCCTAATTAAGGAGATGGCTAAGATTGCGGTTGGCTGTGAGCCATAGAGATATTCAAGCATTGCCACCTTTCATGGTCTCACGGGACTTGGTCCGGGACATTGCAGATCGGGTCAGCACCATTTGCATGATCTCGCGAGACTTGGCCCCGGACATTGCGGACGGGGTCAACACCATTTTGGTGGTGATGGTTTGGAGAAGTGTGGATTGCGGGTAGGAGTTGTTGTTGGAGCCGGAGAGAGAAGCTGGCAGAATAAAGAGCCTGTTTGTTTCCAGTCTGCCTCTGAACTTATTCCCGCGGCTATGTTGCTCCAACCGGCAATCGCTTCAGGCAGCAACAACTGGGGGCTGAGGAGGGAGATGGGCGCAGGGAGTCCCCCCAGCTGTCCTTCCTGGGATGCTGCCTTTTCTCTTGGCTGAGCCTTCCTCAGGCTGTGGGAGCCTGTGGCTAGCTTCCAGAGTTCTGAAGAGCCTGACGTTGACGGGCTCAGCCGTCCTTCTTGCTGCTAGTGGAGGAGCGGTTCTCCAGGGTCCTTTCTTGTCATACTGGAAACATGTTTGATATGGGAAAAGCGTGTTTCCATAACACTTGATGGTTCTGTGCTGCAGAACGGGCATGATCATGATGTAGCTCACACAGAACGTTCTGGAAGCACAGACGAGACGACCTGTCTGAAAGCCTGTTTCTAAGACCAGTTGACGCCACCAGTGCCTTCACTCCACATGCAGGGGGCATCAATACCCAGCAGTGACCTGAATGCATCCCTCCATTCTCAATGCAACAGTGTTAGGAGCCGGGGCCTGAGGAGAGGCGCTTAGGTCACGAGGGTGGAGCCCTCCTGGGTTAATGCCACTACAAGGGGCTTGCCAAGTTGGGTGCACTGCCCCTTGCCATCCTGCCTTCCTCTGTGTGAGGACACAGCCAGAGGCCCACACCAGGCCCTGGGACTTGGACTTCCTTCCCAGACTCCACAACTCTGAGGACATGTGTTTCTGTTCTTTATCAGTCACGCAGGCTCAGGGATGCTGTTTAGCAACACAAACCAGACTAAGACATGCCCCAGAATGAAGGCCATCTCTGCCGTAAGTGGCAGCACTTTCTGAGAAATACTGATGCATCCGGGGGTCCTCCTGGTGACCTCCTGCTGGAGATGCGACCCATCTCATGTCCCCTTTACTCTGGGACTTTGTTAACTTCTCTCCGTTCTTTCCTGTGCTTCTCTGGACCATCACCTCACTTGCACTGGTAAGGTGTTCTTGACAAAGGTCACTTGGTTCCCCTGAGCTTCCCTCTTGTCCCATCTTCTTTGAGTAGCTAACTTGCCAACACACTTAGCAACTTATCTCTCGGGCTCTTTGAAGGATTAAGACCAGGTACAGTGTCACTCACTTTGTGCAATAACTAATAGCACCCAGTGTGGGTAACTGGAGAGCTGGAGAGCTGCTCTTTGTGAGTGGAGCCGCCTGCCAGGAGCAGTTTGGGGCCACATGAGTCAGGGGCTCTCTTGGTCAGAAAGCCCTCGGGTTGCTCAAGACTCCAGTGTGTTCACCAGACTGGCAACAGCCACCAATTCAGAATGACATGGCTCAAATCAAGGGCTGCTTTTACTTGAAGCCACAGAAGAAGAAAGCCCTGTGTGTCCTTGGCTGCCCCATCACTGCGTGGCCATTGGCAGAGTTCTCCCGGCTTCCCAGTGGCATGGGAAGGGCAGACTGTTACCTGCAGGGCTGAGTGGTTGCTCACACCATGCGGAGGCTGTTTGGGGTCAGAGTCAGTTGGAGGCTCTTCCTTCCTTGGTTCTGGTTCCTTAACCCACGTGACTCCTTCCCAGGCTCCCAGACTGGGTCTCCTATTGCTTTTGGAAGCCCAAAGCCCCAGGCCTGGGCCCAGGGACTGGGACAGCCACCAAAGTACAGATCCTTCTTCTTTTTCCTTCTTTCCCAAATATATTTTGCTGTACTGGCTTTCATTCTGTCAGCAACGTCCTCTTTTTGGAACATCAATGATAATTCCTATTTCTGTGCTGGCTAATGCTTTTAGCTAATGAAAACACAATGTATTTCCCAAATACCCTTTATCTGGGGAAAGGCAGGAATCATCAGGAGCCAGGGAAGGGGATTTAGAGACACTAACATTTTTTGAGCAGCTACTATGTGCCAGGCACTGTAAGAAGCATATTCAATATTTAGTTTCATTTTAGGTGTATAACAACTTCCTGTTTAGTTTTAATTTTTAAAAAATTTCATTGACAGGTTTAATATAGATTTTAATGTCTCAGTCTTATTTTAGAAGGTAGAGAATTAATGTTTAAGTAGATAATTTACAAATTCTTTGTTATACAGTCCTGATCAAATTATCATGATGAAACTGATACTTGAGGTGTTTTTCTTACAGAGTACATAGTAAGCAAGCACTTTCTACTATTACCACTAGCAAGAGTGCCCTGGGGTTTTATATCCTGAATCCTGCCATAATGCTTCAAGAAAAAAAAAATTATTGACAGTTACTGTTTACCATGCTATTTGTTTCTGGAAATCTTATTAGAAAGTTAAGATGATAAAGGGAGTCTCAGCACCACATAGTGGTGTCCACGTAGTCTCTTCCCCATATAATACAGTACAAAGCTCTGGCCACCTACAGGGAGTAAGTATCATTTTCAACCAGCAGATGGCACTTTAGAATGGTTGAAACAAGTTTCTTTCTTTCTTTCTTTCTTTTTTAAATAATAGTAGTATTTATTACAATTCATAGTGCACATATATAGCATCTTTTTACATACAACTGTTTGTATACAAAGTATATTTGTACCATTCAGGTCTTCAATCATACATTTAGGATAATGATATCCATCTCATTCAACCACCTTTTCTTTTTTTTTCTTTCCCCCCCTTCCCTCCTCCCTTGCTCCCTCCCTTCCCCTCCCTTCCCTTTGACCATTCTAGTGTTCCTCTAATGCTGCAGTGTAGCAGACTTCTGAAGAAAAGAAGCCAGACACAAAAGTAAACATATTACATGGATTCAGAATCAAAAATCAATTTATGCAATAAAGGTTACCCTTGGGAGAAGCAAAATGCCTGCAAGGGAGCAGGATGATCCTCTGGAGTACTTACTGTTTGGTGTTTTTACCTAGGTGTTGGTTACACAGATGAAAGCTTATCAAGAATTTATGACATGTGTATATACATGTACATATTTATATATACACACACACTTTAATAAATTGTTTTCAAAATGTTATGGAAACCACCACATTTTTTTTTTTCATAATGAATACAAACATTGTAGATTTTACTGTTTCAATTGTGGTCAATAGTTATTAGATCAAGCTACAAGTTAACTAAGCAAAGAGTTTTAAATCAAAGTTGGTGATCTCCATATACTCCTTTTTTTAAAAAAAATATTTATTTATTTGTTTTTAGTTGTACACAATGCCTTTTATTTTTATGTGGTGCTGAGGATCGAACCCAGGCTGTGCACGTGCTAGGTGCGTGCTCCACTGCTGAGCCACAACCCCAGCCCCCGACCATATACTCCTTTTAAAAACAGGAATTTAATTACAAAAATACAAGACGAAGAAAAAAATAGTTTATTTCAATTATTTCAGTTGGTAGAAGTTGTTTTTTCCCCTGAGATTTGTCTATTTCTATTGACAAAAGACTTACAATTGAAAGATGATTCCTTTAAAGTTTATAATGCTGTAAAAACAGGCACTGTCACAAAGGCACTAAAGTAAGGAAGCTGGAGAAATTTCAGCAGTAGAGGCATAGTCTTTTCTGAAAATAAAATATATTTATCTGGCTCAACTCAGAAGTTAAGAAAAAAATTTTAAAGTGTGTATAAGAATGAGATTCATATGCTTTTTTTATACATAAAGATGTATTATCTTTATCCTTTTTTCTGCTCATGTTATTTCAAAGTAATACTTAGATTGGATCTAGAATGCTTAACAAATAAAGAAAAAAGAAAATTATAAAAAAATCTACAATGGATGTAGAATTCTCATTTGTATTATTAAAAACAACTGGAAAATTAATACTGTAGCTACTTTAAAATTTTTTAAGAACTAAGTTTTAAAATATTGCAATAAAAGAACACATGCCATCATAACCAAATGTATGATTTTTGGAAAAAAAATAATTAAAACTGAGGCTTTTTCAAATAAAGGGGAGAACAAATATATAAGAGATCAATCATATCCTGATCACATGTTGACTACCACATTTGTACAATGTGGAAATGTTCCACATGTATTCAATGACAATATGAATAATTAACATTTATGATCTTAAAATCCCACTTTCCAGTGTTGTAAATCCATAAATGTTGAAATAAATACCTGGAAATAAGTATATTTCCAAAACTGTAGTCTTTGACAGTTTATATTGTCCAATTACATACAAATAGAACAGCAAATAAAATGACATTATTGTTAGTTTCCACTTAGTTTCGTCATCATATGGCCATCTGGTGTTGCATTAGTGAAGCTACTTCCCACAATCACATGAGGACCCCAGAGACTATGACGGATCACTTTACAGCAGCCAAGATCATCAACACTAAATCCTAAATATCGGTAGCATTCATCTGTTTCGAAAAGAGTGCTGTTTGTATATGGTCCAAAAAATGCAAACCAGACGATGGGTCAATAAAGTCAGCCCAATAGCCTTCAGCTTGAAAAGCATAGCAGATTTCCTTAGCACCATTAATGAACTTTTCTAAGAGCGTTTCTCTTTCAAGTTCTACTTCTTCTCTCTCCAAACAGTCGTATCATTCTTAGTTTTCTGTGTTAAAGTCAGAATCATTCGTTTGCTATTAGCACCTTCTGGAAATAGTGACTCAAAATCTCATCACAGTAATTCTGGACCTGTCTGGATTACACACTCTACTCTGGCATTTTCAAAATAAGTTTGTGCACTGTTGATTTCTTGTTCAACGGGTCCATCATTATCCTGAAATTCATTTACATACTGTGCCATCACTAATTCATATCTTTCAGTTGATAAAGTTTCTGCCAGAACATCAGGCAAAGTTTTATGAACCTGGTTTTTCTTCTGTGATGTAGTCCCATTAAGGTGACAATCAAAAACTATGTTCCCAGGAAATTGGAATCTCTGATCCTGAGGTCCAAATGGTCTCATAGTGTCATCAGGCCACACTGTTCGAGAGCATATATCTGGAGGGGCAGTGGCCACATGAAATTCATCTGAACCTGATCCTGCAGTTGAAAAGGATTGACAACTCTTTTAACTAAAGAGCAACATCCGGGGAGATAGGAAACCAGTCTGGCTCTGTTACAGAGCACATTGGCCATTTCCAGTGGAGAAGAAAGACGCAAAATCTTCTCTTTTGCAAAGTATTTTGAGAGCTGTGGCCCAAAGACTGGTGAGTTTGGGGGGGGGGGTGCTAAGGCCCCATCGTACCAATTCACCACCACTGCGGCCACCAGCTACCCCAGAACCTGACTCTTCGCACCGTCAAAATGGCTGCCTCGTTTTAATTTTTTTAATTGTGGTGAGATACACAGGACAAAATCTACCATCTTATCCAATTTTAAATGTATGGTTCAGTTGTGCTAAATACACTTGTCATGTGGTGCAGGCACGGCACCCCTATCCATCCCTGTGACTCTTCATCTGGCAAAACAGAAACACGACGATAAAATGAGCTCTTCCCTCTGCTCCCTCTGCCCCTGGTGACACCAGTTCACTCTGTCTCCATGCCTTTGGCTACTCTCTGCACCTCAAATCATGGAATTGTATTGTGACTGGCCTGTTTTACTAAGTGAGTATCTGTGATGTCCATCCTCATAGTGAGTGCCTGGATTTTGTTTCCTCATAAGAGAGCATGATATTTTAATGTATGTATACACTGCTTTTTGTGGATGGCTTCACCCCTTGATGAACACTTGGGTTGTTTCCAAGTGTCCATCAAGCCTTATTCTGAATAAGGTGGGGCCATGAGCATGGGTGGACAATAACTATTCAGTTCTCTGTGTTCTATTCTTCTGGGGACTTACCCACAAGTGGAATTGCTGGGTCATAGGACAGTTTTTAATTGATTTGGGACCTGCCGTCTTGTTTCTCATAGCATCTGAACCATCTCACATCCTCACCAACAGTGTGTTTTCTCTGCATCTTGCCAACACTTATAATTTTCCTGTTGTTTGTGTTTGCAGAAGCTATCTTGTGGGTGTGACGCCCTGTCACTTTGTGGGTTTGCTTCTCATTTCCTGATCATTAACAGGGAACCTCTTTTCACAAGCAGTGGTCATTTGTTTACAGGAACTTTTAAAGGGACATATTGTTCTCTTTTTAACAGGTGAAATCAAGACCAAAGAAGATTAAGTGATTGATTAAAATCTTATCACTAGTCATTTCCAATGTTGGGACTCGAGCCCAGACCTGCCTCCCTCTGTGCCTCAGGACTGAATTTTATACCTAATTACTCTTCTGACCTCCTCAGAAGAGCCTTATCTTCCCACGTAGAGAGGTAGTTCTTAGTCAGCCCTGCCAGGAGACACACATACTCACACCCACCAGGGACCCTGGGAGAGAACAGGAGGCAGGGCGAGTACTAGGCTGAGGGCAGGGTGGTCACTGCCTGTCGGCCACCAATAAAAAGCTGACCATGTGGAGAGAAGGGACCAGCATCCTTGAGGACCATGACATGTGGCTCCTCTGCCCCCTCTGCTTCCAGATCCAAAATATGTTGTCCCCTACCTTGTGCTGTGAAGAAGGGGAGTGAATTATGGCTCTGGCTTCAAAGTTTTCTAAGAAAAAATGGAATTTCAACTCCCAGTCCCCCTCAGAGGGTGCTCGGTGGGTGTGCATTTAGTTATCGGGTGCTGGGAATTGGACCCAGACTTGCGAGTTTAGGGTGCTGGGCAGGGGGTCTACCCCTGAGCCATACCCACAGTGCTTTTTATGTTTTGTTTTGAGACCGGGTCTCGCTAAGTTGCTGAAACTGACCTCAAACTTGAGATCCTCCTGCCTCAGCATCCCAAGACACTGGGATTGAACGTGTACCACTAGACATAGCTTCGAATCAACTTTAAAATAAAATTTAAAAAGATTTTTTTCCTGTAATTCCTCTTTGTGATAAGATTTGTATACTAGACCTTCCAAAGGGCTGTGCTCTGTGCCCTGGGAACTATAGTTAGCCAGCAGAAGACTGATTTTGGGTGATGATTTTGCAATGTTCTCAAGGTCACTTTTCTCCTGCATGTTGGGGCTTAGTAGACCTTTGTTTTTAAAACAAAGAGTTGCCTGGAAACCTCTGTTCTTTTATTTTTGATGAAGAAGTCTCCCCAGGAACCTTTTTTTGCTATAAAAAAAGTTTTGTTTTGTTTTGTTTTTTTGCCCCTTTTCTTGCTATAAAAGTGACATTAATACTGGTGGAAAGAAAACTGCTCTTTGTGGCACTTACATTCCGATCATGTGGATTTACTTGGAACTGCAAAGGAGATGTGCAGGGAAGCCGCTGGATTTGGAGCTGAGGTTCTGGATTCAGGCTCTGGGTTTTCAGGAACTTTCTAGCTGACCGGCCTTAATAAAGCCACTCCGTGTCTACACTGTTTTCTCCCTGGAGGGGGGACTGTTTCCCTTAAGACAGATTTCTATGAAACGGAGCCCACCTATGCTCTGCAGCCCCACATCCTGCCTCTGCTCTCTTCCAGAGGTGACGTTCCTGACCGTGGGGATGGGTGTTCACTTTACCCGTGTCCCTGGTGCCCAGAGCAGTGCCGAGGCTGTGAGTGGGCATTTGCTGAGTGCAGTCACGTGCTCTTCTTCCCTGAGGGGACAAATGTCCAGGTTCTTACTGGGGTGGCCTCTCCACCCAAGTTGAGCCACTGCTTACCTCTGACCACCCACTCCATGTCCCAGTCCCCAAACAGGTGTGCTCCTGCCCCATCCAGGTGAGTGGTTTTCCTCAACCTGGTTTCTAGAGGAGGGTCGGGTGACCCAACACCCTGGTGGAAGTGGGATCAGTTAGAAGGGGGACTGTTTGCAACTATTCCCAGGAAGGAGGAAAGACCCCCCCCCCGGGCCATGCGAAAGAGACAAAAGTGGAACAGAGACAGGTGTGACGAGCGCAGCCATGGTGTGGGACACCCGTGACTGTAAGAGGCAGGCTGTAGAGCAGGTGGGTGCCAGAGTAGCCTGGAGCACCTCCAGGGCTGGGGCTGGAGCACCTCCAGGGCTGGGGCTGGAGCACCTTGAGGGCTAGAGATGGAGTACCTCCAGGCCTGGGGCTGGAGCACCTTCCAGGGCTGGGGCTAGAGCACCTCCAGGGCTGAAGATGGAGCACCTCCAGGGCTGGGGCTGGAGCACCTCCAGGGCTGGGGATGGAGCACCTCCAGGGCTGGGGATGGAGCACCTCCAGGGCTGGGGATGGAGCACCTCCAGGGCTGGGGATGGAGCACCTCCAGGGCTGGGGTTGGAGCACTTTCCAGGGCTGAAGCTGGAGCACCCTCCAGGGCTGGGGCTGGAGCACCTCCAGGGCTGGGGATGGAGCACCTCCAGGGCTGGGGATGGAGCACCTCCAGGGCTGGGGATGGAGCACCTCCAGAGCTGGGGTTGGAGCACTTTCCAGGGCTGGGGCTGGAGCACCCTCCAGGGCTGGGGCTGGAGCACCTCCCTGAGATGGGCACCTCCAGGGCTGGGGATGGAGCACCTCCAGGGGGGGATGGAGCACCTCCAGGGCTGGGGATGGAGCACCTCCAGAGCTGGGGTTGGAGCACTTTCCAGGGCTGGGGCTGGAGCACCCTCCAGGGCTGGGGCTGGAGCACCTCCCGAGCTGGGGCTGGAGCACCTCCAGGGGTGGGGCTGGAGTACCTCCAGGGCTGGGGATGGAGCACCTCCAGGGCTAGGGATAGAGCACCTCCAGGGGTGGGATGGAGCACTTCCAGGGCTGGGGCTGGAGCACCTCCAGGGCTGGGGCTGGAGCACCTCCAGGGCTGGGGCTGGAGCACCTTCAGGGCTGGGGATGGAGCACCTCTAGGACTGGGGCTAGGAGTCTTCTAGAGTTGGGAACTGGGAGCACACACAGAGTTGGGAACTGAGACCACACCTAGCTGAGGAGCTGGAGCAGTTACAACCCTCTCTGCAGTGCTGTGGGTCATGTGGAGCCCAGGAGAGAAGCTGGCTGTGTCCCTGGGATGCAGCCCCAGAGAAACCAGCCATAGGCCACAGGGAATACGGCTGCTCTGGCCTGGCTGGGCCACCAACCCTTGTGCAGCTCAGTAAGCCTGAGGTTTATTCCCTGGAGAGCACAGTACAGGTTTGCTTTTTGTAGTTAGTTTTGCTTCCTTGGCTGAGTGTATGTCCCCAGGACACAGTGGTCAGGGCTGTGATTATGATCTGGTGAGAACTGCTCAGCAGGTGGTCCCTGGTCACAGACCTTGACTACAGCACAGGCCAGAACAAGTAGCAGAGATGGTTTAGGCTAGAAGTAGATTCAGGAGAGGAGTGTTTTTCTTTTCTTTTCTTTCTTTCTTTTTTTTTTTTTTTTTTTTTTTGGTACCGGGGATTGAACTCAGGGGCACTCGACCACTGGGCCACATCCCCAGCCCTTTTTTGTATTTTATTAGAGACAGGGTCTCACTGAGTTGCTAAGTGCCTCAACATTGCTGAGCCTGGCTTTGAACTCACAATCCTCCTGCCTCAGCCTCCCAAGTGCTAGGATTACAGGCATGCGCCACCATGCCCGGCAGGAGCGTTTTTCTAAGCCAAACTTTCTACCAATTCTGTGGAACCTTCTGCAGTATAATGTAGTCCTTGACTGTTTTGATTCAAATGATGTTTGAAATGTTTGAACAGAGAAGCTGCAGCAATGCAGGTCTTTTTCAGGACTTTTGGGATGTTCCCCTACTACCATAGGAGAGGGAAAATATTTTATGTGCCTAGACCACGGAAAATAAATAGTAATTACGCATGGATCTCTCTGCGCCCAAGTCCCCTGCAGCCCCTGGGGAATACTGCCTTCAGCACGCAGCTCCTTGAGTCTTTAAAGGCAGGAGATACTCATTGCGTTTACAGCACTGCAGCCTCCTGAAGGACATCAGTTACTCAGGTGCAGCTCAGTTCACTACCAGAGACTGTGCATTTTGAAGCTTTGCAGCTCTGCAAATGGGTCTTTAATGTGGCTTCGTTGCTCCAAGTGGCCATCGCTTCAGGCGGCAACACTCCTGTTCAGACCACTTTTCCCCTGGCTTCGTTTACACAGACTGACTCTGAGCAGCCAGCCCCGCCCATAGTGCAGCTGCAACGAAGGTTGTGTGTTCTGGGGTAGGAGAACAATGGGCCATCCCTTCCTGGCCCTTAAAAAGAATCAATGCAAAAAAAAAAAAATTGTATAGCATATCAAATTGTTTAAACAAATCAGTTGCCCTAAGTTCCATCAAGTAACACACTGAATTCTCTAGACAAATACCCACAAGGCATTGTCTCGTAAAGTCCCAAACAATGAAAGATCAAAATGTCCATTTGTTATAACACGTTGATGTAGGAGGCCCCATGCATGTAGAGCAGAGGCCACACTGTTGGTGAGGTTGTTTGATGTTTGAGCAGCAGGGATGCTTGTGGCGACCGCGATCTCTGCAGCTGTAGCAGCGGACGTCTTTTTTATGTCTAGACAATGCCACCAGCAAATCTTCAGGGCCCGCTACCTAGAAACTCAAGCATCAATTATTAAAGGAAAGGCAGTGCTATTGCAGCACTGAGTCAAGAGGCGAATTGTCAAACTATAAAATAGAATAATTAGATTAGAAAATTAAAGTTGATTTTTGTTCACACACATCGCTGGTTGAGCTTCTACAAACGTAAGTTGGCAAAATATCATATTTAGAACAAAACAAAGAAAGACTGAGGGTAATTACTGCATTAAAGATAGATTAAAGAAAAGGTAAAGGCACTTTGGAGAAATAATTTGTTAGCTGGAACCCTCGAGTCTCTGTATACAGAGCAATCTTTTACCTGTTGAAATAATTGAAATTAATGAGCTATTAAACAAATGAAGTTAATAACAAATAAACAATCTTATGTCAAAACACCAAAATATCAGGTTATATAGCACTAGTCATATTGTTTGCTAAAGAGAAGTCCCAGGGACACTTATAGAACAAAATTGAAAGTACCTTCATTTATAAAATTATTTACCTAATTGAATACTCTTAACCTAAAATTAATTAAAGTTATTTGGATCTATATACATATTTTGTTTTTCAAAAGCGCTTTGTTATTTGTGACGTCACACTGGACAGACGCACAAACATACAAACATATATTTGTGACGTCACATTAACATGAAATGTAGACAAATGTACAGACATAAAGACATGCATAAAAAGAAAAAAATATATAATTATGTGCACACTAAAGAGAGATCTCCTCGTCCTGGCCGGGAGGAATGACACTTAAGTTGTGAAATATTTTGAAGGACTCTTTTGAGGGAATCATTCTGCTCAGAGTCAGTCTGTGTAAACGAAGCCATGGGAAAAGTGGTCTGAACAGGAGCCCAAAAGTGGTCTCACCATTTTGATTCCTATCTTGTCCTTACCACCTCTCATGAACCACACTGGAAAGACTAGGCAAGCAAGACAAAGCCTGTGTGAACCAAGGAGCTGAACACCACGTGAATGAGGCCACCCTGCACCCTCTTACATCTGCAGACAGATTTCAAGTTGGAATTAGAGCAGTGACGACCAGCTGAACTGATCTGTGTGGGGTGCGGCCCAGACACTTCTTTTGTTCTGCACAAGGCACTAGCAAGGGACACCCTTGGCAAGGACTTTCACTTTGATGTTTCATCATTTGTTGTAGCCATTGTCCATTAATTTCTGAGACATCAGACAAAGCATCGTCTCTTATTAGGATCTCTTCTCTGGCCAGTAGGAATGGCTAAACTTGGTTTGCCAAGAGGTTTGTTTGAGAGCATCAATGTGGGCTTTGGCATTTTTTGTATGGGGCCTCTCAAAAGTCCAAAGTCGTCATGTGAAGGCAGACATTACAGTATCCTATTCCATTGGTGAAAATGAACACAAAGAAGTTGTGAGTTACTATAAATTACATCTTCAATAATCCCAAAGTTGCAAATACGCTAATCTTAGCTGATGCTGTGATGAACAATAGTTTTATTGTGGCTAATTAGGCCCCCCACATTTCCAGAAAAACAGGGTACTTTTGTTTAGATCCCTCTGATTTTTAATATAGAATAAGGGGGTTTGCATGTGAATCCTCCTTAATTACCTCATGTTTTAAGGTTTTGTCTGAAATACTGGGAGGTGACAGATTTTTATGGGACAGCTGAGGTAGTGCCCCCTATGACCAGGAGAGGGCAGCAAAGAGTGCCCTGAGTCAGGGCTCTGTGGGCCGAGGGCTCAGTCAGTAATCAGGGAGGAAGTCACAGCCAGAGGAAAATGCCCGGAGGCAGAGAGCCACGTGCACGATGTGCATTGCAAAAAGTCCAGGATGGTGGTGGGGGACCCCAGGGGAGATAATTGCATCACCAGCGGCTTGTATTTCCAGAAGAGAAGCAAGGATGAGCAAAACAAAAGCTGACAGATTGGAACGAGTTAAGATCAGCACTCCCAGGGTAGATGGCCCCAGTATTTTTTTCTCCAGCCATAATATTTTTCTAAAACACTAAAAAAAAAAAAAAAAAAAAAAAAAGAAGAAGAAGAAAAAAAAAAAAAAAAAACTAGCCTGAACCCCACTATTTTGTTTAACTACAATGGACTAAAAATAAAATTAAAAAAACATCTAAAGCATTTCTTGGCAGGTAGAAAAAGGGAATTACAGAGGTTTGTTGCAAAGGATTCTCTTGCTGGGTAGGAGGTGGAAAAGTTATTGCTCAAGTGGAGATACTGAAATTACTTGTTAATCAAAAAATATGAGTTCTTCAGATGTGATAAAGACAAAATTAGGAACAATATCATGTGATAGTTTTGCTTATTGTGTTTAATCCTAATTCTAAAGGTTCCAAATGTCAATTAAAATCCTTAGGTGCTTAATGAAGATAAACACTTCAGTAAAAGGGAACCCCTATCTGCATGGGGTTCTGTCATATGCACACAACATCAAGAATTTTGTGTGTATTGTCCAGTCTTCAAGGGACCCGGGATCATCGGGAACTTTGTACTCACTAATGCCAGAAATCATTATGTGTCAGATCACATATTATAAAATTAATAAATTCAATGTTTTGGAAAATAGGGAAAATCAAATAATTTCAAACTCAGAGTACCTCTAATCATTTTCATTTTTATTTCCTGCTAATTTTTTTCCAAGTGCCTAAATATTCTAACATAATTGCAATCATAATAACAAAATGTGCATTTGTGTATTGTAGCATAATCATTTTAAAGCTGATTAATGATTGTCACAATTTTCAATGACTGGGTGTTATGGTTTGGATATGAGATGGCCCCTGTAAAGCTCATGTGGCAATCCAGGGATGTTCAGAGTTAAACTGATTAGATTATGAGGGTTATAACCTAATCTGTGGATTAATCCACTTGATGGATTAATGATGTGCATGTTCTACTAAGCAGTAACTGTAGGTAGGTAAGGTGTGGTTGGAGGAGGTAGGTCACTGGGGGTGTTTCCTGGAAGGGTTTATCTTCTCCTTGGCTCTTCCCCTCCCCTTCCTTCCCTTCTCTTTCCTTCCTCCCTCCCTCTCTCTCTCTCTCTCTCTCTCCCTCTCTCTCTCTTTCTCCTTCCTGGCTGCCATGAGTTGATGTAGCTTTCCTCTTCTATGTTCTTTCCCCATGATCTTCTGCTTCACCTTGGGCCCAGAGCAATGGAGATGGCCAGCCATGGACTGAGACCTCTGAAACCAGGAGCCTTACATTATACTGTTCCTCCTCTTCAGTTGTTCTTGTTGGGTATTTTGGTCACAGTGAAAAAAAAGTTGACCAACACTCAGGGTCATATTCCTCTTGGTGGACATATGATTTAGTTTGTCATTATCCAATTATAACTTTTTTTGCAATTATGAATAATTCTGCAACAAATTTCTGTGATTCTATCTTTATTCTTCATTTGGACTATTTTCTTAAATAAAGTCTCACAAGGGGGTGATTGAGGCGGCTTAACTTGTAGCAGTAGTATAAAAATCAGTTACTTGCTTTGGTCTTTGAGAATGGATTTACACTGATTGTGTTATTGAATAATATTTAATTGAATTTCATTTTTATTACTAGAAAACACGTTGAATTGAATAGTAACACACTTTAGACAAGAAATGAGCAGGTTTTAAATGAGACAGTGCTTCATTTTTGTACAGGTATGTTTTCTTACATGCCCTTTTCTTCCATATCTCATGCATATGCAACTATGGGAGCTTAAGAGGACCAAGAAGCATTCCTAAAGAACACATTAACAGCACATCTGGCAAAGCCTCTTCACACAAGCAAATTTCCATGGCTGTGTCAGCTTTTAAAGACCAGTACCAATTTCATGTGTGAATTGAGTACTGTGTGGTAAAAAAGACACCATCAGTAAGTAAATAAGTCTAAGTCTGCCAGTGGTGACAGGCATCAGAAGTGAATGGCAGAACTGAGGACATTCTTCCTTAGCTACATTCATCTCTATTCAAATAAAGTGAGATTTCTGTGCAGTTCTGAGTAGTGGTGCATGATGACAGCTGTCTAAAAGCTAAGATCCTAACAGGCTTTTTTTTTCCCTTTTTTTCTGGGTAAGGAGTCAAACAGAAACAGATGTGACCCTCAGAGCAGACCGGGAGTGCTTTAGGGTTCTTGCCATTAGTCACAGTCCCTCTTACAAGAGCAATTGCAAAAGAGCTCATGGCTAAACCTTTAAAATTAGCAAATATAGAGAGTTTGTAAAAATAGAATAAATAAAAGTAAATAGCAACAGGCCAAACCTTAATATTAACGACCACTTGCTCTGGAAACTGAAGAAATCTCCATCACTGCACCCAGTCTTACCTACCTCATTTTTATTAGCAGGTAGTTACTGAATCATTGTGATTATCATTGCATGGAGGTCCTTTGCTGCCCATGGTAGGTATTTTTAAGAACTGGATCCCGAAGGACTGAGTTTTCTGTCTCTCCCCTCCTCACCCACACTAGGAAGCCACACTGGGAAAGAGGAGACCTGGATGTGAAAAAAATAATTTGTCATATATTTACTCTCAAATCACTGGTTTCTTGGAAATAAGACATTTTTAAACATTATTTTTCTGACTGTTCTCTTAAATCTCTTCTTGAAATAAAGTAATATTTATCTAATGAACTCAACTTTCAATGTGTGGCTTTCAAAGGTCAAAAATTCCCCCTTCTTCCTGGCCGGGCCCTGCATACTGCATGTCCTCTTTTCTGAACCCCACTAGCTCTCAAGAAAGAAGCAGGCCAAGCTTAAACCAGGGGGATCCCTATGTGGCCACAGTTGATTGGCCTGAACCTGGATCCCTGGCTTTTGAGCTGGGCCAGTTAGAAGCTCTGCTGAGAATCTGGCTGTGACCACATGGATCATGGATTCCCGAGTGTCTACATCTCTTTCCTCACTGTGAGCAGATCACATTGCTGCCCCTGGTGTTGTAAGCCACATATTGGCTTACTCAGATGAAATGACAGCAGGAGAGTCCCAATCACAGGCTCACATTTGATTTCATAGCTCAAATTTGCTCTTGTGCTCCGGTTTGCTACTGTTCTCTCACACTGAGCTCCCAGTATGGTGGGGGGTTGCCCCTCATAGCCATCGGAGCATGACCTGAGCTGAACCAAAACAACCTTCCATCTGGAATCTTGAGCCTGAGGTCCAGGGTGGCCTCTCTGAGCTACAGCTGGGTCGAGCTTGAGAACATGCCACTTTTGCTCTCTGACCCTATATTTTTAGGATAGTTTGTTATGCAGCATTGTCAAGGCATTTGCTGACTCATACACTAGTAATAATTTGATTCTGGTTCTTAGAGAGAGCAGTTAATTTGGGCTTACTTGGGGTGGCCATCCTGGGCCCCTACAAGCTAGTAGACAGGTAGCTAGAATTGTGGCAATCTCTTGCCCATTTCTCCATGGGGGTGTGTTTCCTGGGGACTGATTTTTAACTGGTCTAGAAAGAGGGAGCTGGTTCTTTAGTCAAATCTGTGGTGTATTTTTTTTTCCCCAATGTCTTCTGACATTACCTTTTTTCAGACTGGAAATTTGAAAAAAAGGAATACCAATATCTTGAGTCAATTATGTCGATGAATTTAGGAGAAGACTGTGTAGTGACAGGATGATAAACTCAAATTGGCATTCTCCCTCCATAATTGCACTGTGAAATGTGAACCAAGCAAAAGTTCTTCACCTTGAAAACAACGAAGGTTGTAAAATGCTCAAAGAATATTGTCAAAAACGCAGAGCGTGTTCTCAATTCTGATGCAGAAATGAACTTTCTGGACCATGGAAGAGAATCAGCATCCATGTGCTGGTCTATAAGAATGTGAACATGTACAAAGCTGATACAATAGCATGATCAAGAGAAAGGCAGTAGAATTTTGGGACTGCAGGATCTTCTTATCTGCATGTATAAGAAAACCAAAGTCAAACTTATTTAAATGATAAAGGGAACATGTTAACTCAGGCAGAGAGGTACAGAAAAGGCTAGGTTTGGAGCAGGGCTGGACCCAGTGGGTCAACAGCTCGGTCAAGTCCTGGTTCTGCTCAATCTATCAGGATATTGGTACAACCTAAGGCTGGCTGTCCCAGGAGTGGAAGGTGGCAGTTAGCAACCACCATGGCTATTTCAGGGCTTTGGTCGTGCTTAGTGGTGGAGATAGAGCAGAGCTTTGTAGTAGCTATCAGTGAAAAAAGATAAGATTTTTTCCTCTCAGGGTTTCCTAAAAAATGTCTGCTTTCATCTCTTTGGATAGGGTCACGTGGCCACCCTCAAATGGATCCTTATGGATAAAGGACTTGTGCAGTCCATACAGATTCAACTGCACAGGGGTTTCAGCTCAACGCTGGCCACTGGGGGCACCAAGGGTGCCCTCAGCAGGAGTCCTTGGGCTCATTGGAAAGTTTCCCAAAGGTGGTTCTGCTAGGTGAGGAGAGAGCTGGGGTGGGCTGTGGAAGGGGCACTTGGGTAGGTGCAGAGATATCCAGCAACCTTCCCAGCAGGAGGGAAGGTTCTGGTAACTAAAGAATGAACAAGAGTTTAATGAACAAAGGAGAAGGAGAGAATTTAAGAACATCATGTTATTAAAAAAGCAGATTTGGGGAGAAGCCTAAAGTAGCAACTACTCTAGAAGAATTGTCTTAAATAAAAAGAGGTGAGGTCAGTACCTCACCTTTCTCTCCAGATGTGGTGGTGAACTTTCCAAAGGTCATCTGCATCCCGGGCTAAGGAATCTCAGAGTCCCTCCAGTCAGTGACACAGTACCCTGCAAGAGGAACATGGTGAGTTCAGCTTGCTGATTAGACTTGTGTGATTCTAGGAGGACAGGACTCTCTCTAGTCGGGTTTCTCCCTGACATTCTTAGCTTCATACTGAGTGCAAAGGGTGCTGATGGAGTCCTGTTCAGAGAGGTGCACACATGGGATTTAGCAAGTACCCTCCCCTAGGATGGAGAGAAGCTTGGCTTACCTTGCCGGATATGGCGTGACATTGCAAAGTTCACGTCTTTCTGGTGGTCACAACATAGCATTAAACACAAACAAAAAAGCACAATGAACCTTTAAAAAGCTCCACGAGCCCCAGAGTGGGTCCCTAAACTTCAGGTCCTCTCTTTCTTACTTGGAAGGGACATATACCAGTTGGCATGATCATCTTATTGTCCAAACCATGCCCTGTTTTTTCAGGACCATTTCTTTCTGCCAGTCTTGACTGCAGGTGTGCTGGAGAGGCATTGTGTGATCCTGCCCTGCCTCCCTTGCCAGGTACCTGGCATTCTTTGGCTGGGCACCCTTGGCTGGAAACTCTCCTACGCATCCTCCCGTCTGGTTACCTGTGTCCCCTTCAGCCATCTGCATCCTTCCTAAGGTTCTCAGTCACATGTCCCCTGACTTGCCTCTCTGCCAGCTTTGCTCACCCCCTTTGCTTCCCATCCCATTTGATCCTCCCCAACCCTCCTTGGGAACCTGGGACAGCCGTCTCCTCCTCCGTGGCCATTTGGCCAGGGCACAAGATTGAACTCCCTGGAGTCTGGATTAAGCAGAGGTGCTCCTGGAAAGCTTGGATTCTGATCTGGATCCTGTTCTCCTTAGCAACTGTGAAGTCACATGACTACTCTAAGTCTTGACTTCCTCATGCAAAAGATGGCGTGAGGAATGTTGATTTTATAGGGTTGCTGGGAGAATCGGCTTAGACGATGGACATGCAGACCACAGTACTGTGCACCGTGGGCTTCTGACAAATGTTCCATCAGCAGGGGCTTCCACACAGGATCTCACAGTCTGCCTCCCAGTGACCCTAACCTGGTGCCCCATGGTGCCCCAATGGATTGTGCCCTTATAAACCTCTATAGAAATGACACCATGGGTATTCTCTGTATGTGAATGAGGAGCATCCCAGTTTTCATTGTTCGAGAAGCTGTCATGGTTTGGATGTGAGATGCACCCCCAAAGCTCCTGTGAATGCAGGAATATTCAGAGGTGAATTGAATTGATTATGAGAGCTGTGACCTAATCAGCCCCTCTTGGTTTAATGGACTGAGTGGTAACTGTGAGCAGGTGGGGCGTGGCTGGAGGAGGTGGGTCACAAGGGGCACGACCTGAAAGGGTGTCCCTTCCCTGTGCTTCTCCCACCACCACTCCAGTTTCTTTGCCACCACAAGGTGACAGCTTTCCTCTGCTTGGCCTTTCCTTCATGATGTGCTGCTTCTCCTTGTGGAGCAATGGGTTCAGTTGTCTATGGACTGAGACCTCTGAAACCATGATCCCCAAATAAACTGTCCCTCTTCTGAGCTGTTTGTGTCCAGTTTTCTTGGTCACAGAGGTGAAAAGCTAACCAAGACAGAAGTAAAACAAAACAAATACTGGGTCTGTTGTGTGGTTGCTCTGGCCTCCCTGGGGAAAGCAGCGCCTCGTGTGGAATTTGGGGGGCTCATACAGCACCATGCTACTGTGGGAGCTATGCATGGTGTTTAGGGTGCTCTCTGGGAGCTAGAAAGCTTCCAGCGACAGAGACCACTGGAAAGCTTCATCTACATCTTTTTAACTTTATTGACCTTGATCTGATTATTTTTCTGCAAGAAACTAGTCAGTCCTCCACTTAAACTGTTTCAGAACAGAAAAGTAATTGAAATCTCTGCCCAGTCTATTTAGCAAAGTCAGGGTAACCTAAATACCAAGATCTGATGAAGACAGTATGAAAACCAGAAAACTGCAAATAAATCCAGCAAGATTTTGAAGAAACAATGTGTGTCAGCCACCAGGGTTCCTTCAGGAGGCAGTGTCTTCCCAAGTACTATGCCTAGGCTCCCAGCCAGGCTGCCAGGATTCAAAGTCCCATCTGTGCTGCTTTCCAAGGCTGGGAAGGTGGGTTTGCTGTGTGGCCTATGTAAGTGTAGATTCCCTCCTTTGTGAGAAGAATGGCAATAGCAGCCACTTCCTGAGCCTTCCATGCACAACACTAGGATCACATCTGCACCTTAGGCTCAAAGATGCATGCCTCCTGCCCGCGCCCAAGGCCCTGTGCCATGTAATTCAGAAAACCTGCTTTCACAGAAGCCTCTACCTTTTGCATACCATTGGGCAATCAGGATCTTCCAAAGAGCCCTCTCTGATCTTGAAAAGAAGTAAATAGAGGAACTCGAGTCTTCTGATGTTTTCTCTCAGCTCTTTCCTCTGTGCACCCGCAGCAGGGGGCTCCACAGAGGAAAGCTGCAGATTCCCTTCTGTGGCTCTGCCCTGGCATGAGAACTCCCAGTGACATTAGATGTCCCAGATCCTGGTGTCCTGTACTTACATTGCCAGGGGTGTGTGAGGCCGAGTCACGCTGAGGGCTTCCAGGCTTTCCCCAGAGAATGAGCATCAGGGTACACCCGTGACCGCTGTCCCGGAGGAACACACAGCATGAGGATCTTTGAGCTGGGCAGCATTTCAATCAGTGCATTAGAGGAAGAGGGAAAAGAGTAAAGGCAAGAGGAACAATTGGGAAAAAGCATGTGGGCAGATGCACCTGGGGCAGGAGCAGCACTCGCCACCGCTTGCAGGTAAGGTTCCCAAGGCTGGCTCTACAGCGCTGGACCACTAGGTGGTACCGAAAAGCCAGAGACTCCCAGGCTCTGCCCGGGTGAGAACAGGTTGCAGAGAGGAGGGACGCGCGGGTCCGAGGGGCGGCGACAGGGGGCGGAACGGCTGCATAAAGGCCAGGCGGCGCGGCGGCAGCCGCTGGCGCTCCGCAGGAGGAGGATGCGTCTGGCAATGGCCCTGAGCTCTCGGAGGCGGTCCCAGCGTGTGGACGCAGGGTATCCAGGCTGAGCGCAGATCAAGACCCCAGCCCAGGAAGAGCGCCGGTAAATAGCCATGACTTTCTATTTCCTTGAATTCGCCTGGAAACGAATGCAAAATTGTGCCTACCCCACATGTGGAAGAGAGCTGGGTGGCGGCGGCGCTCTGTGAATTTTTAAAACAGCTGGATGCGATGGCTCTGGGATGGAACTAGACATAAATATATAAACAAATGATCACGGTTCCATAAATGCTTATGATTATCAGTATGAATGAGGACAGAAATTCTCTCTCCCCAGGTGTGCTCTGAGTTGGGGGGCGGGGGGCAAAAGGATTTTTGAATATAAATCAAGACAGGGAACTAGAATAACAAAGGACCGAAGTGTCTGGCTCTAGTCCGTAATACGCATACATGGCTGGGATCTTTATACTGCGCTCTGTGGAACTTACTTACAAAGCTATAAATCAGACTTTCGTGGAATTTCAGATAATGCAGAATTCAGGGGGAAATATTGATTGAGGGGAAAACAGCCCCATTTTTTTCAACTTTAACCCGTTTGTGCAGGAGAAGCTTTGGAGCTGGAGGCAGTAACTTCTACAGGAGATCATGTTCAAGGTAACAGAACTATGTCACAGTCTTGGTTACTGAGGTGTACGCTGTGCGATCTGAATTGCAGGGGGTTTGAAGACAGTCAGAACCAAAGTGAAGAATGCAAATATCTGTCTTGAGAAATTTGTGCTCACTGGAGGAGCATGTGGCCCAGTAGTCTTAGGAATGTGAAAATCTGCAGAGAGGCTGGGTTTATGGGATTTTTGTAGGCTAGAGGGTACTTCACTTTTGAGAGTAAAGTTCCCGGACAGCAGGCATAAAAAGGGAAACCACACTGGATGCACAGAGGTGAAAGCCACTCTATTTACAGCTGGGTGAAAAAAATGTTGAGTTTACAGGGAGGAGATCAGAAAATGCTGGTGACAATTCTAGGTCTGCCTGTTGGAGGGGCAGGATCTCAGGGATCAGGAATGTAAGTCAGAATGTTCATTCATTCATTCATTCTCTTTCCTGGGTTGTCATTGCTGTGGGATGTTTTTCTTTTCCTTCCTTTCTTTCTTCTCTCCCCTCCTTTCTTCCTTTCTTCCTTCCTTTCCTTTCTTCCCTCCCTCTTTCTCCCTTTCTTTTCTTTTCTTCTTTCTTCTTCCTTCCTTCCTTCCTTTCTTTCTTTCGTGTATTCTTAACCTTTTGGATTCTGAAAACTCCTGTCTTGCAGTAAATTTGCTGGCAAGAAGAGGTGGTGTTTTCTCCCAGCCATGAATTCCTCATTTCACCTGCATTTCTTGGACCTCACCCTGAATGCCACTGAGGGCAACCTTTCAGGACTCAGTGTCAAGAACAAGTCTTCACCCTGCCAGGACATGGGCATTGCGGTGGAGGTGTTCCTGACGCTGGGTCTCATCAGCCTCTTGGAGAATATCTTGGTCATCGGCGCCATCGTCAAGAACAAGAACTTGCACTCGCCCATGTACTTCTTCGTGTGCAGCTTAGCGGTGGCCGACATGCTGGTGAGCATGTCCAACGCCTGGGAGACCATCACCATCTACCTGATCAATAACAAGCACCTGGTGATGGCGGATGCCTTCGTGCGCCACATTGACAATGTGTTTGACTCCATGATCTGCATTTCCGTGGTGGCCTCCATGTGCAGTCTGCTGGCCATCGCGGTGGACAGGTACGTCACCATCTTCTACGCGCTGCGCTACCACCACATCATGACGGCGAGGCGCTCGGGGGCGATTATCGCGGGCATCTGGACCTTCTGCACCGGCTGCGGCATCGTCTTCATCCTTTACTACGAATCCACCTACGTCATCGTCTGCCTCATCTCCATGTTCTTCACCATGCTGTTCCTCATGGTGTCCCTGTACATACACATGTTCCTCCTGGCGCGGACCCACGTCAAGCGCATCGCCGCCGCGCCCGGGTATGGCTCTGTGCGGCCGAGGGCCAGCATGAAGGGCGCCGTCACGCTCACCATGCTGCTGGGCGTGTTCATCGTTTGCTGGGCCCCCTTCTTCCTCCACCTCATCCTGATGATCTCGTGCCCGCAGAACATCTACTGCTCCTGCTTCATGTCACACTTCAACATGTACCTGATCCTCATCATGTGCAACTCCGTCATCGACCCCCTGATCTACGCCTTCCGCAGCCAGGAGATGCGGAAGACCTTTAAGGAGATTATTTGTTGCCACGGCTTCCGGATGACCTGTAGGTTCCCTGGCAGGTATTGATCACAACGCCATCCTCTCCTGGCCCACACTTCTCCCATGGCAGAGCCGTGAGCTCCAGCCAAGGAGTACGAGGACCACTAGGAATCTGAACTGCATTCCCGCTCTCTCTTCTCCAGCTCAGACGTGCGCTCCTTGTCTCCGGTGGTTATTGTCACGTCAAACACGCGCATGTTGCTTATCCATTTTGGAAATGGTCTGTGACAATTTCTCACTGTCCCTTTTCATCCTGCTGTCTCTCGAGTCCATCCTCCATCTGTGTGTCCTTAGGGAATGCGAGTGTGAGTCTAAGCCTGCAGAAGAGGCTGCTATTGAAAGAAAAATATGGATATCTACATTAAATATGATTGCTTGTTGTTGTTGTTATCTTTTGCCCCAGAAGCAGGTCCATACTTTGCTTGGTTCACTGAAGAGTAACGTATGCTTTCCAGGAAAGAATAGACGGTGGAATTCTTCCCATTTGAAATGTCCTGTTCACTTGTGGGGCTGACTCTATAGCTCTCCTTTCCTGAACTTCTGGCTTTGTGGCTTGTATTTATAATCGTCTGAAGATGGAATTTTCCTAATTATACTTTTGTCAATAACGTTTTGCACTTACCCACACATAAACCTGGATGCTACAAACCTTGCCTCGTATGTTGTGAAAGTCTCTGTGATGACTCCTTACTGTCTAATTCTGACTCAATCCAGGGTTCCCAAGGACTTGGGGGTATGTCAGGGGCCCTCCCTCTCTCCGGCTGCATGGAATGCATGCCCATGGCTGTTTCTAACCTCCTCACCCAGGGAGGTTCCAGGTGTCTGGAACCTGGTCTGTGTATACTTTGCACTATCTCAACCTGATTCTAGCAGCCATCAAAGGTTGGGGGCCCAATCTGGTACCCGGGGACCCCCATCATCTCTAACCTAGCATGGAGGGAGAATACTCTGGCTCCGGCCCCAGCTCAGCTATTGCTGTCTGTATGGCCTTCCCTGAGCATCTCAGTCCATTCTCTGTGTCTGTGCTGACCACTCCTGGGATGGTCTTGAGGAAAATGAGAACTTCCTGTAAATGTGCACCGGGAGGATTTTCTTTTTAAAAAATGAACCAGATAGGACAAGAACTAAGGGAAAATGCAGCGGTCAGTGGTCAGAGCAGTGGCCTAGACACCAGCAGACCTGTTGTGTGGCCTCTGAGTCCCAGGGTCCTCATCTGAAGTGAAGGGTGTATGTTCTAGTCTCTTAATGTCTTCTTGGTATTAGTATTTCCTCTTTGGTTTGGACATTCACATCTAGAAAGAAATGTGTAAAATAAAGCAGTAGATCATTTGGGGCATACAACAATGAGCTACTAGTACAAAGAGAGACTTCTTGCCTGTTGGGACAGAGGAACTCCTGGGTATAGTCACAGAGATCACCTATGGGCATGACCCTCACCCTTGGGAGTGCAGAGTCTTGATAAAATTGTGCTGGCACCAATAGGAAAGTACATAAGACACCCAGGTCTTTGGAAACTGGCAAATTAGTAAGTTATTGACAATTGGACTTTGAAGGGGCATCTAGCCCTTCAAACATTTTCTGTTCCTTTTTGCTGAAAATTCCTGTGTATAATCATAAACAGGAAGCAAGTGATCACAATGTGATTATTGTGGGAAACCAAAGCCCCACATTTTCACAGGAATCTGGGTTCTGTGGAAGCTGCCTCTCATCTGGCACTTAGTGGGCACTCATTTAATATTTGTTATTGTGGCTAAGTAAATGTGTCAAATCTTCTATCTAATAGCCCTGAATGCTAAGTGACATCTAGAGTTCCAATTCCATGGGTGGAATGAAACTGACTCTCGTGGTTCACACTGGCTCATCTGGGACCAAAGTTCTCATTGGGCTGCTTCTTGGCTCTGGGGCTTCATGACTCACTACAAGGTCCGACCTTTTACATTAAGCTCTTTAAGGAAATGCTCCAATGTCTTTTAATCTGCATTTAAATACTACAGTAATATCCCATGTATTTAGATGTGCCTCCAGTTGGAAGGAGTGCATGTGACTTGGTGAGTATCTGTAAATGAGCCAACTCCTGGCACCCAACACAACCCTTCCCCCCCAAAAAAAGAAGAAAAGGAAAAAAGAATAAAAATAAAAATATATGTAACTGTTAAATATTGTAGGGTGTTGTATGTCAAATTTCCTTTTCTGTGGAAATTTATTTGGTGTAAAAATATATGTTCAAAGAAACAGAGGGATGTATCAATTTTAAAAATATGCCAACAAAATATACATTAAAAAATAAGACGGAAGGACAAGAGTGCCCATTTGAACCCCGGTCATTTGGGTGTGTGTGATTCAGAGGGCTTTTGGTCTTTCTGTTAGCAGCTCCTGCAAAACAGGTACATTGATGGGCAAATTATGACAAAGTTTACTCGAAAATATTTATTGTCTATAGAATGCCCATTTCTCCATTCTAAATGGTGTAACATTTGGCTTTATGTACTGTCCAAAAGTCTTTGTCTCAGTGAACAAATATTTGGAGCTTCTCATGTTCTATGTGCTTAGTATGGGGTAGAAATGGCACCCATCGGAAAACCCCTGCCATCCCAGAGCTTATGGAACATGAGTTAATTAGGATATGACTACCAAAGACATGTGGAAACACCATATTCAAGATGCTACATAGGATTAAATGTGAACCAATGGGCTGCAGACTGTGTGCTACATAATGAGGGCTAACGATGCACATATTGTAAAAAGATGCTCTCGCAGACCTGTAACGGCACTCAGTGCTGGGTGTGGGGGTGTGCCACCTGAGTTCTGAGGTGAGAGAGAAGAACTTTGAACAAGGTTGTCTCTATGTCTGGAGACCAATCAACATAAAGGACTGCTTACCTGCTCCATTAGCCCAAGGCCATGAGCAGTGGTGGAATAGGGGCCCCACAGGCACTCCCACCCAAGAGGGGGAAGAGTGGGACGCAGGGCGCCACATTCAGATGCTCACTGACATCATGTGGCCCGTGGCGATCGTACTGGACAGTGCCGATCTGGACCTGTTCCTTGGCATTCTGCATGTCCCTTCTTATTGTCCCCAGGACTCTTCCTGCCTCTCAACTGTGTATACATCGAGTCCATCAGGTTCTGAGGGAAAATCGTGCTTTTATTTTCCCCCAGCCACTTTATCCAATGAGAGGCTTCACTGGACCCTTCTAACACATCCTCCTTGGACTTGACTCTGAGACCTTCCATAATCCACTCGGAGGAGTTAGGAGCAACGGTGAGAGCATGGTGGGATTTGATCCTTTTGCCCAATCCAAGTTTTAATTGGCCTGTGCTATTCAACTTTCTTAGTTTTATCTTCTGTTTTTTGGCTTGAGAAGAGTGGTCTCTTCCCACTTTGAAGTCCCTGACTCTGGATTTTTCCTGAGTCTTCTCCTCACCCCCACAATGGCATCATCACTAAAGAATTCTATTCCACTGGTTTATCTGTTTTATTTTTTATGCAACATACATAACATGAAATTTCTCATCTTAATATTACGTGTTCCTTTGGTGACGGGGAGGGCCTGCACCTGCTGGGTCGCATGCTGACTCCCTGTGGTTCCTCCTCCTGTGCAGGTCTCTCTCAGAGCCTCTCTTCCTGCTGGCCTCTCATTAAATGCAGCTGACAATAACCAACGCACACTACCCTTCCCTGCACCATTTTGCACATTAACTAATCCTTCAAGCATCTTTTTTTTTTTTTGCCACCACATACCCTGAATTGTCATTCTTCCCTTCTACATACGGGTTTTAGTGTTGATTTGGCCATTTTTTTTTCTTTTTTTTTTTCAAATTTATTAAACATGCTTCAGATTGCAATTCATTTTGTATCACATATAAAGAGCACAATTTTTCAATTCACTGGTTTTACATGAAGTATTTTACACCATTTGTGTTTTCACACATGTACTTAGGGTATTGATGTCTAACTCATTCTGCCATTATTTCTATTCCCTTCACCTCCTCCCTTTCCCTCCCTGCCCTTTGTTCTAATTCCTCTCATCGTCCCCTCCCTTGCCATTAGAAGTCAGGATCATCATAGCAAAGGAACCATTCCACCTTTGGTGTTTTGGGGATTGACTAACTTCACTTAGCATTATTTGCTTTTTTAAAAGTTTTTTTAAATTTTTTTTAAAATTCTAATTTGTTATACACATTTGCAGAGTACATTTCATTTCATATTACATATAAAGAGCACAATTTTTCAATTCACTGGTTTGACAAAGTATTTTTACAACAATTGTGTCTTCATACATGTATTTAGGGTAATCATGGATAACTCGGTCGGCCATTATTCCTATCCCCTTGTCCCCTCCTCTCCCTCCCCCCTCTTTGTTCTATTTAAAGCTCTTTCATTCCTCTCCTTCCCTCTCTCTTGCCTTTATAAGTTAGTATCTTCATATCAAAGAGATCATTCGACCTTTGTTTTTTGGGGATTGGCTAACTTCACTTAGCATTATTTTCTCCAACTCCATCCATTTACCTGCAAATGCCATGATTTTATTCTCTTTTAGTGCTGAGTAGAGTTCCATTGTGTATATATACACCACAGTTTCTTTATGCATTCTTTTATTGAAGGACATCCAAGTTGGTTCCACAATTTAGCTATTGTGAATTGTGCTGCTATAAACATCCATGTGGCTGTGTCCCTGTAGTAAGCTGTTTTTACGTCTTTTGGGTATAGACTGAGGAGTTAAATAGCTGGGTTAAATGGTGGTTCCATTCCAAGTTTTCCTAGGAATCTCCATACTGCTTTCCAGATTGGCTGCACCAATTTGCAGTCCCACCAGCAATGTATGAGTGTGCGCTTTTCCCCACATCCTCGCCAGCATTTATTGTTGTTTGTGTTTTTGATAGCTGCCATTCTGACTGGAATGAGATGAAATCTTAGAGTAGTTTTGATTTGCATTTCTTTAATTGCTAGAGATGTTGAACACTTTTTCATATATTTGTTGATTGTATATTCTTCTAATTTGGCCATTTTTTTAAAAAATTATTTATTTATTTGTTCTAATTAGTTATACCTGACAGCAGAATGCATTTCGATTCATAGTACACAAGTGGAGCACAATTTTTCATTTCTCTGGTTGTACACAAAGTAGAGTCACACCATTCGTGTCATCGTACATGTCCCTAGGATAATGATGTCCACCTCATTCCACCGTCTTTCCTACCCCCATGTCTTCTCCCTTCCCTCCCCTCCCCTTTACACTATCCAAAGCTCCTCCATTCCTCCAATCCCCCCCCCCCAATTATGAATCAGCATCCACTTATCAGAGAAAACATTTGGCCTTTGCCTTTGGGGAATTGGTTTACTTCTCTTAGCATGATATTTTCCAGCTCCATCTATTTGCCTGCAAATGCCATGATTTTATTCTCTTTTAATGCTGAGTAATATTCCATTATGTATATATACACCACAGTTTCTTTATGCATTCTTCTATTGAAGGGCATTCAAGTTGGTTCCACAATTTAGCTATTGTGAATTGTGCTGCTATAAACATCCTTGTGGCTGCAGTTTTTAAGTACTTTGAGTATAGTGATTTGGCCATTTTTGTGTAACAATTTCTTTACTTGCCAGGATGGTGGAGGTTGATGCTTCCCAAGCTCTGGGAGCCAAGCAGAGCATGAGGAGGGCTTGTTAGGGGGGCCTGGGCGGGAGCTAACATTTTGCATTTTTAACAAGCTTCCAGATACTGTTGGTCCAAGGGCCCCATTCTAAATCCTAAAGTTATCCTGTAGAAACAAAGAGCTTCTAAATCACAGTGACTGCACATCCTGAGAACTTGCTTTTCAATCATGTCACATGCTCAGCACAAATTAGGAGGGATATCCCTTGCAGCTACTCTGGGACCTGGGTTGAAGGAAGCCCTATCAAGGCACACACTGGCTCATGAGCTCTTTTCCTACCACATGTCACCCATCAGAACCAGTCACATGGTCTCACATCCCAGTGGGCTGGGAAATACAACCAACTATGTACTTTTGGATGTCACGGTGAATAGTACCTGCCAGCAGTGGGCCACACAGTGTCATTGTGTGGAGCTACAGGCCAAGACATTACAGTTGCTTGCTTTACTTATTTTTTAATTTTTAAAATTTTTTAATTTATTCTAATTTGTTATATATGACAGCAGAATACATTTCAATTCGTAGTATACATATAGAGCATAATTTTTCATGTCTCTCGTTGTACACAAAGTAGAGTCACACAATTCATGTCTTCATACACATACTTGGGATAATAATATCCATCTCATTCCACCATCTTTCCTGATTTATTTACTTTTAAACATGGGCATATGTGTGGAAAAGGGCATACCAAGGCAAGAATGAACTTGTGTGGCCTGGCACGAACACAGGAGTGATCCACCTGCTGCATTCCTTCACAAGTAGCACCAGCTCACAGGTGGTGTGGGGCCCAGATCAGAGCTCTGGGCTGAGGGGAAGGGCTTGGCAACGCCCTCGCGGTGGTCAGGGTATCCTCGGCTCTTTCCTCCGCCCCACTTGGGAATTACTATCCCATGCAAACTGAGAGAGGAAGTGTTAGAACCAACCAAGTCCAGGTACACTTATTTTATAGGGACAGGGAGAAATTAAGAGCTTTTTTTTTCCCTTTTCTTTCTTCGTTTTTTAAAAATACATGGCATAATCTGTTAAAATCTGTGCTTATAAATTAGTTTTACAGAAAATTTGCATTGTGCCAGGAGAGATGTGTGGGGGACTGATAGGAAGGGGCAGGGGCTGAGGGCTTGGGCTAGGTCTTTGTCCAGGGATGGAGAGAACAGGAAGCCATTTTAAAGGGAGGATGCCACTGTTGGATGCCCACTTAGCTCCCAAGTTTAACAAAAAGGAACTCAGACCCTAGCCCACCTGTTCTTGTCACCATCTCCCAACATTCTGCTAATTCTTTTTTCAGTGTTCAATTAAGATGATGCGCAAAGAGTTTGGGCCCTACATGGAGTGCAAACGCTGTTTTTTTCTGATATCTTTCAGATCACAACTTGCTGGGTGTCTCTCCCATCCCTCTCCTGACACCCTCCCTTTTTTCTCTTTCTTTTTTTGTCTTAAGCCTTTTAGTGTTGGTTATAAATGTAAGATATGGAAAATGATAAACCCCAGTGTAGTGTGACCTGGAAAGAGGGGATAAGGAAGAAGGCAACACATTGATAACATTGATTCTTTCTAGTACGTCTTTTCCCAGTGACAAGACAATCCCCAGGAAAGAGACATCCATCAAGCCTAAAATGGCAGTCTTTGGGAGGAAGCCAAAGCATTGATCCTTCCCCAAATAATTGCCAGTAACAGCACTTTCTTGAACGGAAAGTGTTACCGCCTGCAGCAATGATACTGCGGGAAAGAATTCAGAAGCAGACTGGAAAATGAATAGGCTCTTTATTCTTGCTTTTTCTAACTTCTCTCTCCTGCTCCAACAACCTCTTCAACTCCAACCACCCCCTCTAACCAAGCTCACCCAGTTAAATACTTTTTGCCTTAACAAGTATACACATGTCAACAGCTCAGACTTACAGGTGCGTCACATAGTTTTCACGGGCATAGGAAGATTCTTAGATAAGTGCATGAATATCAGGTGAAAATACTGAAACACCTCTTATGGCTCTCAGCTAGCCGCCATCTTAGCTATCTCCTTATTAGGGCTCTTACAGGAAAGAGATAAGCACTGAATGCTGAGCCCAGACCCTCCATTCTTCCCTAAATAAAAACATTGCCCAGTAAAAAAAAAAAAAAAAAAAAAAAAAAAAAAAAAAAAAAAAAATTAATTCTCACAAACCTGTTTCCTGAGTGCCCAAACTAACAGCTCTGTCCATAATTAAGTCACCTCTCAGTGTGGCATAGGTAGGCATAGATTCCTCCTTTGGCCAGTGGCTCATTTTCCATCAGGAAAGTGAGTCCACCAGATACATCACTCCGCCGCTGAGTAAAGTCGTTGCTGCTTCATGAAGTCTGCACCGAGCTTGGTCATCTTGTGCTAACACAAAAGAAAAGATGTGGCCACATATCTTGCTCATATTCATGGCCTTCCTGCCAGTGATCTGTGCTTTGAGTCGAGTCTGAGAAGACTGTCTTCCAGCCGATCCATAGAGAAGGCTGAGGCTTGAGCAGGCCTGGATCCCATTAGCAAGGTCCAGCTCAGTATCAGGGGACCAGGGATGAATGAGCCATGAAAGCAGGACCAGAGAGATCTTTAGGGCCCTCCAAACAAAAACCCGGCGGTTTCCTCCTCCAGTTGCCTGGTTTATTTCCTACTGTTTACCACTAACTGGTGCCTGCTCTTCTTTTCCACATGTGGACCACCAGGCCCACGGCTTCCACCTCGGCTGCCTGCAGCAGTGCCCCTCACCATCTCCACGGGCCAGCCCTGTCTCTGTCTTCTCCGCCCCATTTGCAATATTTTGGAACTGTTATCTGTGTCTTCACACTTCTTTCCTTAGCTTCCACAACACTCCCTATCCTGATTTCTGACCCTCACTCTGGGCCAATATGTTGAGCTTCTCTTGCTCTTTTATCTGTCCACTCCTTCATTTAGGGAGACTGTATTTAATATCTTTACTTTTATTTTATAACTTTTTCCTCAGTGATTTCATTAACGTCCATAGATTTGACTTAAAATAAGATTTTTTATGAACTCTAGTGATTGTACACATTAATGGGGTTGAGCGTGGCTTTTCCACATGGGCATACAGCATGCACTGGTCCACCTCAGGCTCCCGCTATCCCAACCTCTTCCCTCCCTTCCCAACCTCTATTGATCACTATTCTACATGAGGTTGACTTTGGGTTTAGCTTCCATGTATGAAAGACAACACGAGGTACTGGTCTTCCTGTGTGTGGCTTATTTCACTTAACGTAGTGTCTTCCAGTCCCATCCATTATGCTGCCATTGATAAGCATTTTGTTTTTCTTTATGGCTGAATAACACTCCATTATGTAGACAAGACACATTTTCTTTATCTATTCATCCATCAATGGACACCTAAGTTGATTTCATATCTTTGCTATTGTGAATAGTTCCACAATAAACATGGGCATGCTTGGTATGCTCATTTTGATTCCTTTGGATATATTCCCAGAAGCAACATAGCAAGATCATGTGGTGGATCTATTTTTAGTTTTTAGAGAACTCTCCACACTGTTCTCCATAATGGCTGACTAATTTACATTCCCACCAACAGTACACAGAGTTCCATTTCCTCTACTTCCTAACTAGTATTTGAGATATATATATATATATATATATATATGTTTATATATATATATATATGATATATATATTTGATATGTGTAATTGATATATATATAGTAATTCATTTTGAGTGGTGTAGGTATCTCTTCATAATTTTGAATTACATTTCCCTTTTTTTCAGATATTTTTGGCCATCTGCATTTTTTCCTTTAACTTTAGAAAAAGAGTTCCTAAACCTGTTATTTTCAGGCTTAACTTATCTCCTAAACATCTGTCTGGTGTTTTAGGGAAACGTTCTCCAAGCTTCCCAAACTCAGCCTCACAGGGTTCCCTCCTGCCTCTCCTGTATGGGTGAAGTCATCTCCCTGGCCTCTAGGCCCAGAGGCCTGGAGGTATTGTGGACTCCTCGCTCTCCCTGGACATCTCTAGATCTGCAAAGTCTTGTAGGCTCTGAGGTGAGAGGCCTCATCCTTAATTCCCTCAGTCACAGGTGGGCTCTGTTTTTTACATTTAAGTTTGGATTTTGGTGTTAATACCCAGACTTCCTCCATCAGTCCACCCTTCAGGTTATTCTGCTGGAGTCTCCCCAACCTGGAAACTCTCCCCAGCCTAACGCCTCCCCAGGCAATGCCAAATCCTCACCTCTTCCTTCAAGCCCCTCCAAAATGTTAGCTCCTCTTCCGGTTGCCTTATGTATCAATGAATTCAGACTCCTCTGTACCCGACTCACCCCTTTCTGCTTGCAGACCTGCAGGAGCACCTGTGTACATCTGCACGACCCTTAAAGGGCAGGCCAGGGGCCTCGTCTTCCGTGAGTTCTTTTTAATATCCACAGTCATGATCCTGCCAGGTATTTCAGAAAGCAGAAGAGTCTCTGTGGGAAGTGTCTTGAATCAGTTCGGGCTGCACTGTCCAATAGAACTTTTGGAAATGTTGTAAATACTCCATATTTACATGTTTGTGCGTCATCCACTGCAGTAGTCACTGGCCACCTATACCACGGAGCGTTAAAAATGTGGCCATTGGGGCTGAGGACCTGAGTTATTAATTTAATTCATATGTACATTTAAACAGTCACACGTGGTGAATAACTGCAGTTTTGAAGCATGCAGAGTTAGAATTTGGTTCATTATACATAAGGGAAAATTTGCAGAAAACAGTGACACCCCAGGACAGAAGGGCACCACTTTGCTCCAGAAGTCTGGAGATCAGCAGTTTAAGGTTAGAATGGGATTCTGGGTGCCTTAAAGAACCCGGCTGAACAGCACAGGCTCCTGGCTGAACCCCTTAGGGTTGCAGCCACCCTGGAGAGGACGAGGGGGACCATGGAAGCACACCTGCTGCCTGGGCCCGGCATCCAGGACCCTGGAGGGCTGGCGCCACATCCACTGCCAAAGACACTCTGGACAATGCAGATTATGGAGAACCAGACTACAGCTGGACCACCAGCCCCAGGAAGGAGAGTCCAATGAGACTTTGGAAGAGAACGGGGGCTACATGGAAATTGAATGGATAGTGAGATCTTCTAAAGCCCTATCCTCAAACGTAGAGGAGGAAGATAGCCATTTCTTTTTTCATATGTTATTGCTATACATCACAACAAAAAAGGAAGTGTCTCCTCCTCATTTAAAGCAGGAAATGGTGTGATGGCCCTTGTTCCAGTGGAATGGCATGGCCTAGACCAGAATGCTAATGAGGCCATGGCTTCTCTGAAGATTACCAAGGATTACATTTTTTTAAAGCAATGTGATTTGAGTTTGCTTGTTTTATAATTTTAGATGCTAGTGTGCAGATGTTTGCCATAGGCAGTTGGTTCTTATATGAGGGGTGGACGTCTCTTTTGCTTTGGTGCTTGGAAATCGAACATCACAAACAGGGAGTATGTAATTTTTCAATCTACATTTTTAGAGCTGCATTCAATCAGATGTCTGAAATGTGAGTTAAGTATTACCTTACATTTATACTGGTAGTTTTTATTATTTTCCATTTATTGTACTTTTTCTGGAAGTAATGCTACTTTTAAAAATCTTTTTTAAAACCTTTTTTAAAAATTATTAAATTCTAGCATACTTAGTACTATTGACCTAGATTCACTCTTTGTCATCCAGATACTTTTTTTTTAATTACACATTACTTTGTGGTCCCAAACTGAAAAGTACAAGGAAAATAATACTTTGCATTTAAGTAAAGCTGCTTTGTGTATTTTAAGCAATTAAAACAGTTTAAGATAATAAGACTGCTCAACCTGATTGCAGTTTTAAGTAATATATTAAATGTGTCTAGAAATTCTGACAAAAGAGACTCTGAAATTTGCAGTGAACATAAATAAAATGTTATATAGATATCATTTTTTTGGTTTAAATTACCGAATTCATTTATAGGAAGAAACTGATAAAATGTTAAACAGATGAAGAATTAGTCTTAGCAGCTGATTGTACCACAGGTTACTCCAAGGTTTCAAACAACAGGCAGAGTTTAAAATTATATGATACATTCATTTTGGTTCTTATCGTATAGTAAGTTTGAGTAAATTTTAGGGACCATTATCACTTTTTTTTCAATTATTTTTTAAATTTTTTATTATTCTAATTTGTTATATATGTTTGCAGAGTACATTTCATTTCACATTACATATAAAGAGCACAATTTTTCAAGTTGCTGGTTTTATAAGAAAGTATTTTTACAACATTTGTGTTCTTCATTGTATGTAAGTTTAAGTAATCATGGATAACTCAGTCTGCCATTATTCCTATTCTGTATCTAGATCTTTCAAATTAAAATTATACCCAAATGAAGTTGTTTGTACACATAAAGGATATACATGTACAATGGCCTTTTCCCCCTCTGAAATTGTATTATTTACTATTTTGAATAAGATTTTAAAAAATAAACAAGATTAAAAAAAGAGAGAGAGAGGGGCTGGGATGTGGTTCAGCAGTTGAGCACTTGCTTAGCACGTGCAAGGTGCTGGGTTCGATCCTCAGCACCACATAAAAATAAATAAATAAAATAAAGTTGTATTGTGTCCAACTACAACTAAAAAAATATATTTAAAAATATGAGAGAGAGAGAGAGAGAGAGAGAGAGAGAGAGAGAGAGGGAATCCTGTCTGCTACCATGAGGCATTCCATGACCCATGCCCTGTCCCTATAGCCAAGTCACAGCTGGAACAGGTGGGACAGCGGGGACTATCCACTATCCACCGTAAATATTTTCCTTCAGCTCTGGGAAATTTTCTTCTCTTATTTCTTTGGTTATTGTTATTTTCTTCCCTAATTTCTCTGTGTCTTTCTGCTAAACTCCTGTTGGTCCCATGTTGGCCATCTGGCCCAGCCTCTGTGTCTCTTCTTCCTTCCCTTCACAGTTATTTTTTCCCCTTTTGGTTATACATTCTGAAGATGTCTCAATCGTGTCTCTTCTCCTCCATGTCTTCTACTGGATCTTTAACTGGGAAAGGAAATTGCATGTTTAATTTCTATGAATGTTCTTTATCCTTTCATCGCCTTCTTTTCATAGCAAGCTGTTTTGGGATGCGTGGATACATATCTTGTTCAGTTTTCTCCAGTTTAAAAAAAAATCCTGTCCCTCTGAATCATTTGCTTTCTCCAAAGTCCATTGTCCTGTTTTCAGGCTCCTTCCTGTTTGTGCGGTTCATTTCCCTCAAATGCCAAGTGCGCCTAGATCTCCTGTCCATGCCTATGGGTGACGGGGTGGCTCTGATTGACAGTACCGCGTGGGCTGCCTTGCAGCTATCTGGAATGAAAATCGCAGGTTGGGTGGCTCTCTGTGCGTGGGTGGGCACATCAATCACCAGGCTCTGCTGCCAGGGGATTTAGCTGGGAACAGCCAATGGGCTGGGCTACAATGAGTGGGAATTTGCTTGGGGGTCTGCTCCTCTCTCTGGGAACCCAGCTCCCACTGCCACCCTCCTGTCCTGGGCGCACTGGGGCCCAAATACTCCATGCACTGTGAAGCACTTGTGGGGTGCAGAGAGGGGCAGGCCAGACCACACTCTCTGTTAGTTCCTATGTCAATCACCTCATTTCATCTTTCTTCCAGCCCATGCCAGGGGATGCCTTCCCAGCTTCTCTCTTGTGTCCCTTGAGTACCTTTGTCTGTCAATCCCCGTTCACCTTCCAGCTTCTGAAATTTATCCAACTTCTAGTCCTTTGATGTCCCCCATCCTGTTCTCTGCTCTTTTATAATTCATTCCCTTTTATGTTTTTAAAAAATATTTATTTTTTAGTTATTGTTGGACACAATACCTTTATTTTGTTTATTTATTTTTACATGGTGCTGAGGATTGAACCCAGGGCCGCTCACATGCTAGGCGAGTGCTCTACCGCTGAGTCACAACCCCAGCCCCCCTTTTATGTTTGTAAGTTCTCATTTCTGTGTGTTTTCCAGAAGGAGGGAAGGTGTATAGTCTGCACATTGAATGAGGACTCCTACATACTTCAAGCACATTTTTAGGAGATGGTGTGGGGTTGGCAGGCTCTACCTTCTGAGCAAAGCGGAAGGACAGGAGGCTGCTGGATTCTAGGCCCTGTTCTCACCTTGGTTCTACTTACAAGCCGGTGGCCAGGTCCAGGACAGAAGCCTTTGTTAATGCCAAGTGGGTGGAGGGGTCTTGCCTCATCCTGGCACTGTCGTCAGCCTTTCTTCCTGTCTTGGCGCCTGAAGAGACAGAGCAAAGCACTCAGTTAATTCAAGCAAAGAACATCACCCAGGCCAGAGGTGACCGCTGACTGGCTGACCAAGGGTGACATTCCCGGGTCCCTGCTGAGAGACCTCCTTTCATCTGCTAAGCACACTTGGCCTTTTAATGTTAAATGGCCAACTCCTCTCCTTGCCAGCAGGTGGCAGTGAACTTATCTCAGTTTCTGTTCTGTCTTCCACCTACAGCCCTCTAATTGGCCGGTGAGTTAAAGTAGCCCAGGTGAAAATTCTTCCCAAGACCTCATTGCTTGGAAATTGCTCAAAAAGAAAAAAAAGAAAAGGAAAAAAAAAAAAAAAATCATAAAGAATACAAATAACAATAGATGCTCGCAAGGATGTGGGGGAAAGGGAATCCTTAGGCACTGTTAGTGGGAAGGTAAATTAATACAGCCACTGTGGAAACCAGGCTGGAGGTTCCTCAAAAGACTAAAAATGGAACCACCACGTTATCCAGCTATGCCACTCCTCAGTATGTCTCCAAAAGAGTGAAAGACAACATTCTTAGAGATACATGCAGTCCCCTGATTATAGCAGCAGCATTTACAACAGCCAGGTTATGGAACCAGCCTGGGTATTCATAAACAGATATGACTAGATAAAGAAAACGTGTTGTATAGACACAATGGAGTTTTACTCAGCCAAAAAAGAAGAATGAAATTATGTCATTTGCAGTGCAGGGAACTGGGAGGATTATGTTAAGTGAAATAAACCAGCCTCAGAAGACAAGTGCTATATGTTTTCTTTCGTATGTGAAAGCTAGAGAGAAAATAGTCAGGAGGGAGGATCTCATGAAAACAGAAGGGAGACAGACCGTCAGGTTATAGGAAGGTGATCAAATGAGGGAGGAGGGGAAGGTAAGGGGGGGTACTGGGGAATGAAATTATTCCAGTTATGTTACATGCATGTGCAAATATGCCATAACAAAATCTGCTATTCTGTGCAATTAATATGCACCAATAAAAATTCAAAAGTGAAGTTAGCCAATCTCAAAAACCAAATGCTGAATGCTTTCTCTGATATAAGTAGGCTGATTCACAGTGGGGTTGGGTCGTGGAGCATAGGAGGATTAGAGGAACACTAGAAAGGTCAATGGGAAGGGTGGGGAAAGGAGAGAGCAAGGGGGTATGAAGGGAAACAAAGAAAAAGAAGATGGTAGAATGAGATGGATATCAGTATCCTAAATGTATGATTGAAGACATGGATAGTATGAATATACTTTTTATACAAACAGTTATGTAAAAGGTGCTCTATATGTGAATTATGAATTGTAATCCATGCTACTGTTATATATACAACAACTTCGGATTAAAAAAAATGAAAAGTAAAAAACAAAGTCGTGAGTACACATTACAATGTCCTATGTATTCAACCCTCTGCTCATGTTAAAAAACAAACAAACAAACAAAACAGATAAACTGTTCCATTCCTAACTCACCCCCAAGAGAATGAGCTTGGAGAGATTAAGTGATTTGTTTGAGGTCACACTCCCAACCTAGTGGTCTCTTAGTTTGAGCTCAGGGGCTTCAAACAGCTGCCACATTTTTTGTTGCCTTGAGTTCTTGGACACCTGTGTTCTCGGGCTCTCTGCTGCTCTCTGTGTGGGCCCAGTTTGCTTCACGGGTCCGACTACACCCCACCCTCCTTGTGAGTGTGAGCATGTGCAGGGGAGTCAGTGGCGGCTGCGCTGGGCTCCCTCTGCTCACGTAGCCCCTTCCTGGGTCCTTGGTCAGACCCACGCAGCTGCTCACTGACCAGGACACCTCCATGTGCCTGCTTTTTTCTCAGACTTGAGTTTGCTTCCCAGAGATCCCTGGACTTCACTATGCCTCGGAGTCACTGAGGAGGCTGCACATGGTCAGGCTGGGGAGGGAAAAGCACCCAGAGCTTTCAACGCCTGGGCAAAGGCATGTGATGCTTCGGGGTGTGCACCACCACCTCCTTGCACGTCCTCTCTGGATGCCAACCTCACCTCCAGCGACCTTCACTCCTTGGTAGCCAACCACTCCAGTGGCTGATTCCAGCCAATCCCAACCAGGTTCCACAAATGACTCATGCTGTTCCTCGTGATCTGGTGTTTCTTATCTCTGTGCCCTCACGTCTTGCTTCTTGGTTCTGGTGTCAGGGACTTGCTTTTGCTCCCAACACAACTGGAACCATGTTCTTGGTCTTCAGCCTCCAGGCCTCTGCCTCTGTCTGGAAGGCCTTGTGGTCCTTTTCCTCTTCCTCAAGGTCACTCCTGAACCTCATTGACATGGTTCCCCTTGGGAGCATAATCTCACCCTCGAGCCTGAGAGGTCCATCTCTGGGTTCCCCGGTACCCTGGGCTTCCCCTACCTAAGCACTTGTCACTCAGCAGCGTTGGCGTGGCTTGTTTTATTGTCTCCATCAAGTGCTAGATTCTCGGCTGCTACAGGGAGTAGAGGCATCTTCCTCTATTGACTTATTCAGTGGATAGTGAGTGATGATCGGGTGCTGGGTAGGGTGCTGGGTGCTAGGTGCTACATAGCCATAAACTTGCCTGTCTTCAAAGATTTGCCTTCGTTTCTCCACTCTGCTCTGGAATAGCATGCATACATACGATGGATCCTTGTGGACTGAGGGAGCCAATTTCCCCAGCCAAGCTAAAAGAGCTGTACCTCAGGGGCTTCAATACAGAAGATGGTTCCATATTTATGCTTTGATTCATGAATGGCCAGCAAAAAAGCAAGACTCACACACCTTTTGCCAAGTCACAGTATTGTTATGGGCCAGGCTGTATGGGCAATGACGAAACAGACTCCATTTTACGCTGAGACTCCATATCATGTAAGAAATGCTTCTCCCATGGGAAAGCCCCACCTCCGTACCCATTAACAGTTACCTAGCACAGCATACTTGGCAACACAAAATAGCAATTCTTATACAGTGTAAAATTGTTCTCTTTGGTCTCCATTTTTCTTGGGCAATGCACCTTGTCAGAGATTGGCTGTCTAGACGTTAGTAACCATTCTCTAATTTGTATTCAACTAGGGTCATTTTGACCCACTTCCCTTCTGCTTGCTTGCTGCTATGACAACCTGGAAAGTCCCATGGGAAATACCAATATACCCATTGCATTGTCTCGCTAACTGCCCAACTCAGCTTCTCTACCTGCTTGCTTGCAGCTACATCAATCCAGGTGTGGTTTTTGCCTTTAAATATCCTGAAACGCTCAGGCTCGGGGCTTCTCTTTGCAAAGACAGTTATGGGTCCTGTGGTGGGGGGACAGTCACCGGCCAGCCAGCTAAATAAAGACTCTTCAATTTGGACAAAACTGGGAGTTGGTGTGTTTTCTGAGTGACCTGCCCCACAACAGTATTTAGCACATTCATCAAAAAATACCCAGTGTTAAGAGTCCCATGGAATATAACTTACCCAGTAAACTGACTGCAGTTCTCAACCATGATATCATTTCCTGGGGAATGAAATGCCTCTGTACAAATGCACAGGAGGCTCCTCTCCAGGAACTTCCCATCCCAAGCTCCAGGGTCAGGGCAAACACCAGGGGTGAGCTATCAGGAACAGTCCTCAGGGCCTCAGTGGAAGGAAACACAGAAGCCGGTCCAGAATGCAGTCGGAGTGGAGTGTGCATCCTAATTTCATTTGATGTTACTTCCCACCTCCCCTTTTCTCAGGTAGCTGTAACTTTTTGTTCCCATGGTGACAAGACCCTTCCTGTAATCTCTCTGGATTGTCCACATGAACACCAGAGTTTGTAGTTTCTGAAGGGCAAAAATCACACCAGAGACAACCGTGCAGCCAAGAGATTTATTAACCAGGCTTTATGGCTGGTCAGAGGTAGAAGAAGTATTGGGAGAGAGGAGTCAGGGAGAGGGGAGTGTGCAAGCTCTGAACCGAAGGTGGTGCCTGGTCGTGCTGGCTGTGGTCTCTGGAGCTGTCGGCTGAGGCAGCTGCTGTCAGGCTGGAGGCTGCAGCTGTTGGCTGGGGTAGCTGCCGGGCTGGAGGCAATGGGTCTGGAGCTGTCACAGTGGTTGTCTCCTCTCAGCAGGGAGGAACTGTTGAGACTGAGCTCCCTGCAAGCAGGAGCTTTAAGTAGGAATTTCTGGTGGGGAGTGCACCAGAGCAACTTTAACGCTATTGGCTCTTTGCCCAGGGAACAGGACGACCTTTAAGCCCATTGGCTCCTGCGCAGGGAAAATGAAACAAGGTTGCTTGGTGGGGGGAGGGGGTGGCTCATTGGCCCAAGACTATCTATCAGTTTCAGTTCAACTATGTTGGTTACTATCGATACCTAAAAGATGGTGTCTTTCTATGTTGACACAAAGTGGGACTGCACTCCCCCATTGTTGAGAGCACAGTTAGCACTGTGCAGTCCCGCTCTGTGGATCCTCAATCAGCACCAGCTATAGAGTAACTAAAAAAGTAATAACAACTAAATAACAACAACCTCCAGGCGTGGGGCAGTAGAAAGCCAAGTGGGCAAGGTGTTTGGTGGTGAGTGGCTTTTTTTTTAACCTTTAGTGTATATTTTTATTTTTATGTGGTGCCAAGGATTGAACCCCGTGCCTCACACATGCTAGGCAAGTGCTCCACCACTGAGCCACAACCCCAACCCTGGTGGCGGGTGGCTTTGAGACTTTTTTCTCCACTGTGGTCTGCAGAGTTCAGTCAGGCACAACTGTCCCTGCTGTGAGGACACATCATGGCAGCCACAGCAGAGCGTGCTCATGCTCTGAAGCAAGGCAGAGGAGGGTACCCATGCAGCAGCTGCTGAGAACCAAAACAGCCCAAGCTGGAGCACCGTGTGCAAGCAAGCGCCTGGACTTCTCAAACAAACAGAGCTCTGCTCAGAGCTCTGGCCCTGATAGGAGAGTGGCAGGTGGACTTGTCCCTAAGGGCAGGTCCCAGAACAGTGCAGAAGCGTCATAATGGAAGAGCAGGTATCAGCACGCAAGTGGAGACCCCGTCCATCCCGAGCTCTTCTGGCTGTGGGCATCCTCCCTAGGGAGGAGGGATGGGTGGTCATCGCCTGAATCACACCCTAGTTATGTCCATGCACAATTTCTAACCCATGCATGTGTGCAGATATTCATTCTGCATTTATAATCACTCTCACCTGCTGCTGGTTCTGTAGAGGAAGACAGTAGAGCGTACCCCGGGCCCTCCTCTAGGTCCGGCCATGCGCAGATGCCTGTGGTCTTTCTAAGCACCTGCCACACGGGTACCAGTGTTGTCTCCACAGCAGACACGAGGACATGGAGGCAGAGAGAAGCTAAGCACTCAGCTGCTAAGTGGCAGACATGGGGTTTGGACCCAGGCAGGCCAGCTGCAGAGCCTGTGTTCTTGATCATCATGCGTGCATCACCGCTACATGTCAAACTGCTAATGAACTCCATAGGGTCCATTCTGTTTTAGAGGATTATTTTCTTCTAACTTAATCTTGTTGACTTGAAGAAACACCGAGTCAGAAAATCCATTAATCCTCTAGTGCAGCGGGACCCAACCAACATTTGCAATCACCACTATTTAGACTGAAGTGACTCCAGCACGCTTTCTGAGTTCCTGGGTCAACAAACTAAGCCCAAGGAAAAGCCAATGGAAAGCAGGGACTTCACCAGAAACCACCAACTAACCAACAAGGGACCTGACTCACTAGTCAGATGTTTCCTTGTCTTGCCTCTGGGACTATCTCAGGAAAGGCCCCACCCACCCAGAGGGGTGCTGGGCCATTTAGACAAGTTATTGCACAATCCACAAATCTTCGTCTGCTCAAATAAACTCTTGGGAATTTTAATGTGCCTTTGCTGACCTTTGAAGAGTTCTGGGGTCTGAAGTGAGGGTCCACCAGAGACCTAAGTGGCCCCGGGGACACTGAGTGACAAGGCACATGGAGAGAGCTCATTGTGCTTGCTGTTCTCTCATTTATAACTGGAGGTCGGGTGAGTCTGGTCATCTTCCATGACTTACATTTATTTTGGGCTCTCTGAGTCTCTTTACTTATTTGGAGGTCCCAGGAATTGAACCTGGGGCTTTGTGCATGCCAGGTGAGTGTTCTACCACTGAGCTACATCCCCAGCCCTCTCTTGAGTTTCATTTGAGCATTTTTAGTCCAAAGTAGGTCTGGAAGTCAAGACTGGCTTTGTCATTGGATTGAGTCTGGTGGAAACTGGACCAGCCCTGTGAGAGGCCTCAGGCAGGTAAGATTTTGGAAAGACATGGAATTATGGGTGCATCTGAAGCCGGGGAGTCGAGAAAACTCCATCTGGGACTCTAGCAGATTTTATGGATGAGAGTTGTTGACCCAGAACTCATGTTTATCTAAAAAAGAGGTGAAATTTACCAAAAACAAATTAGTGTTAGAGCGGCCATCGTGGGGACGTGTTTCCTAGGTGAACTTGGACAAGAAGGGCTATGAATGCCCTGGAGACACTGGGCTGCACCGTTGGCCTCTCCACAACATCTTCAAAGACAAATGGGAAGCTTAGGCACCCAGTGGGTGAAGGGCTCTGCTCCAGCCTCTCCTTCCCCGTCCTCTCCTTCATAGTTATCTTGAATCCAGGAAACCTTCTCAGGCATCTTTCTGCTCTGAAAGTAGAAATGAAGTTAGATGAATGCCTTAGGAAGCTGGACCCTCCAATCAACCGGGTCACCCCCTTTCACCTCCTTTTTACCTTTTTTTACTACTTTGGTCAAAATCCAAGTTCAGAGTAACAGTACAGAATAAAACAAACAAACAGAACAAAACAACAAAAACAAGACAACCAGAAAGTTACTGAATTTGGAATCCTTACTGAGCATATCATCTAGGACGTATCTATCATTTTCTATTTTTTGTGGTGCTAGGGCTGACCCCAGGGCCTGCATGTGCTAGGCAGGAGCTCTACCACTGAGGGGCACCCCAGCTGGACCCCCTGATCTTTATCAGTTTAGTCATATGATGTCATGACCTGGTGAGGCCCTCAGAAAGGAGTAACTGCAGCCTAACAGCAAATATCTGGAAATCATAGTAAGGTCCTCTGTCTCAGGCGCCTGTGAACCTTTTGAAATCCATCCCTAAGGTATTTCCCTCCAAAATGGACCTGTCTGTTATATTACCTTGTAAATAAAAGGTCCAACTGGTCTCGAGCCATATGGCTAGATGCTGGTCTTGTTCACAAACTGTCTAAACTTCCCATGGAAGAAAATAGAAAATGCCTTGCTTGCCGGGCATGGTGACACATGCCTATAATCCCAGTGACTTGAGAGGCTGAGACAGAAGGACTGCAAGTTGAAGGCTAGCCTCACCAACTGAGCAAGACTCTCAGCAACTGGGCGAGACCCATCTCAAGATAAAAATAAAAATGGCTGGGAATGTAGCTTCCTGGTAAAGCCCCCCTGGGTTCAACTCCAAACAAGAGCCTTGTCTGCTAAATTAATCAACAGGTTTCCCTAGAAACATTCTAGTTAAAAATCATGAACTAGGCTTGGAAACTAGTGAACTAGTTGCCTTGGTAGGCTTAATTGAACATTCTGAAGGGGCCCTAGAACAAGAGAAAGATCAAAAGGCAAATGAGTGCATGTTCTTATACCTATAATGGCTCCAAGGACCAGGAAGACCTCCTCACTTAGATTTTAAACCACCACCAAGAGGCTCAAACTCACACCCCTGTGCCTCAAGGTGCTTGCCCTCACCGTGAACAGCCAGGTGTCGGAAAGAAGCTGTCTGCCTCTGCTGCAGTCATACATTAGGCTCCCTTCTTTAACCCAGGCTATTTCTCCATAAGAGGAGGTCCTTGAGGGTTTGACTCCCAGGAGGGTCAGCACTGATGGGGCTCTGGTGACCTGCTTCCCATAACACCTTCAAATAAACAAGGGAACTAAGACAAGAGATTCATGGGAAATCTTATATAGGATTGGTAGATACCAGAGCCATCTCATCTGCTTAACTCTGACCCTCATACACCTACCAAAGAAATATTTCCATGGAGGAGCATTCAAATTGAGTCCAAAGGTCACCATGTCCCAAACTGTCCCCTGGACACTTGGACCATTTTCAGAAAAATATGTCTTACTAGGTGATACCGCCCCAGGTGAAACTTCTGGACCCAGACTTGTTCTCTAAATGAAGAGTTCACATAAAATTCTCCTTAGAGGGAAGATAATCTTAGAATTTCCTGTCATTCACCCAAACCTGGACGACTGTTCCCTACAGGCTGATGTTGATAGCTCAAACCTATGAAGCCACTATACTTGCTGAAGTATTTGAGTATTTGTGAGCTTTCTCCTCAACTAATAGGAACGTGCTGAACTTGTCACGACCCAGGTGGACCTTTCTAAAGTGGTTGCCCGAGTTGCTTCCATTCCCACTAAAGCCAGTGACCATCCAGGGCCTCTCACAAACTGTAGTGGACTTAGTACAATTCCTGCTCTGACTCTTCAAACACATCAATCCTACCTTTCAAAAAGCCCAACAGGTGAGGCTGGAGATAAATTCAGACCCTTTGTGCGGTGACCACACTGGACATACAAGGTCTTCTAGTTCCCAGAGCTAATGACTTGTTTTCTATTGTACACACAAATCCAAAATGGTTCACAGGAGTGGGTCTTTTTTCGCTTTCCTAAATATTCCAATGAATTAAGAGAGTCAATACTGACTTGCTTTTAGTAGGAAAAATTCAGGCTGTACTTGACCTATAATGCCACAGGGCTTTCCCAAGGCCCTGTCTTATTTTTCTCAGAGGTTGCACCAAGATTTGGAAAACTTAAAATGCCCTAGGAAATCTGCTCTTATTCAACAAGCAGATGATGAACTGCTGTGTTTTTCTACGCAATATTGAGAAACCAACTTGATTTACTCCTGACAAAATTAGCTTGCGAAGGCCATAATAAGGCCTTCATTGGAAAATCTCCAATTTTTTGGAGAAACTATTCCATTATTTGGAACATAAATCTGACTGCAGAAGGAATTTCTCTCTTTCACTGGAAAGAATAAAGAACATTTCAAATTTCTTTAGACCCAGGACTAAAAGACAATTAAGAGTTCTCCTGGGGCTTTTGGACTTGCAGGATCTTGCATGTCTTGGGACCCAAATTCTTTCTTGATAGTATATTCCTTGAATGATTTTTTTTAATCTGTCCCAAAGACTTTACTCTGGAAGAATAATCACAAAGAGGCCTTCATCCAGCTAAAACTGGCTGTGCAGCAACTTTGAGCCCCGGGACTCTCAAAGGATACCAACCCTTCCCCTTGTTCGTTCATGAATGTGACAACCAGGATTTACGAGTTCTTACTCAAGAACTCCTAAATGTAGGCCCATTCCTTATTTTAGCCTGTCACTGGAACCAGTGGTGAGAAAGAAGTAGCAGCCAAATGGGTAGAAATCTCATCTGCACCAACGTTAGGAAGTGAGCTGTACTCATAGGGTCTAGATGCTGTTGAAAGTTTGTTGAATTCTGACCACGTCCAACATTTTTCAGGGAGTGCACCATCATCTTATGAAATCCTCTTCCTGTCACCATGTAGGCTCAGATGTCGAAATCTACCTGACCATGCAGCCTCGTTCCCCTGCCTGCCCAGGGTGCGCGCCGACCGTGAGTTCGACCCTCACACTCACGCCCAGGATGCTCCCTTAGACAATCCTGCGCTAAGAATTTCTGTTTGACTGATCTTATGCCAAAGATGCAGAAGGAACCTCCCCCTTGGCTTCATCCTTAGATTTATTTGATTTTAGTGGGTTTGACTTGTGGGGACTTGGCTGAGGTGCATCCTTCAGTCCCTTGATATTCTCCCCCCGAGATTCACCACATACTCTCTCCCGTGTTCTGTTTTCTCTCAGGGATCTTAAATACAGCCATCCACGACACAAACACACCACATGGTCTCTCCACAAGAAGAGCAACAAAAATGAGGACAGCATCTTTCCTCAATGAGCCTGCTGTTGTGTCTCGATGAGCTCCGTGCTGACACAGAGATAGCTCAGCTGTGATGGTGACAGGAACAGGTGCTTAGGCCTAATTTTTGGTTGGTCTCTCATAAACAAGTGGTTGACCAAAATTGGGGGTAATTCTTCTTTCATTTATAATGAGGAAATCTCCCTATGGGAATTGGTATCTGTTGCTTCTCATAGCTTGGGCAAGGTTTGCTGAGAGCTTGACAGCCTCTTCCAACTTGGGAGTTGGTAAAGATTGACCTCATCCCTGCCTTCAGGAGCACACTTTGACTTTGGTGGACACTGGCATTGGCATGATCAAGGCTGATCTCAAAAATAACTTGGGAGCTGTGGCCAAGTCCTGTAGTAGAGCATTTGTGAAGGCCTGCAGGCTAGTGCTGACATCTCCACGATTGGGCAATTTGGCTTTGGCTTTTAGCCTGCCTCCCTGGTGGCAGAGAAAGTGGTTGTGAGCACAAGGCACCACCATGACAAGGACCAGAATGCCTAGGGTCTTCTGCTGGGGTTTCCTCTTCTCTACGTGCGAACCATGCTGAGCCCCTTGGTTGGGTGCCAAAGTGATCCTCCTGCCCTCAAGAAGTCCAGACAGAGCATGTGGAGGAGAAGTGGGTTGCAGAAATGGTGGAGAGGCACTCACAGTTGCTAAGCTCTTTCACTGCCCTTGGACTAGAGAAGGAACAAGAGAAGGAAATCCGTGAACAGAAAGCAGAGGAAGAGATAAGGGGAAAAAAATGTTGGAAAAGAAGAAAGAGATAAAGATGACAAAGACAAGCCCAAGAAGTCCATGGATAACCTCACTGGTAAGAGCAAAGAGCAGGTGGCCAGTCCTGCTTTCGTGGAGCAGGGGGCTTTGCGGTAGGGTACAGGACTGGGCCTGCTGTTCTGCATGCAGAAGTTCTAGAAGCTTGATGGAAGGGCCTGGTCTCTGGTACCAAGGGAGTCCTGCAACTACCTGAGGTTGAGAAACAGAAGGTGGAGGAGGTGCGGTGGAGGCTTGAGGACCTCCACAAGCTTGTGAAAGGAATCTTGGCTAAGAAGGTGGAGAAGGTGATGATGCCGACCAGGCTAGTGTCCTCACCCCGCTGCACTGTCACTAGCCTGAGCCAGGCACTTGGAGACAACTCTACAATGGACTGTCCCATTTTGGAGATGCCACGGCAGATGCCAAGGAGGACAAGGTGTCAAGGACCTGGTGGTGCTGCTCTTTGAAACTGCGCTGCTCTCCTCTGGCTGCTCCCTGGAGGAGCCCAGGTCTACTCCAGCTGCGTCTGCCCATGATCAGGTTCAGGCCAGCACTGAGGAAGAGGAAGGGATGACAAAAGAGACCAAAGAGATCCCACCCCCAGCTCAAGGGTGGTGAGGGCACATCTCTCGGGGAAGAGGTAGGGTAGAAATCCCCACATGGGCACCTGGGAACCTCTGCAAGGCTCCCCTGGGCTCCACAGCTGCCTCGAGTGGCCCTGCTCCCCTTTGCCCGCACCTCCCTCTGAAGATGTTCAATGGCTTCTTTCTCTCATCTCCTGGGTCTCAGGCAGGAAATCCCTTCCCTCCTGATTTTGACAACAGCATCGGATATATATCTTGTGCATTATATATTTTTGTTTGTTTTGTTCTGAAATTAAAGTATGAAAAATAAAGAAGCAGCCTTTCCTTTTCTTTTCCTTCCGGGCACAAAGCAGTCCCCCGGCCTCACTCAGCCTCCCAATACCCGGGACCACAAGCACATGCCACTACATTCACTTAAGACACAGTTTTATATACTTAGGTACTCTTTTTTATCTTGTTTTGCAGATCTGGGGGTTGAACCCAGAGCCTTGCATGTGCTAGGCAAGTGCTCTACTGCTGAGCTATATCCGCAGCTTAGTTTTATATATTTTTTTAAAAAGTAATATAAGTATATATGAAAAAAATGGATATCTATATGCACACCCATGCCCAAAGCCCCACACCCATGGCTACATCCATCCCCACAACTCTCCCACACTCATTTCCATAGCCAGTATTCACACCCATGTCCAGACCCATCTACTTCCATCCCCATATCTGTATCTCTTTATGTATCAGATATCAGCTTGGTCTTTATCAAGCCTCTTCCCTCTTCTTGGGTGTGGAACCCCCCTTTTCATCCACAAGCCTCTTTTCAGTTTAATCACTTCTTTTTGCTTCCCTTTTCTTTTCCTTCCCTTCCTCCCTCCTTCCCTTCCTTCCTTCCTTCCTTCCTCCCTTTCTTTCTTCTTTCTTTCCTTTCCTTTCCCTCCCTCCCTTCCTCCCTCTCTCCCTCCCTTCCTTCCTTCTTTCCTTTCCCTCCTCCCTCCTTCCCTCACTCCTTCCCTCCCTTCCTTCTTCCTTCTTTCCTTTCTTCCTTCCTTATTTCCTTTTCCCTCTCTCCCTCCTTTCTTTCTTTCTTTCTTTCTTACATGTCTTGCTATACTGCCCAGCCTGACCTGGGCACAAAGCAGTCCCCCTGCCTCACTCAGCCTCCCCAATACCTGGGACCACAAGCACATGCCACTACACTCACTTAAGACACAGTTTTATACACTTAGGTACTCTTTTTAAAAAAATTTTTGTTTTGTAGATCTGGGGGTTGAACCCAGAGCCTTGCATGTGTTAAGCAAGTGCTCTACTGCTGAGCTATATCCGCAGCTTAGTTTTATATATTTTTTTTAAAAAAGTAATATGAATAAATATTTATGAAAAAATGAATATCTATATGCATACCCATGCCCAAAGCCCCACACCCATGGCTACATCCATCCCCACAACTCTCCCACACTCATTTCCATAGCCAGTATTCACACCCATGTCCAGACCCATCTACTTCCATCCCCATATCTGTATCTCTTTATGTATCAGATATCAGCTTGGTCTTCATCAAGCCTCTTCCCTCTTCTTGGGTGTGGAACCCCCCTTTTCAGCCACAAGCCTCTTTTCAGTTTAACCACTTCTTTTTGCTTCTGTAAAATGCTTGGCTTAAAGATAATAGAAGCCAAAACTCCATTTTGTTATCAGCTGCCTCAAACTGCTGCAAATCTCCTGTCATGAGGCAAGAATAAACCCAGGTATGATAAGCCAGCCCATGCACAATAAGATAAGGCATTAGCAGGGCCCTGCAATGACCAGTCAGCACCTTCCACAGCTCTGGAGCTAGCCTCCACCAATGAAAACCTCCTTAGTCACACATGGGCTCTCCTAGCCAATCAGGCAAACCCCCTCCCTCTCCTTGCTTCTACCCCTATAAAAGACTCAGTCTCTCCTCAGTTCAGGGCTCTCAGGACAGATCCACTGTATTGGTGAGGTCTGAGAGTCCGAGCTTAAGCCCGAATAAAGGCTCTTTCTTTTTTCATGCACTCCAGATTCCTTGGTGGTCTTTGGGGTCCGTGCTCTGGGCATAACATTGGGCACACGTATTTTCCAGTCCTTTCGAGGTTAGAAGCAGCCACGAATCCCTTATGACCAATGGAACATGGGCAGATCACCTGTGACTGAGCTCTCAAAACCTCTTACTTGGATATCAGACAGTAGGGAGCCACGGTAGGACCCCAAGCCCAGGAGACCCCAACTCTAGGCTGACTGGGCTCCTGAAGGGCTCCTCCTGCTCTCTCCATCCCTCGATTCTGGACAGGGATGTGGTACAGAAATAAAGCTTCCCTCTTACGTCACCAAGGCTTAGGAGCAATTGGTTATGTGAGGTAGGCTATCCTAGCCGCTAGATATTTAATAGGGACACTATAAAATACTAATGGTAATACTAATAGTATTTGTCTGGATTGATTCTTGTAGTTTAACATATTTTTATGCACAAAAAATTAGTGTTAGTTTTTTTACTCAGAAAAACTACCAGTTATTTTGTTATTAAAATTGTTTCATGTTTAATCAAAATCTCTTTTGCTCATTTATTTGTGTTTGTTCTCAAAGCTTTCACTTAAAGTTCAGGGGAAATTCAGCATCTCTGCTTACATCTGCATCATCCCCAACTCCAGGGGACAGAAACTAACCCTCCGTCGGTTGAGGGTGTCTGCAGAAGCCCAGCTGCCCAGGGGGCTGAGCTCAGAGGATGTGCTTTCTTGTCTGGGTCTGAATACCAGGCAGAAGACCAGTGAATTGTGCTGGTTAGTATGGAGCTTTAAAAATGTTTGGATTGCTGTGATGTGGAAAACACAGTTTGTATGTTTGATCATGCTCAGTTTCCAACAGTGGCAGATAAATCACAGGGAATTTCCTCTTTCTGTGGTTGAATTAAATTGTTAGTCAATGTTCTGTGACTCATGAGCTAGTTATGTTATTCAAGTGTTTTGCTTTTCCTCTCCTCCCTCTTTCTTCTTGTTTATATAATCTCTGCTAGAGTTGAGACTAGAAGTAGAGGCATTCCAAAACAATGATTTTTAGGCAATTTTATTGGTTCAATCTTAGGCTTTGAGAGAAAGTAGAATACATAGATGGAAATGAATGTTTTTAATCGCCCATGGATATCTTTCATTTCTATTATCCCTGACTTTTCTTTCAAGTGGGTAACTCTTTTCTCATTTGAAATGGGTGGAAATTCAGTGACTAAGTCAGGTTAAAGAGAAGCACTCTGGTTGAATGGGACTGTCTGGCTCTGGGGCTTCTTCCTCTCCAAATCCCAGGGCCAAACTAAACACAGATTTTAAAACACAGCACAGAACATTGGAAATTAACTCTGCTTCCTTGAATATATAAGGGGAAAATCAACAAGAAAAAAAAAGTGACCAGGGAAACCTGGTTTCTCTGTAGTCTGAAGGCTGTGGTGGAGAAGGCGTGGCTAGATAGTCAGTCCCGAGTTCAGACCCTGCCCCGCTGCCTGCAGGCCTGCAGACTCACTCATGTGGCAAGAGTTCTTGAGCTTCAGCTTTCTCATGTGCAAAATAAATAGTTTCTTATACTGTAAAACTGTCCCTCATCTGTCATGGCAGGTGTTAAATAAAATAACATATGCAAGAATTTCACACGTCGTTGCAATTTTCAACTAACAGAAAGGGCTACGCGGATTGCAGACGCGGCTGCTCAGTTGCCAACAGTGGGTTCAAGTTCCATCATTTCAGGCTTTTGCATCAGGACTACCATGAAGAGACGGCAAGTTGTGTTCCAGGCACAGCCAGCTCGCTGAGCTTCCCGGTCGTAAATGTGCTGCTGGGTCTGTCTGATGGACGTGCTTGTCCCCGCAGATCCCATGGGACAGGCAGGAGCAAGGGCTTAGGTGATGTTCCCCGCAGTGCAGAGCAGGAGCGTAGGATTGCCAGCACACCTGCCCCAGACTCACACTGAGGCTGGGAATGAGTACAGCATTCATCCTGGTGAGTCACTGGAGTGGCAAAGCCATCTAGACAAAAGGCAGTGAGGATAGCAAGTGTCCCCAGAAACCTTGCTGCAAATGTCAGCCAGAACCTTGTATCAGATCAATAATGTGGTGATCACAGCATTTGGAAGGAATGTGGAGAGATTCCATCACCAGATGTGGCTTGCTATTGTCTGGCATCCACCCTTGTCACCTTGGGACCCAGAGAGACAGGTGGCAAGGGACATCTGCTTTCCGGTGGGCAGGAAGCTCAGCCTCTGCCCTGCTGCTCCCGTGTACTCTGAGTGAGGGAGACTGCACCATGTGTGACAGCATGTGTCATCGGGGGTCACTCTACAGGGACAGAACAGAAAATAAGTACAATTCTCAGTGACAGCAAGCAGCTGAGCAGGAACAGATCAGACAGGAGCCTCTGCCGGGTCCTGGCAATGGAAGGCATGTGGGGAGGGTGACAGGGACCGAGGCAGGGATGTCAGTTGGCATCAGCTGATGGCTGTGAAGATGCCCCCTCATAACTGACTCCTTGGTAGCTCTGAGGTGCCACTCTGGGAGGACGTGGTGATGAGCACCATTGAGTTTGAAGCTGAATGACGTCAGCGAGTTGGCCAAACCTGCCTGCAAAGGTTTGGATTCTTGCATCTGATACAATAAGCATGCAGCTGGACACGAAGCTGAGCTGGAAGACGTAAATAACAGCTTTATACATCTGAGTGGCGTGAAAGGTCACTCTGTGCAATATTAGATTCGTTAAACAGACTGTAAGCTGTTGGGTTCAACAAAGCAAAGGACTTACCTCAAAAAGCCCAAAATGGTGAGGTGAGGGGTGAGCTGACCTGGGAGAAGAGGAAGAAGAATGAATTCCCACATTATCCTTAGCATGATGGCACACCAAATAAGACGTGGGCAGGGCGGGTGGCTTTGGTGGGGGGTGACTGGTGGTGAAACCTTGGGGTGTGGTCACTGGGAACTTCTTGCTGTGGAACAAAGCTGCCTTAGTGTCTGTCTCGACTGGAATTCCACATTCTGTGCAGGTTTAGGGCTGGGGACGTGGCTCTGTGGTAGAGTTTACCTAGCATGCATGAGGTCCTGGGTGCATCCCCAGCACCACCAAAAAAATAAATAAAAAATAGAAATAAAAAGGCCAAAAGAAAAATTGTACATGTTCTGGCTTCTTCCTTGAGTAATGTTCAAGTCTAAGCTTGGCTTGGATCACTCACATGTATCTCCCCCACTTGTTTTCCAGGCAGTGTCACAGAGGTGAAGGGGCTTTGGGGGACATTTGGAGGGAGGCCCTGGAGCGGCCCTGCATGGTGGGTGGGAGAGGAGGGCCAAGCTCAGGCCTAGGTCCCTCCACTGCAGATCCGTCTCTGAGACCAGCCACCAGTGACCTCAGGGAGATCCTCTAACTGTCCACCTCCTCCCTAAAAAAAAAGAAAAGAAAAAACCCAGGATCGTGATAATAAATGCATGGGGCTGTTCAGAGGATCCAGTTAAACCAAATAAAACCACAAAAGGGAAAGTGCCTGGCTTACAGTTACCTGTGAAGAGACACATATGGGCATTCTCTAACCATTCCCGCTCCCAGGATCCTTTTAATGGAAAACCAATCTCAACTATTTATTCTGTACTGTTATCTAAAAACTCCATTATTTATATGAACCAACATTCAAATCTTGGTCTACCAGGATGCCTGTAGCTTCAGAAGTGATAGCGGGGTACTCCACTGCTACAAGATGTAATCTATCCTACTTGGAAGTATATTTAAAAATGAAGGTTTTAGTGGGTGCGTGGTGTTTGCAAAGTTCATGGCAACACTGAAGATTCCTAGTGAAAATCAGCTGGCAGGAAGTGAACTCTGTGTTTACTCATTACCTTACCTGACATTCAGTAATAAAAGCCACCAGGCTGACTTCACCCCTAAGGACTGTCCCTTCCTCTGTCATAAACAGAGATGTCATTTCTGGCTCATATGTTATAGAAAAAGGAAACAAAAAACAGAATGAAAGAAAACAACAACAAAAAACAGGTACTAGGGCTGGGGTTGTGGCTCAGTGGTAGAGCACTTGCCTAGCATGTGCGAGGTTCTGGGTTCAATCCTCAGCACCACATAAGAATAAATAAATAAAATAAAGGTATTGTGTTCAATTACAACTAAAAAAATAAAGTAGTAGGGAAAAATAAAATCTAGAAAATATAGTTGTTTCTGTTTCTAAAAAGAACATAGGTCTTAATTAATCTGTAATGACTCATAGGATCATACAAAGTTTGAAGGTTGCTTGGCTGACCATCTCTTCAGCCTTCATTAGATGCCAGGTTGCTCTTTAAAGCTGAATGAGGAGGACGAGGAACTGGGTTTGGTCCCCAGCACCATCAAAAAGAAAAAGAAAAATTGATGAGAAAGTATTATATTGGAAGTATAAAAGTGAGACCAATGTCCTCCTTTTTTTTTTTAACTTTTTTTTTTAGTTGTAGGTGGACACAATACCTTTATTTTATGTATGTGGTGCTGAGGATCAAACCCAGGGCCTCACACATGTGAGACAAGTGCTTTAGCGCTGAGCCCCAGCCCCAGCCCCCAATGTCCTCCATTTTTCAAGATTAACATGTGGTCAGATGCAGTCCCTTTTGGCCTTGAGTAAGCATGACATGCTAGGTTTCAAGTTAAAACACTAAGGTTTATGTAAGCATAGGGTCGTTGGGGTTCCTAGAGAACCTTCAACATTTACAATGAGAAAACCTCTCTGCAAGTCCCCAAAGGCTCCATGGAGCACGGCCTGGGTTCCCATGGATGTGCTACTGCAAGTGTCTAGCAGGCACGGGGACCCTTGGCACCAGAGGCCAGACTGCAACTGTCTGTCCCCTGCCAGGTGCTGGGGGTTCTCAGAGTTGAGACTGGTCAGTGGTGACAATGGTATTCATGTTCACCAGAGAGTTCAGGAGTATGGCTTCTTAACATGATTTAATACTTTCCTTTGGTAATTTTAATTTTTGTTTCTGTTTTGGTTTTGTTGATACTTTTATCCTGTCATTACATATGTGTAAAAAAGTTTGTGAAGATGTATTTTAAACATATTGTACACTCCAATTCTGGATAAAATTGTGATTTTATTTTATTTTTTGGTACTTGGGATTGAACCCAGAGGTGCTTTACCACTGAGATGCACTCCCAGGCCTTTTTGATTTTTTTATTTTGAAACAGGGGCTGGCGAAGTTGCTGAGGCTGGCCTCGAATTTACAGTCTTCCTGCCTCAGGCTCCTGAGCTGCTGGATTACAGGCTTCTGCCACCATGCCCTGCTTAAAATCGTACTTTTAAGCATTAAGTACAATTAAGTTCCATTAAGGTCTTGATGTATTCAAAGAGATTCAGGATTTCAGTGACTTTTCTTCTGGCAGTCACACAGACTTGCATTCATGGCCAGACTCCGTTGGTTGCGTATTAGGTCCTGTAATCTTTGGTGTGGAATGTAACTTCTCTCAGCCTCAAATCCCTCTTCTCTAAACGGGCCAATATGTGTCCTGCGTGAGATCTCAATAAAATAATGGGGATAAATTGGTGTGGTGGTACACGCCTGTAATCCCAGCAACTTGGGAGACAGGAGATTCTCAAGTTCAAAGGTCAGTATGGGCAACTTAGTGAGACTCTGTCTCAAAAATGAGGAGGGCTGGGAGTGTACTCAGTGGTAGAGTGCCCCTGGTTCAATTCCAGTACCAAACAGCAACCACAACAATAACAACAAAAACAAAAAAATGGGGGGACAGGGAGACTACCATGTGGCCCAATCCCCAGCACATGGTCCCCATCACACAGTGATAACAGGTAGCCATAAAAAGTAATGATTTAAAGAACTGTATTTTTTTTTGTTATTTGTAGCTTCTGGTATAGATTACAACAATTATTTCTAACAACTTAGTAAGCAAAAAGGCATTCTTTGGCCATTCTCATTAGAAAACCATCATAAGTGGTGATATGTGGAGATGTTATGACTCCTCATTAACTTCGACTACTGGGAGTTTATTTACAGAGTGTGAAACGTCTCTTTTAGGTGGGAGTAGTAGGAAGCCACCACTTGTATCTTCTTAAAGATCACAGGATGCCGCCATTGATTCCCCCATATGCCATTATTATCATTCATTTATTCATCAAACAACAGGGAGCACTTACCACTAATCAGCACCCAGCACCAAGCGGAATGCTGGGGACACTAAAATGGAAGAGGACAGTTCCAGTCCTTAGGAGCTTGAGTCTGGCAAGGACAGAGCTATGCCTAGAGTTTATGGGGGCACAGAAAAGAGAGGTTGAGGACCACAAAAGCTTCCCAGAGCAGGCGCCTGAACGCAATCTTCCAGAGAAAGTAGGTGGCAGGGAGTGGAGGGAGGGACTGTCCAGGCAGAAGTGACATGACAGCAGACATACAGAGAGGAGGATGGCAAAGGTGTGCGGGTGGAGGCCAAGAGGCCTAGTGGTCTGGGTGTGAATGGCCGGAGACGGAGGCTAGGAGCTGAGCTGCCGAGGTGGGCAGGTCTTGGAGGCCACCAGCATCATGCCGAGAACCCTGCATGTTCCGTCTTTAGGCGTGGGGAGTTTCGAAGGGTATAAAATAAATAAAAAGATCTGATCGGGCATACCTTGTCTGAGGATGTCTCCGGCTAATTTGTGGATGCAGAGGCTGGAGGGAAGGCTGGCTGCCAAGCGGGAAGCTGCTGTGTCTAGCTAGAGAGGACAGTGTCTGGAGAGGATGGTGGGAGTGCAGCGGGCAGGGGAGGGTGGGCACAGGGAGATGCAGAGGACCCAGAGTGACAGGGATTGGTGCCTGGTGGGCCGTGTGGGTGGGGGGGCAGAGGAGGAGGTGGCCTGGATCATCAGGAAGGTGATCAGGGATGTTTCATGCTGGGGTTCACAGAGGAGGGTGACAAACTTAGAGCAGTGTATGGAGCCGAGTCCATCAGAGGCTGACTCAGTGGGTGGGACTTCATGAGGACCCACACCGGGCACGGGTGCATCTGAGAACAAGTTCAGTGGGAAGGACTGGGCTGCAGATATGAGGTTATGTGTGTAGGGCACCTAGGGAGACAGGAAACCAAAGACTTGATTTCATCTATCAAGGGGATTGTGTCAGGTGAAAAGATAGGCTGAGGACTTAGCTCAGAGGTGAGGTAGCACCACACCCACCATATTCCGTAGGGCGGAGCAAGCCCAGATTCAAAGAGAAGGAACATTCCCTGTCCAGGAGAGCAGGTCTTGGAGACCACCTCCAAGAACACATTAATTGCAAAAGACTTCATTTCTTTCTCCAAAATTGCAGAGAATTTTGCTGAGTTCTCTATGCATATTTATTTCTTTAATGGCATAAAATTTTGAGTACTCTATAAGAATATAAACTCTGAGCCCACTCGCCAGCTAGATTTTCCATGAATATGTACACAAAAATGCCTAGGTCGGACGCAGCTGCGGTTAGACATTCTATCCCCTGCCACTTTCTATAAGGTGACTTGGGAAAGCTCCCTTCATTGTCACTTTTTGAGATCAGCTGATTTCTGCTATTGAGTCATCCTGTAACTGTTAGAAAAACCTATTTTCCTTTCCCTGAAGCAAATTCTCCAAAGGCATTTTTGTTAACTGCTCAAAATTGTTTTGTTGATGACCAGTGTCTAGAGGCCCAATTAAGAGAAACCGCCAGAGCTCCGGGCCTCTGAGCCCTCTCTTAGCTGGAAGGAATCCAGTCTGGGGATGAGGGCGAGTCCAGTTAATTCCAAAGCTACCAAGAGCCAGTTCTGGGCCTTCTCTGAGAACCAAGCACTGCTGTGACCCCTGAGTGGACTGTCACTGGAAGCCCATCCCAGTGCTGCCTGGACCGGGGTGTCATTGGTGACCCCCTGGGCCCTGTCACCTGGACACAGGTGTGCAGGAAGCACTGAACCTTGAAGGCAGGAAAGGAAATGGGAAGGCCCAATGGACAGCGGCTTCTGTGGCAGAGCCAAGAGACAAAATGCCAGGAACAGTGGCATTGTCTGCATTTATGAGTGACGACTGTGTACAGGGATTCTTTGCCTTCGTGGTACCCTACACCACAAGGAAGGAGTTGGGGGTGATGTGCAGGTCAACACTGAGGAGAGTTTTTGGAAAAAGCCCTGGGTTTGTATAAAACTGATAAAAGCCCAAGGTCATCTGAGAGTTAACAGGTGCCAGTAGCCCTGGGATTCTGAGTTTATTATGTCAGATGTGTGAGTCAAACCAGAGACTGTGAATCTTTCCAGAAAATTCTTGTTCACTGATAATGTTTCCTTGCATATTTATTGTGTGTGTGTGTGTGTGTTTCATGTGTGTGTGTGTGTGTGTGTGTGTGTGTGTGTATATTTCCTTTTATATCACCATAAGGAATTTAGACTTAAAAACCCTTAGTGACTATGGTTATATTTTTTACCAAGAGATTTTATTTCTTCCCAAAGTGTGGCTGAGAGGTAAATATGACATGTTGGGGTGCAGCGAGGTTAGAAGCTTGGGATGGGAGGACCCCTGTGTATAAGGGCGATTCCGAGCAGTAGCTATTCATGTCGCAGGGATTAGGGCTTCCGTGGAAATAAAATTTTCTTTTTATTACAGCTCTTTCTTCATAGATGATGTGAAATGAACAATTGGGTAGTTCCTATGATGAAAATGGTACTTACATCTTAAAAACATTTGGTTTTTGCCATCATCATGTTATATTGTTTCAAAGAACTTTCAGGAGAATTGTTTTTCCATAAGATTTATGTTCCAATAAACTGTTTTCTGAATTTCTCCAGCTTTGAGAGAACAGCTTTTTTTTTTTAGCACTGAGTAGGACAGCACTCATTTCCCATCCCATATCCCATTGAAAGTCCAACACACTATAATCTTTCTGAGGATTATTATCATTAATTATTAGTAATAGATAGCAATCTTTTTTGTTTTAAGCAGTTACCTTTTTACTTGGCTTTTCATTATAACTTTTCATCTTGAAAGATATGACACATGAGAAATTGCAAAATAAATACCAAAAGCTTCCATGTACCCTTCACCCAGCTCAAGGCAATGAGAACATCTTATATAACTGTATTATCAAATCCAGGAAGTTGACCTTGGCATGATAGCATTGACTCAGATATACACCTCATTCAGAATTTATTGGGTTTTTTTTCTTTTTCTTTTTTTTTTTTTTTTTGTGCCATACAATTTTATGAAATTTTTATCACACGTGCAGGTTTGTGTCATCTTAAACACAACCAGAGCACAGTGCCCATTCCCACGAGCTCCTTATGTCACCCCTTCCTAGGCCCTGCCTCATCCCTGGCAACCACTGATCTCTTCCCCGCCACTCTGATCTGGCATTCTGATATCTACATGGTCATGTGGCTTATCGCCCCTTGGATTTCCTGTTCTGCATTTTGCACAGGCTCTTGAGATCCGTTCACCCAGTTGCCTGTGTCCACGGTTGGCTCTCTTTATTGCTGCGTAGTATTCCAGTATACAAGCGGATCTGTTTCCAAAAATCCTCTCACCCACTGAAGGGCATTTGTGCCGTGTCCAAGTTTGGACTCCTACAAATAAAGCTGCCGTGATCACTCCTGGCCACGTTTGTGTGGCCACACTTTCCCTCTTAGCAGAAGTGCAATTGTGGACTCTCGCAGGAGGAGTATGCTTCCTTGTACAAAGAACCGCCAGATTATCTTGCAGAGTGAGCTCACCCTTGACATGCGGATGGATGATGTTGTTGAGCATCTCTTCACGTCTCCTTTGCAAGGAGACAGGAAATATATGTGTATGTCTACAGTTTCGCTTCTTTTGCTTTCTCTCTCTTTCTTTTTTTGTTTCGAGGGGTTGAACACAGCCCTACCATGGAGCTACATCCCCAGTCCTTTTTATTTTTATTTTCTTTTTTTATTTTGAGACTGGGTCTTGCTAAGTCACCAAGGCTGGCCTCTGACTTCTGATCCTCCTACCTCAGCCTCCCAAGTGGCTGGGATTATGGGAGTGCACCATTGCACCTGGGTTGGTGTAAATGGTTTCTGACCAAAAAATCCTCTGTGCCCCCTTTCCTTGTTCATCTCTATGTAATGTCTATTTTCTTCTTTGGCTGCTTTTAGTATTTTCTTTTTAATCTTTGTTTTGCCTTGACATATTACTTTGGTGTGTCTGGGTGGTTTTATAAAAATGTTTTTGATTGCTATCTTTTGGTAATTTTGAATGATTCTTTTCCATTCTCCTTCCGGGCTTCTTCTGCCCTCTTTTCCTTCTGGGCCTCTTAGAATATTTTGGTTTTTCTTTTCATCCTGGCGCCAATTGTACATATATTAGAATTTTGGTTACTAGTTTTGTTGTTGAGATCGTTGCACAATTTCTCTGCTCTATCTTTGCACTTATTCTTCTCTCAAGGTGTCAGTTTGGATAATTTCCACCAGGCCTCTGTTCTGATTCTTCAGCAATTGCCAGTCTGCTGGCAAACCTGCTAAAGATCTCTGCATCTCTGATTATACCTATTTTATTTCTAACATTTTCATCCGACTCAGTTGTTCTCTCTGTTCTGAATGCACTGTAGTGTTTATTCACATTATTCCTGTTTTCCTCACTTCACGTGGTTTGACACTTCTATCGTGGTTATTTTAAACTCCTCGTTCTATTGTTCTAACTCTGCGATCATCTCTGAGTCTGGTTTTGTGGGTGGCTTTACATCAACAGTGCTTGTTTCATTTGCCTACCTTTTGGAGTGTTTCATAATCTTTGACTGAGTAATGGAAAATAGGCACAGAGGAACTTTGAGGACTGAATCAAAAGGTATTCATATCTAGAAATGGGAATGAACTTCCTCCATAGAAGAACGCTTATCGATCTCTTGAGTGTTTGAGTTTTGTTCTTCATAGCCTCACCTTCAGTGTGCCACCAACTGCCAAGCCCTCCAGCATATTGATACAATCATTTTGTGCTCGGTTGGACCTGGGTGCTGGGGGGGGTCTTTGCTCAGTCTTCCACTTTGTGCTCAGCCCTCGGCCGTCCCGCATGCCTGTGTATGTCCTGCAGGTGTCTTGTCTCCTCTTCTGCGGGAGACTAGTCCTCAGAGCCAGGCTTGGTGGGTGGAGGAGGGTTGTCCTGGTGCAGGCTCAGCCTGTGCGTCTGAGCTTTCTTCCTCTCCTGCCTGTGGCAACCAACTGCTGCTTGCACTGAGACTGTTTTGGAGTGAGAGTGAATGTCCTTCTCCTTCCTCAGGGGGAGCTGGTCTCTGGTTTGTACTCATCCAGGATCCTAGTCTAAGGAATATTTCCTGCCCCTTCCTCCACTGAGCAGGTGACTTTGGTTTCTATTCCACAACCATTTGTGGACCTTGGCTGAGGATGGTGAGGACAGAGGAGTGCCCTGCTCTCACCCCATGGCTTTATCATTTTTCTTCTTCTTCTCCTCTCTCCTCCTCCTCCTCCTCCTCCTCCTCCTCCTCCTCCTTCTTCTTCTTCTTCTTTTTTTTTCTGGTACCAGGGATTGAATTCAGGGGTGCCTAACCACTGATCCACATATCCAGCCCTTTTAATTTGTTAATTTATTTTATTAACAAATTTAAAGTGTCTCTCCAAGTTTCTTAGAGCCTTGGTAAGTTGCTGAGGCTGACTTTGAACTTGCCATCCTTCTGCCTCAGCCTCCCGAGCTGCTGGGATTACAGGCGTGCACCACCACACCTGGTTTGAGACTTCTCCTGTTTAAAATTTAAAATTTGTTTGTTTGTTTGTTTGTTTTATCAGTCCTGGGGCTGGAACCCCAGGGCCTTGCCCATGCTAAGTGATACTTGTACCACAGAGCTATACCTCCTGCCTGTCTTTTTATTTTTGGCTTGCAGGTGTTTTATGCAGTCTGGGTACAGTTCATTAGTGCACATATTACTTTAGAACATTTTTCCCTTGGTCCATGGCTTGCATCTTCATTTTGTTTATTAGGTCTTTATGTTGAGTAGAAATTTTGAGTTTTAATGAAACGTAATTTATAATTTTAAAATTTGCTTATTATTTTCTGTTGAAGAGATCTTTGCCTTTCTCCAAAGTGTAAAATATAGTTTCCTCTGTTTTCTTTTAGATTCTTTATATTTTGAATTTTTACATTTAGGTTATTCTCCATTTTGAATTAATTTTTATGTACAGTTTGAGGTGTGGGTTGGGAGACATTCTTTTTCATATAGGCATCCACAGGTTAAAAATATTTTCAGTTTATTAGACATTTTTCTTTCTCAGTTGCTTTGGTGACTTTGTCAAAAGTCTGCTGATATCATAATTTGGGTGTATAATGCAATACAACCCAAATAGAACTGTAACCGTTTTTATTTGGGAAATTGACAGACTAATTCTAAACTTTCATGAAAATTCAAAAGCACCTGGCACAGCACATTCATCTTGGAAAAAAGGAGCAAAGCTGGAAGGTTGTGCTGCCCAACTCTAGGACTACAAGAGGGTGGCAGCAGTGGGGTCTGGGATCAGGTGCTACTTTGGCCCCCTATGACATTGCTGGTTCTCAGTGTTCAACATTTAGCTCAGGATCACTGCATGCTGTCCCTTGTCCAATGCCACCTCAGTTCCCAGGCCTCCCAAGAACTCCAGCAGTAAGCAGTACCTGGAACAAAACTCAACTAGGACGAACCTTCTTCAGACCATCCCATAAAACCTTCAAGCTTCTTGGCTCCCGCAGCACCTTCATCCTGAGCTGTCACCGGGCTTAATCTAACCGCCTGTGGCTCCTTCTTTGTTGGGTTTTCTCCTTCCACAATGCGCTTGCGCTCTGGAGGCCCTCTAGCCTTGGGCCCAGAAAGGAAGCATTAGCTTTCCTAGAAAGCAGGTCTGATGTGCCACAGAGGGGAAGGGGGCAGAAAGCAGGATTACTCAGCCTCTGTTGAGTCACGGATCGCTTTAAGAACTCCGAGTGTTCCCATCCTTCCCTGGAAAATGTGCAGACGCCCACCCCCACCCCCAGGTTTGCATCTCCCCTTGAACGTGAACCTCTCCCCTCCCCCATGCTTCTTTAGGTTCACGAACGTGACTTAGAGACACAGTGGATAGCTGTGGAAATAAGGATACGATGAAGGAGGCTTGAAAGGCTTGTGTGTATTTCATATTAAGAAAATAATGAAGCCGGGCGTGGTGGCGCACGCCTGTAATCCCAGCACTTGGGAGGCTGAGGCAGGAGGATCGGGAGTTCAAAGCCAGCCTCAGCAATGGCGAGGCACTTAGCAACTCAGTGAGACCCTGTCTCTAATAAAAACACAAAAAAGGGCTGGAGATGTGGCCCAGTGGTCGAGTGCCCCCGAGTTCAATCCCCGGTACCAAAAAAGAAAAAAAAGGAAGAGAAAATAATAAGATCCCCAATTCCAGGGAAAAAAGTCTTTAAAAGAGTGATGTGGTTAGATTTAAGGAATTAGGTCTTGACAGGCTTCTCAGAGTACAGAACTTGAAAATACTGCCTGCTGTCAATATTTCTGAAACTGTCCAAACAGCACCCTAAGTTTATATATTTTATTTGTTCTTCAAAGTTTGGCTTTGAAAGTTACTTTGCAAATGCCTGCATGTGTATCACCCAGGGGTCACCCATGCAGCCTTTCCTCACGTCTCATTTTGTTGGGGGTGAGATGGGCACATTAGTTGTTGTGTTACCTGGTGAGCCCCTGGCACAGGCCATGAGGTACTAACCATGCTTTTCTTGGGACATTGATGGTTGGGGGAGGAAATGGGCCAGTAGAAAGTATAGAAGAAGAGACAGAAGTGGCAAGAGGACCCAGAGCCTGTCATTCCATTAAAGACTCTGGGCACCTGGAAAGCAGATGAAGACACTGACCACAGAGGAAGAGGGAACCCCCCAATGCCAGATGTCCCCTGTTTCTCCTTCTGCCCGCACAGTCCTTGCCTGACTTTCAGAATGCACAGTGAAATGAAAGGTGTGGACTGTCCAACTCTCTTTTCTTGGCTTTAGAATACTAATCCTTTTAAGTAACAGTGTCAGGATACTCCTGGATTTCCCCTGAGACCTTAATCGTACAACAATCGTCCTGTCTTACTGTCCCGAATACATCAGTCAGAACAGAATGCTTACTTGAGTGTTGATCTACACGATTAGCATCGGGAAGTCTCAGAGGAGCGTTTTCCACAGACTGAACAGCACTGTGCCCTGAGGTTTCAGTGGATGGGGAAGACTCTGATTTTATCAGACCACAAACAGGAGTGAGAGGGAGAGCGTCTGAGCAATCTGGAAACGGATGACAGGAAGTCGTGGAGTAATCCCAGACCTTGTTGTTCTCAGCCACGTCTCTGAGGGCCAAGGTCAGCACTAGTGTCCACCCGCCAGGGGCCTTTACGAGGCCAGTTGCTTCATGATCCTTCCCCGCTGGCCCAGGCTGTCTTCAGGCAAGGTTTATATTATTAAGGTGTCCTTTACCTTCCACCTTTTCATGTCTTAGGGTGGACCAATGGGGTACCTGGGAATGAATTAAGCATGTAGACCTTTGGGCTTTTGTGGAACTGGACACATCCGATTTTCAGTTTCATAGTGTTTAGAGAAAGCCGTCCCACATGGAGTGAAAGCTGCCATTTTGAGTCCTGTGGCCCAGGGATGTGCTTCCGGGTCATGAGAAGTCACACGAGAATGTCTGTGTTGTGGTCTGGATCTGCAATGTCCCCCAAAGGCCTGCGTGTTGACAGCGTGGTCCCCATGGTCCCCAAGGCAATGAAGGGACCTTAGGGGCTCCGACCTCCTCAGTGGATTAATCCATGGGGTGGATTAACCCATGAGCAGCTGAATGGACAGGCGGGAGGTGGGCCTGGCTGGAGGAAGTGGGTCACTGGGGTGTGCCTGGGGGGACTGACCTTCTCCCTGGCCCCTTGCCCACCCACCTGCTTCCAGGCTGCCCTGAGCGGAGCACCTTCCATCCGCGTGTCCTTCTGCCACTCACTTCTGCAATGCAGCCAGAGGACCGTGGACTGACCTCTGAAACCGTGGGCCAAGATGGGCCTTTCCTCCTCTAAGCGTTCCTGTTAGGCGTTTTGGTCACAGGGATGAAAAGATGGCTAACACGATATGTACGGTTCAGGGGTGACTCTTCTGCCTCCAACATCGTATCACGACAAATCCAAAGCATACAGAAAAATTGAAAGAGTCCTACTGTGAGCACTGTGAACGCTCACCACGGGCTTGTACAGCTTTCATTTTCCCTTCCTTGCTCTGCCTCACATCTGCACATCCGCCTTCCATCTCTCTTTCTATCGACACACTTGTTTTCACCACGCACTTCAAAGTAAAGGGACCATTCCAGCCTCCTTCCCCCACACACTGAAGCAGTGCGTCACGAACATCCTTTAATATTTGTGCTTTTTTTTTCCTACGGATCTTGCAACTGAAACTCTTATTGAGGTATACTCTAGTCTGTCCTTCCTGTTCCTTCCAGGATAAAACTCTCCCTCACCTCAAAAAGCAAACAGCATTGAGTGTGTGTGTGTGTGTGTGTGTGTGTGTGTGTGTGTGTGTTTGTAAAGATCAGCATTAGGCAATGAACGGATCCTATTTGAGAATTTCTGGTAAGTGGAACAATAGAAAAATGTCCTCTTTTTCTGTCTGGCCTCTTTTGCTCACTGGGTGGGAGGCTCACCCACCGCCTTTAGGTAAACTGGTCTGTTTCCATTTGTAGAATGGGTTGGACGTGGTTTGGGTTCAGGTGTGGAAGCTTGGTCCCCCCACGTGGCAGTATGAAGAGGTGGTGGGACATTAAGGTTTGGGGCCCAGTGGGAGGTGGCTAGGTCGTGGGGCACCACCCTTAAAGGATCGAGCGTGCCTCATAGGAGCGGGTGAGGTCTTGTGGGCCTGGGTGAGTTGCCATGACCAGGTGGGTATACACGGGGCCAGCCTCCTTCACGTGCTGTCAGTGCACATGCTCCTTCGCTTTTCTGCTTCTCTGCCATGAGTTGACACAGCATGAAGCCCTCACCAGCAACAGACATGGATAGAACCATGAGCCAAAGTAAACCTTATTTCTTTATAATGTACTCAGCCTCAGGTATTTTGTTTTGGTGACAGAAAATAGACAAAGACAAAAATATAAAGTCATAGTACAGGTATATTCTTAATTCTGTAAGAAACTGTCTGAATTTTTCTGAAGGCGGTTGTAACTTTTTATGTTTCCACCAAAAATACATGAGACTAATTACTCCAGATTCTTGGCGACATTTGGTATCATCAGTCTTTCTAATTTTAGCTAAACTTGTGGTGCATATGTACTGGTATCTCAGTGAAATTTTTGGTTTACACTTCTCTAATGACATTAATGATATTGAGCTCTTTTTCTTATGTTTATAGGATATTCCTATATTTTCCTTTGTAAACCATCTATTTCAATCTTTTACCTGATTTTGAGTTGTTCACCTATGTCTTATTGAATTGTAGCAATTACTTTTTTGTAGGAATTACTTATTCTCATAACACTCCTTTGTCATATATATATATATACATGTTGCCAAAACATTTCTTCCCAATCTGTATCTTGACTATGCATTTTAATGATATGTTATGGTCTGGATGTGAGGTGTCCTCCAAAAGCTCACGTGTGAGACAATGCACGAAGGTTTGGAGGAGAAATGATTGGGTCATAGCCTTCAATTAATCAGTGAATTAATCCCTGATGGGATTAACTGAGTGGTAACTGGAGCAGGTGGGGTGTGGCTGGAAGAAGTGGTTAGTTGGGGACATGGCTTTGGGGGCTATATTTGTATCTGGAGAGTGGAGTCTCTCTCTGCTTCCTGATCACCATGTGAGCTGCTTCCCTCTGCCACACTGTTCCACCATGATGTTCTGCCTCACCTTGAGCCCTGAGGAATGGAGCCGGCCTTCTATGGACTGAGACCTCTGAAACCGTGAGCCCTCAGATAAACTGTTCCTCCTCTATAGTTGTTCTGGTCAGGTCTTTGAGTCATAGCAGTGCAAAAGCTGATTGAAACAATAACTTTGATAAAAACATGATGTGAGGACTCATTGAACTTTCAGTCACAATGTCAATATCTTAAAGGTAAAGTCATGATTAAAAGCATGAAATCCAGACCGACTGACTGACTGACTTCCTTCCTTTCTTTTCTCTTTCTGCTGTGCCAGGGTCACACCCAGGACCGTGAGTATGTAGGCAAGCTCTGTCACCGAGCTGCTCCTGATCCCAGGTTCCCTATTCCTGCTCTGTAGCTCTCCCTTTACTAAGAAAGCCATGGAGAGGCACAGCTGTAAGCTGGTGATGTCCCCTGAACCCATGCAGGCCTGGGAGCCCAGGGACCAAAGGCCAGGCAGCCGCAAGCCTGCTCAGGGGCCTGCGCCAAGCCCTCTCCCCCATTATCCTCCTTTGCAGGCAGCACCTTCTACATCACGCAGAGGCACAGCGTGGCACCAAAGCTTCTGTGGAGACAGGAGGCAGGAAAAGCCGTGACAGTGCCAGATCATCTCATCAACAGACTTCGCCTGCTGTAGTCTACAGGCAGAATCAACAGCGGTCAGAATCAGGTGGCAGCCACAGCAGGAGGAAACCCAAAGCAGCAGTTCTGCGGTCCAGACTGCATTTTACACCCTGAACAAGGGCTCAGTTCATTTTGCTTGCTCTGTTCAGTTCTGGGGTGTGTGCAGGGGACCATTCCTGCAGGCTGTGGTATTGAGGTGCAGGGACTTAACCCCTCCTGGTACTAGAAGATAACAACTGGCATGTGGGCTGTCTTTGAAAGACAGTGAAGCAGCAGATAAAGACCATGGGGTCTGCTGTACAATAAAAACTTCAGAACACTAAAGAAAGAAGTAGAAGAAGACCTTAGAAGATGAACAGACCTCCCATGTTCTTGAACATGCAGAATTAATATTGTCAAAATGGCCACACTAACAAAAGCAATCTACAGGTTCAATGCAGCCCCCATCAAAATACCAAGGACATTCTTCATAGAACTAGAGAAAAGCAGTCATGAAATTTATTTCAAAAAATAAGAGACCCAGAATAGCCACAGCAATCCTGATCAATAAGAAGGAAGCAGGAGGCATCCCAGTACTGGACCTCAAATTATACTACAGAGTTATAGGAACACAAACAGCATGGTACTGGCACCAAAATAGGCATGAAGACCAATGGAATAGAAGACACAGAGACAAGCCCACACAGCTATCTGATACCAGACAAAGGTGCCAAAAGCATACGTTGGAAAAGAGATAGCCCTTCAAGAAATGGTGCTGGGAAAAACTGGAAATCCATATGTACAAGAATGAAATCTAACCTCTATCTCTCACTCGGCACAAAAATCAACTCAGAGTGGGTAAAAGACCTAGGAATTAGATCTTAAAACTGCTAGAAGAAAATGTAGGTCCAACACTCCAACATGTTGGCTCAGAAATGGATTTCTTTCTTTTTTATTTATTTTTTATTCTAAGTTGTTAGAAATGACAGCAGAATGTATTACATTTCATATCAGAAATGGACTTCTTTAACAAGATTTCTAAAATGCAAGAAATAAACCCCAAAATTAACAAGTGGGATGGCATCAAATTAAAAAGCTTCTTCACAACAAAGGAAATGAGAGCCTACAAAATGGGAGAAAATCTTTGCGACCTGTACCTCAGTTAGGGCGACAATATCCAGAATATACAAAGAACTCAAAAAAATTGAACACCAAAAACCAAATAACCCAATCAATAAGTGGGCCAAAAACTAAACAGACACTTCTCTAAAAAAGAAGTACCAACAGTCACCAATTATAGAAAAAAATGTTCAACACCTCCAGCAATTAGGGAAATGCAAATTAAAACTATACTGAGATTTCATCTCACTCCAGTCAGAATGGTGACTATCAAGAATACAAGTAACAATAAGTGTTGGCGAGGATGTGGGGGAAAGGGTACACTCATACACTGCTGGTGGGACTGGAAATGGTTGCAACCACTCTGGAAAGCAGTATGGAGACTCTTCAGAAAACTAGAAATGGAACCACCATATGACTTGGCTGTCCCACTCCTTGGTGTATATCCAAAAGATCGAAAATCAGCATACTACAGTGACACAGCCACAGCAATATTTATACCAGGACAAATCACAATAAGCTATGAAACAAACCTTGGTGCCCTTAAACAGATGAATGGATAAAGGAAATATGGAATATTACTCAGGCACAAAGAAGAATTAAATCATGGCATTTGCCGGTAAATGGATGGAACTGGAGACTATAATGTTAAGTGAAATAAGCCAGACCCAGAAAGTTAAAGGTTGAATTTTTCTCTGATATGTGGAAGCTAATCCAAGAGAGGGGAGATAAAAAAAAAATAGAGGAAAGATCAATGGAGCAGATGAGGAAGATTGAAGGAGAGGGAGGAGGGATGAGATAAAAAGAGGAACAGGGGAATGAATCTGACCTAGCTTTCCTGTGTACACATGTGAATGCACCATAGTGAATCTCACCATCATGCACATCCACAAGACACTGACTAAAAAAAAGAAAAACTATACATAAACAGCAGAAAGATCAGTAGAGTAGAGGGAGGGGAACAGGGGGAGGAAAGAGGGGAGGAAAGGAGGAAGTGCTAGGGGCCGAATTAGAACAAATTATGATCCATGCCTTCATAATCACATCGAAACAAGTCCTAGCCAGGAGCAGTGGCACACACCTATAATCCCAGCGGCTCAGGAGGCTGAGGCAGGAGGATCCCGAGTTCAAAGCTAGCCTCAGCATCTTAGTGAGGCCCTAAGCAACTCAGTGAGACCCTGTCTCTGAATGAAATATAAAAAAGGTCTGGTGATGCGGCTCAGTGGTTAAGTGTCCTTGGGTTCAATCCCTGGTACCAGAAAAAAAAAACAAAAAATAAAGAATTCTAATGTTATGTGTAACTAAATAGAACCAATAAAAAGGAGAATAAAAAGCATGGGGTCTGTATGTAGGAGCAATGGAAACTGCTAGCACTTAAGCTGATTTTTAACTATTTTCCCTTCCTTTATATTTACACCTAGTGTCAGGATTGATAAGTGAGGGCTTAAGCCTGACATTTTGTTATTTTTTTTCCATTTGCTCTTTCTGTTTTATGTTTCTGTTTCTTGTCTTCTTGCTAGTTTCTTCAACAATTTTTTAAAATTTAATTTTGATTCATCTACAGCTTTTATTTTTAAATTATTTTCTTAGTTATCAATGGACCTTTATTTTACTTACTTACATGTGGGGCTGAGGATCAAACCCAGTGCCTCATACACGCTAGGCCAGTGCTCTGCCACCGAGCCTCAGTCCCAGCCCTTGATTTAACTACAGCCTTTTGACTCAAAATCTGTGTCTAACCTTTTTAGTGGTGGCTCTAGGTATTAAATGATTTCTACACAGCTTATCAATGTCTATGTGCCAACATCATACCAGCTAGAATGAAATGTAGAAATCTTATTTCAGCTTACATTTCTTTACTTCCTTCCTTAACATTGTGATTGTCTTAAATATTTTCTCTACATACATTTGGAACCACGGCACATGTTATAATTCGTGTTTCAAACATAAACAACTCTAGAGAAGAAGGAAGTTATCTTGCTTTATACACACACACACACACACACACACACACACACGTGTGTGTGTGTGTGTGTGTGTGTGTGTGTGTATATATATATATATATATACATATATATATATATATATATATATATATATTGGTACTGGGGATTGAACCCAGGAGCACTTAACCACTGATCCATATCCCCAATGCTTTTTTGTATTTTATTTAGAGACAGGGTCTTTCTGATTTGCTTAGGGCTTCCCTAAGTTGCTGAGGCTGGCTTTGAACTCGCAATCCTCCTGCCTCAGCCTCCTGAGCTGCTGAGATTACAGGCATGCGCCACCACACCTGGCACTTATACTCTTCTTGTTGTTTATTCTTTCCTTGCTTCTCTGTGGACATAGTTCATCAGTATTTGGCCCGTGTTTTAACTTTAGTGGCATTGGGACAATTTTTATCTGTTCCCCACTCTCCTGGGATGCAGATCATCCCAGAGGCAGGCTGGCTGTAGCTAAAGTCTAGGTAACATCACAACTTTGTTCAGCACACCCTGCCACTGACAAATGTTGACAACTGAAAGGGATCACCCAGGGACAGACAGAATGAAGACCTCTAACAGGTAATGTAGAGGCTCTTAGAACTTGTGACTTCAAGATGTGGAATGGCTTCTACTGCTATAAAAGTCCTTAAAGAATTCAATCAGGCAGATTTATGAAAAACCCAAACAAAAGAAGAGAGGCTTCTGCTCTGGTAGGAGATTTCGGTCTTGGGTAGGATCCTCCTGCACCTTGCAGCAATCTGGGGAGGGGGCAGAGATCAGGGGGTGTCAAGAGGGAGGTGCTTTCATAAACTTCCCATCCCCTGGGTGTCCAGCTTTGAACACAAGTGTCCTCCTGTCACCCTTGACACAGTTTCTAGTTCTGCATCACAGTTGAATGGCTCCAGCCAGGGGCCAGAGATAAGGATGCGAGGCCTCTGGCACCTGGTAGCCTGGACTCCCGCCTTCCTTCAGGTGTATCATTAGGGCTTTGACGGCCACCTTAAAGCGACGTGAACCCCATTCACGTACACACTGCTAGGGGCCACACCCCTGACTCCCATTCGAACTCCCTCACCTCTGAGTGTGGCCTCTGCGGCATGCTGTGGTCTCCCCAGGCTCTCCAAGCACTAAGACCTCTTAAATATGCACATCATCATTGTGAACATGAGGTCACCTGAGCCCACCCGCACAGGCTGAGGCCTTGCTGAGGTTCTTCTGTTCCTGCTGGAGGCTGTGGGGACACTAACTACCAGCAAAGCTGACAGAAATTTCAAGAGTTTCATCCAAAGCAAAGGGTACGCATATTAGCTTTTAAGGACTCTCAAAGACCTGTTGAACAAGCTGTCAAAATTTCAATTATAATACAAACTATATGAACAAAGAAGCATCCATGCAGATTTGCAGATGGAATAACTGGATTGTCTTGCAAATGGTTAGATCCACACCTGTTAGCAAAGGTGATTTGCCACTTCTTTAATGGCCAGCAGTGCCATCAGCAGGAGGTGGCACCGTAGTGTAGAAGTCTCAAGCTGATGTGGATCAGCCCCAAGTAGATGAGAACCCTGTTATTAAGTATAGGTCTGGAGTTCTTTTTCTTTTCTTTTCTCTATTTTAAAAGGCAGATCTACAGGGACCATATATCTTGAATCTCAATTTTTCTGCTACTGTTCTCTTTCTCCAAATTCATTAAAGGTCATTTATGAAATATGTAATGAATTATATCAGTATGAATAATTCTGAATATATAAAAGTATAATTCAGAATAAGTCCTGTCAAACAACTTATTTTTGCTTTGAAAACATGGCCACGGTTGGGCATAATACATATTAGTTTTTATTTGTAGTTTGTAAAGATAGCTCAACATAAAAAATTCTATTAATACAATCTACCACATTAATAAAGGAAAAAGAAAAAAGATCAGTTAATAAATGCTGTAAAAGCATTGAATAAAATTCAATATTAATTATGATAAAGAATACGTAGGAAACTAGGTAGGAAAAGAACGTCTTTATTTTGATAAAAGTTTACTTTCAAAAAATAAACACACTGGTAAAAATTTAGAAAGCATTTCCACTTAAAATTAAGGAAAGCACAAAGAATCCCTCAATATTTGTTTCTTCTCCCTGGGTCCCAGAGATCTAGCCAGAGAAGTAAGAGGAGAAAAAGAATTGGAGCTATATTTGAAACTATTATCAGCGTCCGACAGAATATTTCAAAGATTTCAAAGATAAACCAATGAAATTAGCAAACGTCCTCAGCAGGTTTTCACAAATGGTCAGCACATGTGAGAGTCTGCTCAGCCTCCCTGGAGGTCAAGGATGTGCACTGGATACCCATGAGATTGACAGCAGTCTGGGATGTCATGCCTGGGCAAGGGGACGGTGAGCAGCAGTTCTACGTGGTGGGGCTGGGACTGTGAATTGCCACAACCAGTTTGGAAAATCCTTTTGTGTTTTCCAGGTAAACTGAAGTGTGCCCACCCGGTGGACATATTCTGAAGAATTTCTTCAATGTGTTCACATCCAACAGGTACCAGAGTGTCCGTGGAAGCATTGCTCATAGTAATGGACAATCTGGGACAAAGTAAATGCAAACAACAGAAGAGAAAAGGAATCATGGACTCAGATGACAGTGAAAAAGAACCACGGGGCCAATATGGATAGCTCTCAGGAACAGAAGCAAAGCAAAAAATTACAAAAATGTGTTCACTATGTGACCATCAATGTAAAACTTTTTAAAAAATGCAAAACAATATCATGTCTGTTCACACAGATACAAAAATGCAAATGCAACGAAAATCTGCACAGCTTGCAGAAGTCCCGGTGCCCATGCTCCTGGCTTCACTCCATCTGATGGCGCAGAGGTGGCCCCTGGGTGGAGCCCTGTGGGAGCCCTGGCACCTGCTCTGGGGGAGGAGGACAGGAGCAGGGGGTCACCATGGGGCCGAGTCCACCTGCTGCTTTATAGGCAAGGGTCGCAAGTTGTTAAAGCTGCGTGATCTCCACGATCTGCTTTGTGTTCTCTGAACTGTGAACTATTTAATTCATATAAAAATAAAAAAGGAGCCGGGCGCGGTGGTGCACACCTGTAATCCCAGCACTTTGGGAGGCTGAGGCAGGAGGATCGCGAGTTCAAAGCCAGCCTCAGCAATGGCGAGGCACTTAGCAACTCAGTGAGACCCTGTCTCTAAATAAAATACAAAAAGGGCCGGGGATGTGGCCCAGTGGTCGAGTGCCCCTGAGTTCAATCCCTGGTACCACTAAATAAATAAATAAATAAATAAATAAATAAATAAATAAAAAAACAAAATAAAAATAAAAAAGGAAAAGGAGCCAATACCAGGTTAAGTTCCATAGTCACAAGGATCTGATTCTAAATCTTTTGAATTTTTTGCCCCAAGAAAATATCATTTGTAGCAAACAAACAACTCCAATTTAGTCACAGTCAGAGAGGTGCTACCTCACTGGGCCAGAATAAAACCTCATGACATATTCCAAAGTCAAACATAGCTATTTGCACTTATGGATTATCTGTGCCATAGTATTTTCCCTTTGAGGTACTTGGTATGAAACCACTAAACCACAAAATATTACTTTGTTATGTTTCACTTATTCACAGCAGGAAGACACTTGGCAGGAGCAGCTGGCAGACTGTACTTGCTTTAAATCGCTAGCATTTTGGTGATGAGATTGTCATTTAGCAAGAAAGATTGGAAATAAATCAAGAATTAGCAATTTGTGCAGCTGAGGTCGGGGCCTCTGAGTTTTAGGCTGTACATTGAACAGTTGCAACAAGAGGCACAATGTTGCAGCATGTGCCATCTGCGACACAGAGTGGCCCGTCTGAGGGTCCCCTTGTGGCAGGTGAAGCTGAGTCAGAACCACCATCTAGAGACAAAGGTGAGGTGTCTGGAGCAGTGGAACCCCAGCCCATCCTGGCTGTGATTCTCACCAATCTCCTGGAGAGGAGGGGTTGACGGGTAACCCTAGGTCCTGCTAGGTATGATCTGGATGTTATTTGGCTACAAATATGAGATGTGAAAACGTGTTGATAACGTGAACAGAGAAAGCTCAAGTGCCTGGGCATCTGGGGTCATTAAGTCCAGTACTCGATTAGATGGCTTCTCCGAGTGCATTTATAGAGACGCTCCACAACACTCATAAAAGTGTTTGTATTTACCTAGGCATTTTTCTTACATTGATGTGTATGAACACTAAGTTAGAGAATTGATCTGAGAGTCTTTCTAGATCTCAATTTGAGCTTCTCTGCACCTGGGATCCTTCTGCGAAAAGAGGAGGAAAAGTGCTACTTCCCCAGAATCCCTGAATGACCCCATTAACAGGATCCCTTTGAAGTTGAGTGTAGGTCATTTTTAACCAAAAAGAATAAAATAAACTTAACTGCTGTTGAAATCGTGCCTTCCAGGTCACTCATTTTTTTTTTTTTTTTTTTTTAAGTCAGAATCAGGACAGGCCCTTGATGAGGCTCACCAGATCACTCACGGGATCCCTGTGCTGCTAGTGTTTATGGTCCAGTGGGCTTGAGCTAGTGCCGGGGGTGCAAAACTCGTGGTTCTTGTCCCCAACAGCAAGAGATCTTTGCCTGGGTTCATGGTTCTGGCGCCTAGGAAGCCATGCAGAATGCCCTCAGCCACCTGCTGTTTGGGGGGACGGCATTGTCATCTTTGACTGTGAACGGTGGCCAGGGGACAGCAGCCACATACGTGGTTTCTCCTGTGCATCACCTCTGCTCTGCTTCCTTCTTCCCGCCGGTGTGCCCTCAGCCTTGGTGGCACATCTCTGCTGTGAGAGCAGGCTGTGCCCTGTCCCAGACGCCCTGGCCACTGTGCCTTCCTGCTGGTCTTGCGGGTGCTCCTGGTGGCGTGGGAAGGGCTGTGCAGTTCTTGCTGGGTAAATCTGAGCCTGAGGTGTGGGCGCTGCCTGGCACAGTCTTTTCCTCTCCGTGTTTAGGAGCCATGTCATTGCCTGTCGGGGTACACAGACTCTGCTCGAATGCAGCAGTGCAGGAAGGAGGACGGGCCTGGACAGGAGCCAGCATGGCTGTCTCTGTCCTGCTGGCTTCTCGCATGGCTGTCAAATGTCCCAGACCTCTCTTGGCCGCTCATATTAAAAATCATGAGGATTATAATGAAGAATACTGGAAAAGAAAGGCCACGCCCTCCAGAACTCACAGGACCTCGGCAACCACATCGTCCAGGCTCAGGGTGGGGGTTAGGAGGAGGCCCCAGGCCCCTGCGGCAGGCTGAGAGGAGTGACTCCTGCACCTGGCTCCTCTCACCATGGGCGGGGTTCCCAGGACCCCAGGGGATTCTGGCCACCGTGGAAGGCGTGGAACTCGGGCCTGCGACCTTTCCCCTTGACCTACAAACACACATCTAACGTCAAACTGCATTTCACAGAGGCCTAGGAAGGGATCAACAAAATAATAAGTAAAATAGAAAAGTCCTACAAATGTGGTGGAACAGAAGTCACAGGAGTGTGCCCACTGCCATGCCCTCTTCATCATCGTGTGCTGACATGACATGACGCAGGCCTGTGTGACCAGAAGCAGTCATGTGGCACTGTGATGTGGCAGTGTGGTGTGGCACTGTGATGTGATACTGTAACGTGGCAGTGTTACACAGCAATGTGACTTGACACTGTGATGTGACTCTGTGATGTGACCATGTGGTGTGACACTGAGATGTGGCAGTGTGATGTGACAGTGTGGTGTGACACTGTGATGTGGCAGTATGATGTGGCAGTGTGACATGGCAGTGTGGCATAACACTGTGACATGATACTGTGATATGACTCTATGAAGTGGCACGTGACACAGTAGTGTGACATGGCACCATGACATGACACTGTGAAATGCACTGTGATGTGGCAGTGTGACATGACACTGTGATGTGACACTGTGATGTGACACTGTGATGTGGCAGTGTGAGATACAATGTGATGTGGCACTACGATGTGGCAGTGTGATGAGGCAGTGTGACATGGCGATGTGACCTGACACTGTGATGTGACAGTGTGGTGTGACACTGTGATGTGGCAATGTGATGTGAGAGTATGATGTGGCAGTGTGAGATACAATGTGATGTGGCACTATGATGTGGCAGTGTGATGAGGCAGTGTGACATGGCAATGTGACCTGACACTGTGATGTGACTCTGTGATGTGACACTGTGATGTGATAGTGTGGTGTACACTGTGATGTGGCAGTATGATGTGGCAGTGTAACATGGCAGTGTGGTGTAACACTGTGACATGACACTGTGATATGACTCTGTGACGTGGCATGTGACACAGCAGTATGACATGGCACCATGACATGACACTGTGACGTGACACTGTGATGTGGCAGTGTGGTTGGGCACTGTGCTGGGGCCTTAGGCTGCCAGGAGCTGAGCACGTGTCACGAGGAGGACCATCTCCATTTTGGGGGTGGCATGATGTGATATTTCATTCTTCTTGGAGCAGCATGCAATGAATAAGTGTCTGAATTGTTTATGTATGGCCAGCCGTGACTTTTTCTATGTTTTATCAGTCATAAATATTGAATATGTATTTGTCAATCATATATGCACATCTTATTATTCATTCTATTTTTGACTCAATAAAGTATAGCCTTTTAGATAACAAGAATAATGGCAGCCCCATTTCCTTCTGGAACTCTGCTGGATGGTCCCGCACACCAGTGGGCTTGGTGCTCCCCTCTGTGGAGACCTGCTCTGGCGATGGGGGGTGGGGTCACCTCTAGACCCTGCACCTGCTCCTTCCTCTCCAGGGCCACACTCACCTCCCCTGTACCTGGGCCGCTCCTACTCATAGAGAAACGTGGATGCTTATTAAGCTAGTAGGAGCTGAACAGCCGTCACTGCTTAGAGGGAATGAGCCAATTTAGGGTCCACAATTAGAGTGATGTTCATGGTCTTCAAGTAGGTGCTGGGTTGCTGGTATCAGTGCCAAAACAGACAGTTAAAAGTAGTTGACTTTGGCTGGGCACGGTGGTGCACACCTCTAATCCCAATGGCTTGGGAGACTGAGGTAGGAGGATCACGAGTTCAAAGCCAGCCTCAGCAACTATGAGGCACTAAGTAACTCAGTGAGACCCTGTCTCTAAATAAATACAAAATAGGGCTGGGGATGTGGCTCAGTGGTCCAGCGCCCCTGAGTTCAATCCCCTGCACCAATAAAACCAAGTAGCTGACTTTGACTCCAGTCCTAACCCTGCACAAGAGTGAGGTGTCGGGAGAAATCTGCCAACGCATCTGCTCTGGGCATCTTGCTAACCGGGGCTAAAAGACCTTCATATTTATAAGGATTATTTAGACTGGCATTTAGACAAAGGTCAGAAAGCACACCACGGGTATTTGTGTTGTTTCCAGTCTTCTGCTATGAGGATCCGTGCGGCGTGAAACACCATGGAAATCTATTTCACCTGTTTCATCTATTTCACATTTGGAGTACAAATTCCAAAATAGCAATGCCAGTTCCCAGGGCATGTGTTTGTGATTTTTGTACCTATACACATCGGCATGTCCTGCTTTAGGGACTGGGCCAGTTTGCACTCTAGCAACACCAAGGGCACCAGCCTCCCACAGCAGCCTCCTGGGGCCTCCTGTTAGTTAGTGGTAACTAACCTTGGAGTTCTGCCTGTCTGAGAGGAGAAAAATGGGATTGCAAGGTCATTTGAATTAGCATTTTTCTTATCATAAGGGATGTGCGAGTTTTCCTGTGCTCAGGAATCATTCGCATGGGATGCTTGTGGATTATTTGTTCAAAGCACCTTGTTTGAATGACCATTAATAGTTACATGAATTGTGGCACATTTATTTCTACCAAAGGGTATCATGCCACCACAGAGAAGCAGGAGGACAGTCTCCACAGTGCTGGGAAGTGGGGAAAATGAGGTGAAGAAAGTGTTTTGTGTAAAAAGTGGTATAATAAGAATAAATATCAATATTTTTCTACATGTTCATGAAGAGCCTGGAAGGATAGAAACGAAACAAATATCCTTGCCCATGGAGAGGGCACGGACGAGACAGGGATTGTGGATGGGGACAGACTTCACAGTGTCTCTTTTAAAAACAGGGTTTCCCATTTAAAGAATAAAAACAAACAATGTACAGCATTTGTCTTGAAAATAATCAGAATGTTGAGAGTCCTGCTCTAAATCCTAGGGCAAGGCAGGATCATCGAGGCAGAATCATCGAGGACCCTGGTCCTCCCTGCTCCTCAGGGAGGGGGCTCTGCAGGTGACTGGGGTCCTGGAGCCAGAGACTGAGCTTTGCGGTCATTTGCCAAGACGATGGAAAAGGCCTCCCGCGTGGAGTGTGTTCCGATGGAGCCTTGTTTGAGGACGTCCAGAGAAGCAGCTGGCACTAACCCCGTGTTTAGCACATGCACTTGACTCTGAGGTCCATCCTTAGAGTCAACAGAAGAGGCAGGTTCTGGGAACCCTCGATTTTGTAGATGAGGAAACTGGGAGCCTTTGCCCAGAACTCGGAGCTGTCCCTGAGGTTGGCACTGGGCCCCCACCTCCCCCTACTCTGCTCATCTTTCTCCTCTGAGAAGCTGGTTCAGGAAAAACACCCGGGCCTGTCTCCGAACAAGAGGAGACACGTTTCCCACCCATGACTCCACTCCCCTTCTCAGAAGGTCAAGTGGAAACCAAGCTGGGATCCCAGGCTAGCTCATCAGCAAAACTGAGCACATACTTAGGGCATCTGCCAAGCATTTAAAGATTTAATTGAAGTCGTCCGAGGGAAATCCTCGATGCCTACTGACCCTCCCACCTACAAATATGTGCAGCTCGGGCCATCTTTGTTGTGCATTATGCATGCGCTGAGAGGTTCAAGTCCCCGCTCTGGATTGAGTGTAGCTGAGGACAGGGAGGGGAAGGCCCCTCTCTGGCGCTGGTCTCTCTTGCTGTCTGGGACAGCCCTCTCCACTGTGCTTCCCGGCCACACAGCACAGGAGGGCAAGGAGAGCTGCAGGAGCTCCCAGAGGACTTTCCTCAGACAACAGCCGTGTGTCTGGGAGGCACGGGGACCAGCAAAGCCCTTACCAGGAGCACAGCCCTACAGGCCACATGGCCGGAGCATTCCTGAGGGCGCTGAGTCGTCCCTCACCTCTGTGGGGTCCCAGAGCTGCGCAACCTCAGGCTAGGTCCCTCCAACTGGGAGCACTCGGTTTAATCCCAAGGGGAGAAAAGTGCTCTTTTTTGTTCTCCTGAGGATAGGAATAGCACTGAGATGTGACTTACAGGCTGTGCTTTAGATTGAGTGTGGAAAAAACTTACATAGAGTTTCATATACATTAATAAACTCAGGCTAATGTTAGAAGACTACAGTCCATTTCTTGGAGGAGGGAGGACCAAATAAGAATTTCTACAAACAGAGGACGAGAAGATGCTCCTTGGGTTTTGTGCCAACAGGTGACAGAAGTCACGTGGAAACCCACCTGGGACTCTCCTTCCTCCCTTCTGAAGTTCCTGTCACCCCCCAGCTAATATCAGATCCACCACCAAACCGTCAGTCCTGTTGGTGGATGCCGTCTCCTCCCGGCAGCTCATGGGAGGCTCTGCTGAGGGCGAAGGCGTCTGATTGACGTGACTGCAGCCATCTTGGTGGTACCCTCCGTTAGCCTGCCGGGGTTTGCAGCATCATCCCAGACCCGTGGGACAGGGTGGTTGAGCTGGTCAGCTGAGCTCTGTGTGTGACTGATACCCAAACTGTTCCTTAACAGATGTCAGACCTGTTTGTCATTTTAGAGAAAAGCCAGGCCCTAAGCCCCTGCCTCGGGCCTGCAGTTCAGGGTCCTCCTTCTGACCCACAAGGCAGGCTTCTGCCTGTGGGTCCCTAGTAAGTCCCTGTTTGAGCAGCCCCGGGTCTGCCTGCTTCTTCCTTCTGTCTCCAGATACCTGCTCCCTTGCTCAGCTGAATGGCAGGGCCTGGTCTTTCCACAAGGGCCAAGGTTGCCTGCTCCTGAAGACACTGTCCCTCCCACCAAGCTCCTGCACCTAGGCCCGCCCTCCAGCACTGTCCCCTCCCTCCCTCGTCCCTTAGGTTACTCTCTAATAGCAAGGGCTGGTCGTCCAACCTGTGCTTCTAGAAGCTTTCTCCTTCACTGTTAAAAACGGGAGATCTTAGGCTTCCTCAATTCCTACTTGGGATGCCGCTTTTCAACATCGGGCATATTTTCTGCAAAATTTTCTGGTGATTGGATCTTCCTTCCAGACTCATCAGTGGGGAGGCAGAATTCTCCTCACCAGATCTTTGGCTTCCGTCTCTAGAAAGATCCGGCTGCTTGAATTGTTGGTTTGGTCTTGGTTTTGCCATAGTCCAAAGTCATGACCCCTGTTTTAGACAGCTTTGTCACTGCTGTGACTAAGGGATCTGACCAGAACCATTATAGAAAGGAAAAGTTTGCGGGAGGGCTCATAGTTTCAGAGGTCTCAGTCCAAAGAAGGCTGGCTGCATTCCACAGGGCTCGAGGTGAGGCAGAACATCATGGCTGAGAGTGTGGCAGAGGGAAGCAGCTCACATGATGATCAGGAAGCACAGAGACTCCACTCACTAGATACAAAATATACTCCCCAAAGCCACGCCGCAATTCCCACCTCCTCCAGCCACACCCCACCCACCTCTAGTTAACATTCAGTTAATCCCATCAGGGATTGAATTCACTGATGAGGCTAAGGATATAACCCAATCATTTCTCCTCTGAACCTTCTTGCATTGTCTCACACGTGAGCTTTTGGGGGGAACCACGTCTAAACCATATCGCCTCTCTCTTTCTCTCACCTTTATTTTACATTTGGACAAGCACACAAAAATTGGGCACGCCTTCTTCAAATCATAGGTTTTGTGTATTCCTGCTTAGGATTAAGTAGATCACATTTTTTATTTCCTCCTTTGAAATTTTGCTTCTAAAGAATGAGGAGATTTAACCAGGAATGGATTTTTGAGGCCAGTGGGATACCCAGCAAGCAGAGAAGACTCATAGATAAGACACACTTATTATTGGAAACTCAGTTGAGTTATTTGACATTTATAATATAGACTGGCTGCTTCCAAGATTTGAAGTGGCTTACAATATATCAGGCAGGCAGAGGAGTGGGAGGGAGGGTGGGATTCCAAATGCCTGTGGGAGATAAGCAAATTCAGCCACAGCTATTATTGAGCACCTTTGGCTTACAAAGATGCTAAACTTTCTGCCCTGAGGGAGAGCTGCAGCCGTGGATATGTGGCCCTCAGAAGCCTCCACGTGAAAGGCTTGGTTCCCAGCTTGATGCCATCAGGAGGTGGTGGAACCTTTAAGAGATGGCACCAAGAGAGAGGTATGAGGTCATTGAGAATTTGTCCTCAAAGGGCACTGTGAGGTGCTGGACTCTTCCTGTCTTTCTTCTTGTTTCCTGGCTGCCACAGGGTTCCGCCATGATGTGCTATCTCACCACAGGCCCAAAGCACTAGGACTAACGGATCATGAACATTTCCTCTAAATAAACCTTTCCTCTTTTTAAGTTGATGAATCTCATACTATTTGTCACAGTAATAGAAAGCAGACCAACACACTTGCCCAGGAACTTGAACTTCTAGAGATCAGTTGCGATGGTCTCCAGCTTAGACAGGCCTCCCCGAATAGGATTTTTAGATATCCAGACAGCAAAGAGTTTTTGATTGATGGCCCAAAGCCCTTGCATTTGTATTGCTGCGTGTACTTTTGCATTCTAGCCTTCATTTTAGTGCATAATTTTCTTTCTCTAGTTACAAAGTTATATAATTTGTGCCCGAAACAAAACTGTTCACATAGAACCAAGCTACAATGAACACCAGCTAGCGGGATCCTCCTACTGTCTGTTAGGGCAGGAAAGGGCAGTCAGCAGTGTAGATGTCCTGTTGTTCTGTCCCTTGATGGGATAATCCTCATGGGTATCCTAAAATCAGGGATCGGCAGTCCTACTGGCACCTGCTGCAGAAAAGCATCTTCTTGAAGGCGTGCCTCAGCTCTGGGCTCCGGAAGGCGTAGATGAGGGGGTCGATGACCGCGTTGCACATGATCAACATGCCGTTCACCTGGAAGAGAGACATGTAGCAGGCACAGTAGGGGTTGTTTGGGCAGAATGTCATGAGGAGGATGTGGAGGACGAAGGGCGCCCAACAGAGGATGAAGACCCCCAGCAGGATGGTCAGCGTGAGGGCCCCCTTCGTGTTGGCCCTGGGAAGGCTGGCGGTCTTCCTGGCGTGGGAGCGGGCCAGCAGGAACATGTGCACGTAGAGGCCCAGGATGAAGACCAGCATCAGGGGGAACAGGGAGGCGAAGGTGAGCACGGTGGGGACGTGGTGGGAGAAGATGACCATGGTGACGCCGCTGCCCGTGCAGAAGGTCCAGATGACCGCCAGGATGAGGACGGCGCGGCGCCCGGTCATGATGCTGTGGTACTGCAGGGCGTGGAAGATGGTGACGTAGCGGTCGGCGGCGATGACGGACAGGCTGGAGATGGAGCCGAGCAGCGAGAGGACGAACAGGGAGTCCATGATGTCGTCCGCGGTGGTCTCGAAACTGCCGCGGGGCTCGAGGTAACCCGTGTTTCTGAACATGATCAGGATGTTTTCCAAGATCTTATACAGGCTGCCCAGCATGTCGGAAATGGCCAAGCTACAGATGAAGAGGTACATGGGTGACTGGAGAGTCTTATTCTTGATCACAGCCAGAAGGACCAACAGGTTCTCCAGAACGCCCAGGATGGCGATGGTGAAGAAGACCTCCTCTGGCAACACCACGTGAGGACAGTCCGAACGGTTCCTGGTGGTGGTGTTGGTGTGTTCGTGCACGTTGATGAGGGGCTTCATTTCTCCTGCTTGGGGTGAACACACCTGGACGTCACAGAAAACCCCACTCTTTCTTCAGGCTGTTTTCTTCTTCGTGGCTCTTGCTAGAGATCTGAGGTTGAGATCACTTGACTACCTCCAAAAGAACATAAAGAAATATCCACTGAAGGACAGACTGCAGAATAAAACCCAGCTACATTCACTGCGGGAAAACTGTACGCCTTCCCTGAAATATCACAGTGTAATAACTTATATAGTGCCCAAAACAGGTGCTCCTTTTAACCACCTGGTAATAATGTCAGTGGGATTTTGAGCCCTGAGATCATCGTAAAGATTACTCTATGTACCCTTTCACTCCCTGTTCTGCAATTTGTCTTCTCGTTCCCTCCCTGTCCTTGAGTGTGACAGAGCAGGATGAACCCCAATGGCAGCCTTGAAAGAGAAGTTAAGGAACGGTAGGCAGTTAGTCTGTTTTAGTCAGCTTTTTCATCACTGTGACCAAAAGGCCAGACGAGAATAACACAGAGGAGGAAAATTTTATTTGGGGCTCATGGTTTCCGAGGTCTGAGACCATGGATGGCTGACTCCGTGGCTCTGGGCCCAAGGTGAGGCAGAGCATCATGGCAGAGCAGAGCAGTTCCGTGCATGGCATCAGGAAGCAGAGAGCTCTGCTCACCAGGAACAAAACAGAAACCCAAGGCACAGCCCAGTGACCTCCCTCCTCCAGCCACACCCTACCTACCTTCAGTGACCACCCAGTTAGTCCGTATCAGTGGATTAATCTACTCTCTTCCTGGTCACCAGTGCCCTCACAACTTGTGGGATGACACCGAGGTGCCAATGCCCATCCTTCTGTTCAAAGGCTTCCAGGAGTGGTGTTCTGGAGCCTCCTCATATTTTGAAAGTGTCCATGGGTGGGAGTTGAATTATGGCTGGAGAAACATTAAGTTTCCCTCAAGCGGAGAAAACTAGAGACCCTGGTTGGTTGGCCTCTCCTGGTGAGGGGTGTGGAACTTCAGTTGGTTCCGTTTCCAGATGGTGGTGTCGAGGCTGGACACAGGTCCGTCTAGGACATGTTTTGAATTTACTCCTGGAGAGAGTGAATCTCAGTGTGTAGCTTTGGATCCAAAGCCAGCTGGGAGCTCAGTACTGTCTTACACCAAGGATGTTCCTGGAAAAGAATTGATTTCCTTATAAAGGACGGAGGCAGAGGTCAAGCATTAAGGAGGGAGTTATTTTTTAATTGTAGTTGGACACCATACCTTTTCACTTAATTTATTTATTTTTATGTGGTGCTGAGGATGGAACCCAGGGCCTCACACGTGCTAGGCAAGCGCTCTATCGCTGAGCCACACCCCAACCCCAAGGGGGTAGTTCTTGAGCCAGGGAAATAGACGATTCAGAAGTAGTGGATGGGCTGCTGGTAGGGTTCTGGATGGGCCACTTGATCCCTTCTCTATCTGCTTGTGACTGTGCAGATTTTTCATCCTGAAAGTCCTGCAGGGAGCTTTCTCAGCTCCAGGCAAAGTGAACCCTTATCACCCTGGTTCTACATACCAAAGAGTGGGATAGCTGGGTCATATGGTGGTTCCCTTCTCATTTGGGGGAGGAGTCTCCGCGCTGCTTTTCAGATTTGTCACACTGATTTCCAGTCCCACCAACAATATATAAGTGTACCTTTTCCGTCCTCGTCAGCATTTATTATTATTTGTGTCCTTGATAATTTGCACTTATTTTAAAGTACTTTTCAGAGTATTGTGGACCTATTCTCCAGTGTATTCTGAATGATACACTATGACTTTCCAAATCTCTCTGCAGCAGTCACTGTCCAGAGAGGATGATTACCCGCAGTGATGACCCCCAGATGCTCTCAGGCAGTTGAAACAGTTGCTAGAATGAATCAAACCAAGCTTGTTAGAAAATGACACCAGGAATTATCAGAGAGAATCAATCTGTAGATGAATTGGCAAGTGCCCTTCCTTCCCCTGACTCTAGATGGTGCCTACAGCCGGGACCTCATACTTGGGTCTTACCCCAGAGCGAAGTTACTCTGCCCAGATGTTGTACACATCCCCTGGGGTGCGGGGTGGTGACACGAAGCCCGACTAACCAGTTTATTATGGTTCCGTCCTGGTTTACGGAATAATCTTTAAAGCTGTGTCTTAAATAGTTTTTTTTTTTTTTTTTTTTTTTTTTTAACCTCTGAGACTAATTCCTTTCCTGAAGACCAAGATCTTGCTTTCTGTTTTGGTGCTGGGGACTTAACCCAGGGCCCTGCACATGTTAAGCACCCAGTCTACCACTGAGCTATACCCCATCCCAGTGTCCAAAATCTTAGAGGCTCCAACTCCACAGTCTTGCGCTGAGAGGCAGACACAGGAGGGTGACTGGGGTTGGGGGAAGAGGGAAGTCTTTCAGGGCTTTAGCATCAGAAGCAAACTTTGCTGATTCATTGGCCCTGGGTGCCAAAGCAGAGAACTGGGGTGATTATACTTGTAGAGACTATAGGAAAAAGCAGAACCAAAGCTCAGGTTTTGGCAGAGTCTGGGGAAATACAAACCATCAGCTTTAGTGGCATCATAAGGCAACCGAACGTGGCCCCCAAAACTCAAATGTGTCCCCAAGTGCAGCTTGACCTGGAAGCTGCGCTTTGCAAAAGATTGAGGAAGACAAACAACTTCAACAGGAGATTTTTCTCTTGATTATTGTTTTGGGCCAACAATGAAAAATTGTGATTTGTATATTTCGTAAAGTTCCTAAAGGAAAAGAGAAGGCTGTATCTTCTGTTAAATCCTGTTACGTGCCTGCAGCACTGTGTCTATCAGGGGCTGCATGTGGTGTATCTTATTTTGATCCCTGTGTGTGTTAGCTTTTTGGCACTGGGATAGAATACCTGAGAAAATCAATGTAGAGGAGAGAAGATGTATTGTGGCTCAGGATTTCGGAGGTTTCAAACTATGGATGGCTGGTTTCAGTGCTCACCTCATGGTGTGCGTGTGTGTGTGTGTGTGTGTGTGTGTGTGTGTGTGTGTGTGTGTGTGGTGCAGGACTGTAGATATGTATGAACAGTAAAATGTTTCCCTCCCGATCCTTAATCCCACAAGCCCCACTACCACCATGCACACAGGCGCTCCATCTTCTTCTGGAGTCTCTATGCCTTTCCAAGCAAATATGATATGCACACCTTCTCCCTGTTGTTACTTAGCCAGTGCCAATGTCATTAAAAATGCCAAGGATAGCCAGGAGCGGTGGCGCAGGCCTGTAATCCCAGCACTTGGGAGGCTGAGGGAGGAGAAGCTCAAGTTCAAAGCCAGCCTCAGCAATGGCAAGGCACTTGGCAACTCAGTGACACCCTGTCTCTAATAAAATATAAAAAAAGGGCTGGGGATATGGCCCAGTGGTCGAGTGCCCCTGAGTTCAATCCCCGGTACCAAAAAAAAATGCCAAGGATGAAGAGGAACCAGCAGACAGAGGGTGCATCCAGCCTCGGGGCACAAGGAGGGAGAAGAAAAATTGAATAGTTTTAGGCTGTAGCTCAGATCTGAGAAAGTTTTGACCTGCCAAGGCTGCCCAGTCAAGGAACCTGATGTCGTCTAGGAATAGATGGGGCTGGTAGAGCTGCTGAGCTTTGTCACGGGCTGGGGCAGCCTGGGGGAACCGGCCTTGGTGTGGACGTGGTGGGAGGTGCAGGTCTTTTCTCAAATAGTTTATATGTAATTAACCTATTACCTACTCTAAATGCCTCATATATAAAGATAGATAATAATCCTATCACCCCTCTGATGATCCAGGTTTGATCCCTGCTAAAGGGGCGTAATAAACCTGTTTTCCTCCAACATCTTAGGGGACATCAAGGCTTATCTGGGCCCCTCTCTGAGAGAAATCAGGCCGCTGACCGTTTGGCCACCACAGGTGTATTAACAGTTACAGTCCCATATCAACAAGACCTTCAGTTAGCCCAAGGTCTTCACAACCTTACTCATTTAAATTGGAGAGGTCTACATAATAGATTTCCTTTAGTTCCTATAAAAGATTTTAAAAAGATTATAAGAACATGTAAATCCTGTTTGCCCTTCTTACAGGTCCCACCTGTCCAGTCCCCTGGGGTAAATCCCAAAGGCCTACGGCCCAACGCTATCTGGCAGACTGATGTAACACGTTATGTGCCATTTGGAAAATTAAAATATATATTTATGTCCATAGATACTTATTCACATGCTTGTTGGGCCACGGCACATTCTAGAAAAAGGGCTAAACATGCTAAAAGTCACTTTTTACAATGCTTTGCTATTCTTAGATTGCCAAAACAAATTAAAACCGATAATGGACCCTGTTTTGTGAACAAATCATTACAAAAGTTCTTCCAAACTTGACATATTAAACATACCACAGGGATCCCATATAACCCAAAAGGACAAGCCATCATAGAGAGACATAATAAAACCCTAAAGGACCAATTAATAAAACAAAATGGGGGAAGCAACCCCCATGACCAGTTGAAAACAGCTATGCTTACTTTAAATATTTTAAATTTTTCCAAACAGCAGCCTCTGTCTGCATTTCAAAGACACTGGTCTAACCAAACGCCTTATGTAAAGGTTGAGGTCCGATGGAAAGACCCATTAACTGGAGTCTGGAGAGGTCCTGATCCGTTAATAAGTGCTGGCAGAGGTTTTGGATGTGTCTTCCCTATGGGAGAACAAAACCCTATATGGGTGCCTGCCAGAGATCTCAAATACTGCCAATCTGACCAAAATGACTACCCAGGAGCACAAGCTCTTGAGGAGTGATACTTTCTTTTTTCCACAGAAATGAAAACACCGTGACAAAGCTCCTGTCCTGCTGTGATTAAACTTCTCATCACATCCATTCCAAAATTCATCAAAACCACTATATTGGACTCCTTCTTTGTCAGTATCTCAACCCTCTGCGATGAGAAAAGAGAGACTGGGCCATTCCTGTGACAATTATATAGACTTTATGCTAGACGACTTCCTTTGGACTCTGAGAGAAGAGCGCTATATCTTATGACAATTATCTGGATTTTATGCTGGACGGCTTCCTTTAGACTCTAAGAGAAGAGTCCCATTCCTGTGACAATTGTCCGGACTTTATACCAAAAAACTTCCTTTAAACTAAGCTAAATGGATGGACTTTCTCTTTTTGGTGAAATCCCTGATTGTCATTGTCTTTGTGTGCACTTTTAGCCCTATAGAACTAGCCAGATTGATACAGCTAGGTGGTCTGCTGTCACACTGGGCTATAGCCCTATAGGCTTGGCCACGGTCCTTAACAGGATGCAGAGGTATGCCATCCAGTCAAGCCTTCCCAAAGGTGACTATCATGTCCCGTGTGCTCCCCTTGGCCACCTGCTGGCCCTAGGTATGTCCACCTAAGTTCTAGAGTGATAGCCAATGACAGGTAAGATTTTTCCCAGAGAAGAGAAGTCGACCTAGACGGGCACACTCTCTAATGAGTTGGACACCCTACAAGATGGGACATCCCATTTTTATATAAATGGAGAGACCCCATTTTAAATGAAACAAAAAAAGGGGAATTGTTGGGACTCCATGTCTGCCAAGGAGACGGGCTTTGGCTGCTTACCACACCCTAGTAGGACTGGGGCTAAGCCAAGGGGTGTGGCTATGACGTAGCGTGAGAGACCGGACCGCCCTGCTGGCTGATTGGTTAGTTCTAGGCCTATTAAGTTCAGTGCCTGGTCAATAAATCTGAGTTTTGCCTTCTCGCTTGCTATACAAAACTCCCTGGGTGTGGCGTGGTTTCTGTTCACCAAACAGAGGTAGACACTCAGCTATTTTTGTCCTTAAGCTCATCCTTGCCATAAGTTACATTTTATTTCTGAAGAGGGAAAAACCCCTTTTGGGCCCGAAAGGGGGATAGCTTAGAACTCGGCCCCATTCATAACTCAACAGCCCCGGCAAGAGGAGAGAACTGATGCTCGGTTATCTCAGCCCCCCAATGCAGGAGATCCCAGCAGCTCATTCTGTGGAGACTGGACCTCCACCCACTCCCGATTCCAAAAGTGGTGTATTATACATTGTGTTCTGTACTTTGTTCTTATCTTGAAGACTTTTCCAAAAAGTAGATGGCTTCCTCTTCTTTCCCCCTTCCTTCTCTTTCTCTCCCTCCTGCTGTCCCCCTCCTTTCTCTCCCACCCTCTCTCTCTTTCTACCACTACATGGTGCTCCATTGTATGGACATGTCCTAAGTTATTAAACCTTTTCTTGTGTTGATAGTTATTTGGGTTGTTTCCAATATTCTGCTGTGTAACAGTGCTATGATGCACAATCATCTAAATACACATTTTTTTTTTTTTCCGTAGTGCTGGGTATTGAACCCAAGGTCTTATGCATGCCAGGAAAGTGCCCTGGCCCTGGGCCACAGCCCGATCCTGGGACTGTTGAGTGAACATGTGCACAAACTGGCAGTTTTGATGGCTCCTGCCTTCCAGGGGACCTGTGCCACTTCGTGTCCTCCTTGGTATGTTCAAAGAGGGCTGCTTCCCTGCAAAGACCCCTTAATGCAGCGTGCTATCAAACTTGCATCATTTCTAGAGAAACACCTGGCAGGTGTTACCATCAATTTTGGTCTGCACATGAGCCATGAGCTCTGTTCTCCCCTGTCGTGTGACTCTGGGACAAAGACGGAGCGAGCGCTCTGCCCTACCTGAAGGCAGGTGCAAAGCCTTCCAGCCTTTTGGGCCTTCGCTTCCTGCTCTGTGCCAGGGCCCACCAGACCCGCCCACCTCGGCACGTGGCTGAGGGAAGCATCCCGCATTTCCTCTTTGTGTCTGACTCTCTGTGTAACCAATTTGTGCTTCTCTGTCTTGGTTTGGAACTCAAAGAGAAAAGGCAAAGAGCGGAAAATCTGAACAGCAAAATATACCACAGAAGAGCTAATAAAAGAGATGAAAATAAGAAACAGTAATGAAATAAAATGAAAATAATGTGCATAAGTGAAAAGTTAGCCACATGGTAGACTTTGTCCCAAGGGGACCAGAGTCTCAGCTCCATTTGGGGCTACCTGGCCCTGTAGGAGGTGGGCGCTGGACCCAAGGCTTGGATGACTGTCAACTGCTCCAAGAGCTCACGGCCTCTGTGGCGTCTTTAACTATTTCTGTTGTACCTTTTAACCGTCACTCTGGTTGTGGGTCAGGTTGAAGCTCAGCTAACTGTGGGAAGCCGCTCTTTGGAAGGGGAAGAGTGATTTCAAATTTCACCAGAAGTTAATGGCTTTGACCCAAACTTCAACAATAAGAATAGGCGAGGGGTGGGCTGGGAGATGTGGCTCTGTCCAGGAGCTTGCCAGCAGGAGTGGCATGCTCCCCCCCCCCTTGGGAGGGGGCCCCGGTCTTCCCCCGCGTACACGCCCACCTCTGCTCAGCGTGGGCAGGAATCTGAGCATGCCTGGGCTGTGTGTGACTGATTCACTATCAGGACATGGCTTCCATGCTGTCACCCCCTGCAGGGTCTGAGGCCGGCCAGCTCGCTCCTTCACCCCCGGATGTCTGACTTGAGTAGAGTAGAATAGTTTGAAGGACTGGTAATAACAGCGATGAAACAAATTATAAAGATGCCTGTATGTGCCATGAGGCGCTTCGTAAGAGATCTCAATCTTCACCCATGAGAAGCCAAATATCCTCCCCTCCAGGAACCCCCTCCATGTCCAAGTCTGCCTCTGGCCTTTGGTTGGTGCCTTTTAGACAGGAAAACAAAGAATTGCTGTGAATTGGTGTGTGAAGGCTTCCTCCTGCTTCTTCTTTGGTCTGATTCTGTATGGCCTCCTGGAGTTGATGTTTTTGTGGGATTGACAGAGGGCTCCAAATCAAGCCTGCGTACTGTTATCCACTGTGATGCGTGGGTCAGTGACGAGTCCAATTTGGAAGAACTAGTGTATTGGCAGGAAAGGTCAGGGGAGTGATTTCCTACCACTGTGCCTTTTGCTTTCTTAGAATCGACTGAAGGGAAGAGAACTTCTGGTGTGAAGCTCGTGGATCTGTGTATTGAACAGGCATATCAATATTTATATAGAGCAGCCTAATTGAGTAGTGGAAGTTAAAGGCCCTTAGAGGCAGACATGTTCCCAAGAAGTTTTTCAATAAGGGATTTCTTACTTGTCTTTCTCACCACATTAAAAAAAATCATATGTCAATTTCTACGGCTTTTGCTTTCCTTTCAAAGTGTGATAATCCCAACCAGTGTCACCTGTCACCGTGGTAGACTTATTATTTTTATTTACTTTGGGATTGACATAAACATGTTGCCTTGCTGGCTAGAAAAACTCAACTGAAATCACTCAAAAAAAGAGAATATTTAAAATTTATGCATCCAACTAAATGGGTATTGATTTTCCTCAAACTATATTGTACCATGCAAATGAAGATGAAAGACTGAAGCACAGAAGGTGAAGGCTAGGTCTCTAGGTCCTGAGGTCTGCTGGATTGTCTGACTGTTCCAGAGAAGTGGCTCCTTCTCTGGGAAAGGAATGGAGATCTCCTAGGGACAGAGTTGCTCATGGGAGGGATTTCCTGGAAGATGTGAATTCTGGTCCCAGCCACCAGACCCTCTGGTGGTTGGTCTCCAGGGGCATTTGTAGTTTTAGTGATGATATGTCATTGTGACATGTCATTGTGACACACTGTCTGCTTATTCATTTCTCTTTTAAAATTTTTAGTATTGGAAATAGTTCAATATTCTTGGAAGAGAAATCTAAGAGCCAGAGGAGTATGGTGTGTGTGTGTGTGTGTGTGTGTGTGTGTGTACATGTGATAGAGAGAGACAGAGAAATGATGTATGAAGACATTTGAGCTGGGCACCGTGGCACACACCTGTAATCCCAGAGGCTCAGGAGGCTGAGGCAGGAGGATCTTGAGTTCAAAGCCAGCCTAAGCAAAAGCAAGGTTTTAATCAACTCAGTGAGACCCTGTCTCTAAATAAAATACAAAAAAGGGCTGGGGATGTAGCTTTGTGGTCAAGTGCTCCTGAGTTCAATCCCTAATTCCAAAAAAAAAAAAAAAAAAAAAAAAAAAAAAAAAAAGACATTTGTTATCAGGGACAGGTAGCTTCCTAGGCATTACTAGAAAATCCCACATCTAATTTATCCTATAAATAAAAAGGCTTTTGGTGAAAATTAATTTTTGTTTTGATCTACCAGAAATAAGTTGAAATCAAGCAAGAAATCAAAGAAACAGATACCCTTAAAATATTTTTTTTCACACACATGTAGATGAAGATTACTCTTTTTTTTTTTTTTTTTTTTTTTGATACCAGGGATTGAACCCAGGGGCACTCAACCACTGAGCCACATCCCCAGCCTATTTTATTTTTCATTTTGAGACAAGGTCTCACTAAGTTACTTATGGCCTCCCTAAGTTGCTGAGGCTGGCTTTGAACTCACTACCTTCCTGCCTCAGCCTCCCCAGCTTCTGGCATGTGCCACCATGTCCAACCTGGTAATTCCTAATTACCAGGAATATTGTAATATTCTTACTTTATTTTGGAGGGAATTCACCACACTCAGCTCCTGCTTGAGGGGTACAGCATTAGTTCTACCTCCTTGAGGGTGGAGTAGCTACATAAGCAATTTGGAATTCTGCATGAGAGATGATCTGTCTTCCCCCATGTGCGTATTATTTTGATCATTTGTTTATATCACGGTGGATGCACAGATGGAAGGACATGTGTGGGTAACTTGCAAATACAATATCATTTAAAAAAAATATTTATTTTTTAGTTGTAGTTGGACGCAATACCTTTATTTTACTTATTTACTTTTATGTGATCCTGAGGACCAAACCCAGGATCCCACATGCGCGAGGCGAGCGCTCTACCGCTGAGCCACAACCCCAGCCCTACAATATCATTTTATGTATGGGACTGGACTTCTGTGATTTTGCTCTCTGTAGGGGGTCCTGGAACTTGTCCCCTTGTCCCTCAGCAGACACTGAGGAACAACTGTACCATAAAATGCATGAAGGAGAGACTGGAAAGTTGTCCCTGAGTCTCAACTGCAGGAGAAGCAGCTGTAGCCCACCGGGTCCCTGGGGGTGCTGTTCCGGCTGTGTAGGGATGGCCCCATCAGTGCTCAGGGAGCTGGTGTCTTCAGGCCAGGGAGAGGCGGCCTGCTGTCTTTCAAACCGCCTCTGCTTCTCATCACAACCCTGTTCACCTCAAACCATGCCAGCCTTAGCAGGGGGCGGTTTCTGAAAGGTCCCATGTGCCCCCCACCACATCCCTCCCATAGCTCACTGCCATCTTTGAATGAATTCACTGTCTCCAGAAAGTCCTTTCCTTTTCCATCTCTCTAATCTTTTCCACTTGAGACGGAGCTGATGCCCATTCACTTAATCCCATCGTTTAATGGTTTATAGAAAGTGCTCAGATCTGCTCTGGAGGGCAGTGGGCAGCAGCTTGCTCTGGTGAGAGTGTGGAGCAGGAAGCCCCAGAGCTGGGGTCACTGCTAGGGAAGGAGGCCAGCCACAGCCACAGGGACCAAAGGCCAGAGAAATCAGGGGCACCATGGAAGCCAAGGGCTGGGGTGGGTGGGCAGGGTGGTGGCAACCAGTCTCTCCTGGACTTCATTTTTATTACCTGAAGAAGTCCTAACAAATCCTTCAACACGAGTACTAGATTCTTCATGCCACATTCTCATCTATCCTTGAAACAGCTCCAAATTTTCCCTTTTTCGAAAAAGCATGAAATATTTTGCAACTGGTTCAGTTAGCTGGACAAAAATACCTTTACATCAAAGGACAATATGAACATCTGTTTTGTTCTTCCAGAGAAATCATGTCGGGCTTACTTCATTTCCCTGGATGAACACCGAGTCTTCTTTGCCTTACCTGGTTGCTGTTCTCACTACCCAAGTGGCCTGAGCCAGCCCCACGGGACGGCAGGATGCCCCTAGTACTGTGGGCAGCTTCAGTCCTGGAGGGTGGGGGTGCTACCACTGGGCGTGTGGAGGCGGGTGTGCAGAGAGGAAGGGAAGGGAAGCCTTCAGATCTTTTGGGGACTTTGTCCCAAGTGATCAAATTGGCAAACATTGAAAACATTTTGGAGCAACTTTAGGATGCAATTTTAGGTTATGTGTCACTGGGAATCAGAAAGATATAGGAAACACGGTACTGTCCTTGTCGTCCCAAGTCTGGCTAAGGAGAGGAGACAGGCATATCTGGGACGAACACAGGTGATGTGCTGGTTTGAGAACTGCCTGCTACTTCCTGCTGAGGAGGGGGCTTCAGACTTTCAGGAGAAGGATAGTCTTCAAGACTCCAATGAAATAGAAGGGGTAGGGCTAGTCCTAGCTCTCCTCTCACCATTACAAATGGAGGCTCGAGGAGGTTAAGTAGCTTGCCAGGGTCACCCAGCAGCTAGGTCTGCCTTGCTGTGGGCTTGCGTCCCTTGCTGTTCATAACAGCCCCTGTCCAGCTCTGAAGCCCCTGTGGGTTAAGAGGGGGCTGTCTGGGCACAGAGCTGTGGAAGGAGCTGGAACTGAGGGGGCCAGGACCCTGAGGCTGTTTTGGTGCAAAAGAATAAAGTAAAATAATAGCATCGTAAGAGTTATGGTCACTATGAATCAATCCTCTGTTGAAAGAAGTCCAAGCCAGGATGAATTTCCAGTCGCTTTACTGCTTCTTTGGTAGTTACCAGCTCATGTCAACTTTTCTGTTCTTACAGAAAAGACATTTATAGCTCCAAGGACCTGCGGTGCATGGGCGCTCACTGAGGTCGCCTGCCTAGTTGGGGGCTCGCTTGCCCTTGGGGGGATTCACAGGCCTTGGAGGGCGCCTGGTTCAGGCCGCGGGGAGAGGGACCCACCGCAGATTTATAGATTTTACAACACCGCAGAGCCCCGCTGCTTACCCTACAACTTCCTGTTCGATGTTCACAAGGAGATCAGGAATTAGGCAGGAGGGACAAGAAGCAAATGAAGTCCCTGAGCAGCGACGCGGGCTCTCCAAGGTGCTAGAGAGGTGCGGAGCTAGAGAGCGCGGGGGTGCCCCTCCCTCCGATGTCGAGGAGGTCGGAGGAGGTGCTCTGCGGGTATCCCCTCCCCTCGAGCAGCTCACCCGACCTTGACCTTGGCCAACTGGAAGTTCCACTGCGCATGCCTGCCTGGGGGTGTCGCTGGCTTAACAGCTTCGCAAGCACCTGGTGGCTCCAGGTTTTGCCACCAGAGCAGCACTAGGTCGTTTTATTCTCGTTTCCCCACCACGCCGGGCTCCGTCCTCCACGTGCTGCTGGCCTTCTGCTTAGAGCTTTGCGTGTGCTGACTTGAGCACGCACTTTAAAACCAGATTAAAATGTAAATGTTAACACCCTGCCTCGTCATAGCCAGGATAAAACGTCTTTTTCAGATGCTATTACACCCTTCGCTCCACGGGTCTTTCCCGTCTGTCCCCTGGGACACCCCAGGTCCCCGCTCCCTTCTCCAGTCTTGCTGTCCCTCTGCACAGCACCTGGGTTCTGCGCCAGCCTTTCGGCACTTCCGAGGCTCAGCCCTTGGCAGCAGCCACACTTCCCTAAACTGCCTCCCCTGCCCCAAGGAGTTCCAGCTGGCTTTCCGTCCATGATCCTCCAGCCCTTGGTTCTTGTATCTAGGATGGCACGGCTGGCATTAGGACACCGTGAAGGGATTCTGATTTCTAAGGATAAGACCTGCCCCCTCCATGGGGGTAAGCCAACCCGGAGCAGAGATTCTGGCCAGGGGCAATTATTTTTGTAAAGGAATGACAAGGAAGGCTGTCTGCACTGGGAAAGTTAATGAGGCATGAAAGATTTAGATGAAAATATACCTACAAAAATCCATGAGACGACTAGACGGCTTTTAAAGAAAAGGAGGTGCTGCCTTAGGCTGAGAGAGGACTGTTTTCTGCTGGAGCAAACCTGTTTCTCCTTCCTGCTCTCCCCGCCCCCACATCCGGAGCCCGGGTTCCCAAAGGCAGAGTGAGGACTCCCATCTCTGCTCACTCAGAGACCTCGTCCTCACCCAGGAGCCGGTGCCTCGTGGTCCCAGCCGCTTACAGGTGTACATCCTGAGCTCCCGTGATTTCTGGGTAATGCATGTCCCCATAGCCAGACAAGCAAAGATGTGGTCCTTTGACGTTTGCAGTGACTGTACTCTTCCCCAGTGGTGGACACTTCGGAGGAGTGTGTGACATTGAGTAGATATTTAATCCTTATTGACCCCACACCCACGTTGCTGCCAGGAAGTCAGAGGACTACCGAACCAATGAGAAAGGCATAGAAGGTGTGCATTGCCCTGGGACATATGTCACACACACACGTCTATGGTGGAGTTGCTCAGACACTAATGCTAGAGGTGCAGGGAGCCAGTACATGCCAGCGGCCCTGGAACCTAGGCAGCAAAACCGCTGTCCTCTTAAACACAGAAACGTCAACTAGCCAAAAGGTTGATTTCAGGAAGGGGTAAAAGACACATGATTTTTGTCATTCCTAATTCCATTGGGAAAAACTGGCTGTAGTCCTTGAATAGAGCTTTGATACTAATGTAAAGACTAATATAGAAGCTAATAAATTCACTAGTAGGGAAGATTGCTTTAGCTAGACAAAAATGCAATAGTCATTTTGTTATAGTTTAATTAGAAAAATAATATACTCCTTCAAGCTAGGTAAAAGGCCATAATTAAAAAGATGAGCTATTGGGAAGAATTCTGATTATAACATTTTTTTCAAATTTGTTCCTAGCTGCTCTATTCATGGTCCAAAAGCACGTAAGAAGCTGAGAAATTAGTAGAAAATGTACTTACCTTCAGCTCTGCCGCAGGAACTTTCTGGCCAAGATGACTGAGGGCAAATGAGCTTTGAAGAGAAGCAAGCAGTGGGCCTTGGACAGAAAGGACCGGAACATATGCATCAGCGGGAGAGACAGTTGGTTGTTATCATAACCTTGGACAAATGTCATAGGGAATGAGCTGCATGCTTCTGGTAATGTGGAGTTGGAGAAGTGGAAAGCCACCGTCTGAATAAGACATGGCTTGCCGGGATTCAGTCAGACAAGGTTCTCGTCTAATGATTCTGACAACGTCCACGGCAGATTATGCGGCTGTAATCTTGTTCTTCTGTAAATGTCATTTTTTAGCTGCTTTTAGTTTTAGAATGAAGGAATTAAATGAACGGGGGTTTCAAGAAAATGATTTTGGGAGAATTTGATTTAAAATTGCCAGCAAACTTCTCAAGACATTTTGTGAACATTTGGTTCATTAATCTCACTAAGAAGGAAATAATCCTATTATTCATATTTCACAAGACCAAATAATGAGACCGAGGGAATTGCGTGTTCAAAGGCATGTAACAACTCACAGGCCAAGACAAAAGCCCGTACCTGCCAGTTCTTCTCTGTCTAAAAATGTCATTGAAACCACCATCAATAGTTCCATCATTCAAAGAAAAATTATTTAATTTTGGGGTGCGATGGGAAGGGCCCACTGTTGGTATCAGTCATACCAACCTTAATTTTTTTTTTTTTTTTTTGTGTGCTGGAAATCATGGCCACACCCATGCTAAGAACCTGCTCTACCCCAGGGATACACCCCAGCCCAACCGAATGTTTAAATTACCTTGGGCCAAGTTTGGGAATAGATTTGGGTCTTTGGTGCTGAAGCCAATCCAGTGGCTATTTCTGAAAACATCATCTCCAGCCCAAGCTAAAAAATGCACATGTGGGTGGTCTGGAAAAGACCAAGGGCAGAAGTCTGAGTTTAGTTTGCCAGCAAGATAAAACAGTTTTATGCAGTGACTTTCCCTGGCCTGGCCTGAGCCAAGCACGTTCTGCCAGACCTCCTGGACCCAGGTCACCCCAGGTTTCTGAGTAGATTTATGAGGTCCATTAACCTGCCCTGCAGCTTGAAATAGGTCTTATGGGCCTCTTTCCCCTTAGCAGAGCTGGGGGTGGGGAGGGGGAGGGAGGGAGGAGAGGAAATTTATATGAAAGTTCTGAGACTTTGCTTTCTGAAAGCTACCATTGTATCACCTAGAGAAGCAGAGACAACTCATCCTCAACCCTCATACTAACACCATCCCCAGGACCTTTGTCAAAGATCTGCAGGTCTGGTGAGTAGTTAGGAAAACTGGGGTCAGGGCTCCATGGAGTGGGACATCCATAAGCAGAATGGCAGAGGGTGTTTTCTGGAAAGGTGAGCTCACAGGGTTCCCTCTGTGCAGAGCCCTGAGCAGCTCTGTTTAGGAGACACAGAAAGATTTCAAGCAGGGGAAGTTTGCCTGAGGGTTTGGCTGAGCCTCACAGAGTAGCTTTTGCTATTTTAGTTCTTTCTTTGCTTTTTTTTGTTTTTGGCTCAGATCCCACCAATTTTGCAAGATAAGAATGCAGAAATCTCTTGGAAGAGTAGAAATGACATAAAACTTGAGAGCTACAGCAGGTCTCTGGATCTCCATTTCTTCCTGTAAAGTAGGCTGTTGTGAGGATGAGTTGGGATCAGGTTTGTGAAGACACCAGGGACCTGTGAACTTGCACACCAAGACTGTCATTATAAATGGTGCTGAAAGGTTATTGAGGAAGTGGTCATTTAAAAAGAGATGCCTAGTTGTAGGGAAATTCATTCAGCTTCTGAGCATTTATAAGCAAATTGTAAGATGAGGTGTTGGTAGATAAAGTCCATGATGGATGTTACGAGTGCATCAAATTCCATGTCTCCCTTATGGAAAAGCCAAAGGAGCATAGGTGAGGGGGGAGGTGAAAGGGAGGGTCACAGCAGGGGCCTGGGAGAGGAAATGGGGGA
>CM046671.1:2805806-2851134 GCA_025594165.1 Tamias sibiricus | reverse complement strand
GCTGGAATTGAGGTTCTTTGATATAAGTGTGCTTACCCATGATAAATGCAAGTATAATTCAGAATACACACCATATCTCATAGGCATGTACACGCATTGATGGTATCGTTGGTAGAGTTACAGGGGTAACATTAGTGTTACTATCCATTTGGAGCTAGGTTGAGGCTAGGTTGAGTATGAAGTAATGAATATGTGTATCAAGAAATATGAATATTCCTGAGAATGAACTTGTGAAAATTGCACAACAATGCACAAAAGTGCACATTGAGGACTCAGAGTAAACTATAATGTGACTCACATATTAAATATTTATTGATCTGTGGGCTGTTGATATATAATATACATGAGTATATACTAAGAGATATGAAAATATGCCATTGATAATTGGATCTATATCTCTCAAAGTACACATGAACATTCACTTTTCAGTTCGTGTTTTTATGTATACACTTGTTATGTTGTGCAGGTACATCAGGTTAATTTTCAGTTGAGCCAATTTTATGTTGAGTGTTCTGGTGAGGACTTTTTAAAATATTCCAACAGCAGAATACTCATCAAAATGAACTCTATCCATAGCATGTGAGGCAATACACATGTATATAAAAATACGTAGGAGCCAGGCGTGGTGGCGCACGCCTGTAATCCCAGCACTTTGGGAGTCTGAGGCAGGAGGATCGCGAGTTCAAAGCCAGCCTCAGCAATGGTGAGGCACTTAGCAACTCAGTGAGACCCTGTCTCTAATAAAATACGAAAAAGGGCTGGGGATGTGGCCCAGTGGTCTAGTGCCGCTGAGTTCAATCCCCAGTACCAAAAAAAAAAAAAAAAAAAAAATACGTGTTCTGTACAGGGGAACATGGTTAACCAGAGTCAGGATATTAAGCTCTTTTTACATTTGAGGATTCATCGATAAGAAATCTCATGAATATGTGACTAGTTTTATAACACATGCCATTGATGATGGCAAAGGCAAGTCACAGTATACATCAATCCTCACAGGATCTCACTGTATTTCTTTTCTATTGGGTTTAGTTTTGCCAATGATGTTAGCAGATGTAGTCAGTATTTAGTATGGTTAGGGTTAGGGTTAGAGATTGAATACACCAGTCATACACTATAGAATTTCATAGAATGAACGTGCAGGCATATGATACACTGACAGCCTTCCAAATGCCATCCAAAACCACGACACAAAATTACCATCTGCCAAAATGAGAGACAATTAGAGAGAGAAGAAGAAGGTTATCTGCAATGGCCTATCTGCAAAGGGAATTACTCAGGAGTTCACATGGTTGGAGATGGCCGAGAAGATTAGAAATGTAGGGTAGAGGGTAAACATTCCACACACATGGAGGGTTACGGGCCTAATAGTTTCTTGACAACCTGCCTTTAAGTAGTTGACATTTATGTTGCTGTCCAAAGCATTGGCTGCCTTTGGAGTGAAACAATCACACTGAAGTGAACTGGAAGACATTTTTTCTTATTTTCCATTGTTGATGAGGCAGCAGAGCTGAATCCTCTTCACGAAGGTGAATGTGGCCACCACGGGCTGAACGTCTCCCTGTGTGCATGGTGAAGCCATTGGGCCTCCTCCCGTTTTCTGGGCAGTTCTTGCTCCATCACAGGGAATTTGTTAATTGCTTCAAGAAATATTAGAAGGTCATCTGGGACATAGAGATGGAGGGACTGATATCACATGTGGTGAATCAGGTCTGCAGCGGGAAACACCCACCTCACAGCAATCCCATACACCTTGCCCAATACAGAGCAGAAAACTGATTCTGAGCATAGCCCCGAACCACTCCCCCCACAACAGGCTGCCTTGACTTATGACTGCCTGCTGGCTGCACGGTGTCAGTTACATTCCGCTTGGGGGCAATGCCAGATCCATGTGGCCGTGGCACAGATTTCTTGGCCCTTCCCTATCTCCTCTGCCGCAGGCCCCATTATCAGCAGGCTCAAACTCACTGGTATGTGTGTTCTCCTGCTTTTTCATGAGTTGTGGCCAATGAAGTCCTTCTCGGATTCAGTCATGATGAGCAACAAGACTTCCTCAGCGGTTCCAGAGGTTCCTGGTCATGGGAAGTTCAAACATTTTGGGGTATAAATAGAGCTCTATTCCAAGAATGAGGTAGGTGGCGCTGTGGGTTTCTGATTGAGACCTGGGCCATTAAGTGGTGAGGAATCTCCTTTAGCTGGAACACTCAACTGACGCAGGGAGGGCTTCCCCAACAGTGGCCAAAGGTCACATGCAGCCCGGCCAATGGGTCTAAAATGGGTGGTACCTGTGTGTTACAGGCTCTAACCTTTGGCTGTCAAGGCTCTACAGAGAAAAATGGTGTGCAGTATTGGCTGAAATACCTAGTTTTGTGGAGAAATCCACACTGGGCCCTTGGCCTAGCTCAAACTTCCCAACGACACCTCTGGTGCTTGAGTACCTAAAACCCCATCACAATTCACTGCAATCCTTCTATCTGATAAGCTCCAGAACTCAGTTCTCTGCTGACACTCACACCCATCTCTTACAACCCACCAAACCAATAACCACAAAGACAACAAGAACCCTCCCTCACGGCCCAAAGTCCACTCCTCTGATTCCATGGAGACACTCATCATAAACTTCTGGCGGGATTTTTCCATACCTAGACAAGTCCAGGATTGTGGCAAATAGAACTTCCATGAACTTCATTTGCTTAAAGTCATGGTGGGCTCGACAGCCTTCCTGAGCACGAGGGAATTTAAAATGGGTCTGGAGTAAATGCTGCTCTTCTTCCCTAATGAGAGGCCTCTTGCCTTCTTATGAGAGGATTTTTTACGTGTATTTGAGCAGAGAAAGAACACAACCACCTCTTTTCTTGCTACTTCAGGGCCAGGACAAACTCATTCGACCCAAATAGACATGTTCTCACTTCATGAATATCAGGAGCCTTAAGGGATGCAGTAGAGACTCCATCAAAAAAATAAATAAATTAAATTTAAAAAAAAATTTAAACACTTTAGATGGACACTAATACCTTTATGTATTTAATGTGGTACTGATTATCTAAGCCAATGTCTCACAGGCAGGGCAAAGGCTTTACCACTGAGCAACAGATACAGCCCCTACATTTCCATTTCAAAACTGCTTTTTCTGAGGCTTCACCAAAGAGAGGCCTGAGGCAAAGGACTTCTTCACATTCCAGGTTACAGGACAATAGAAAAGAACAAAGCCCTGGGCAGCCTTTCCCACATGACTAGGACTGTGCCAATGACTCCCACTGTTCATCCTGCTTGGATTTCTCTCTCTCCAGGCAGGATTCTCCTCTGCAAACCTTTTCTTTCAAGGGATCTCTGAGTTTCACAGTGACATTCAGCATTCCCTCCACCAAGCCATCAAGTGGACATTTCAGAGGGCTTGGAGGTGGCACACAACTTTTACACAAAACCACAAGCACCTCCTGGGCAGTGGCCAAATTTCAACAGGAATACAGGAACTTATGAACGTAGTTGGTGTTCCCCATCCTCAAGGCAAGCAGCAGTCCACACATTTGCCAGGATGAGTGCTGGGAATGTTTTCACTAGACAGGACGCATCCCGGGATGCATTCTTGCTGCTTCTCCCTAGGATGACAGTTGAAGAGGGATGTAGCTACATACAAGCAGTAAGTAGCCGTCAGCAAAATGACTCACTACTCCCCAGTCATTGAAAACCTCAACAAATGGTTTTCCCCCGCCATATTCTCAGGGAATATGAGACAAAACCACAAATTCAGACACAGGCACACACATACACAGGTGCACTCCACTGGAGAGGGTCCACCTCTATCTAAAGTGTCATCGGAGTGGTGGGTTCACCTATGTTCAAGTGCAGATGCCTATCCTGCCTCAGCTCTGGTCTCCTTGGGCAAACCCACCGCAGTTGTCCTGACCCAGTGAGGATCCAGTACCTCCATTCCTAACTGGCCCCTCCGCAGTGCTTTCGTGGCCTTTGCCCATCCACAGATCAGTAATGTCCAAGAAAGTATGACTGACTCTGTACTCAGTGACTCCAAACAAGTGAGCACACCGAGGACTGTGCCTGGCTCTGTGAGCCTAGCTACCTGGATTGCAAGTTGAGTGAGTTTCTTTGCCAAGGAAGTGAGGCGATGTTACTTCCTTGAAGGAAGGGAGATGAGGTCACTTTCTTAGCAACCGCTCATTCCTACCAGGTGTTTCCAAGGGCCCCTTGAAATGGAGGCTGCACTCATCTAACTGTGACTTTTCCACAAACGGACCAAGTTATACCAAGGCACTCGGCATCAGGTATCCAGACAGGCCTGGTTTTGTCCATCTTCCCTGGGTTGAGAACAGAGCTTGATTCAGACACATCCCCTCATGTGGACCATGTTTTTGGTCCTGGAAGATGACCTTATGCCTCTCAGGGCCTACGCAGCTGCCTTAATATTCTTCAGGGATCATTCTGGCATCTACCTGTGAGGTGCACAGCAGGTCTACACCCCCTACACACCTGTAATGTACTGCACTGCAAGATCAACCCCACCCATGCTCTTACGTGAAATTAGATGGAGGAAATGGAGTTGAAGTTAGGGTTAACCTGATATTTCTATTGTGGTGAGGAAGTGAATCTCCAGGAAGAATGTTGGTATTGTGAAACATGAATATTCATCAGGATGGATTGGTGAAATTTTTCTCTGAAAATATAAACATTTGTAACATGTGAAACATAGAAGGGCATTAGGTGGGTGGCGTGAATAATTTTTATTATCCAGCATGAAATTTTAAAGATTTATTAAATTGTATTAAATGAATTAAATTCACATGTTAATATTTTTAATTGGGGGAGGCACGGATGTATCCTATAAATCAATATAGGATGACATTTGCCAGTGTACCATTGATAACTGAATGTATAAGTCAACATCCACTGACATAGGCACAGTATATAGGTTTGCCACGTAGATTTAGGAAAAAGAGTAAGTTTAGGATTCATATTGAATTTTCTTTGAGATGAGGTTTGTGTTAGAGAAAGTGAATGTCAGCACATGAAGATTCATAAGAATATAAAAGGGACAATGTGTGTGAAAATAAATATAAAAGTGCTGAGTTTGGCAAATGTACCATTGGAATTATGAGATTACACATCTTTTTAAATTGGGGATGGCAGAATATATAGTATAATGAAGACTAAAATATATAGGCACAGATACCATTAATAAGTCAACATATACATGTACGTTCACAGTAATACATGCTGTTATTTAGAATTAGGCTTTGGTATAAACATAAGTTCAGGGTTAGTATGGAATTTTGAATCAGTAGGGTTACTGTGATGAAATGAATATGTGTATCAGGTAACAGGAGTATTCATACCACTGTACATGTGAAAATGCTTGGAAAACCTATAAACAAGAGTTTTTGCATGGGGGAAGGTGTACTGTGTGTTCTGTGAATACCAATTTATGACTAGATGGTACATGAATATATCATATGATGAATATGTAATATAATTGATGCCAACGTAGCAAGGTGGATTGAAATTATACTTTACACAATACGTGGAATCAGATCTTCAAGGACATGCATTCAGTAAAACTAGGTGTGGTGGGAACATTAGGGTTAGTATTACATACTGTGTGTCTTTGGGTTTCGCTTCGTAAGTGAGAAGATACTGAAAAATATGTGTAATTCCAAGAATGTTCATGTCAAAGTGAGTAGGAAATCATCTGTATTCTGACACATCTGTATCCTAGGAATACATTTTTTGAACTTACGGATGAATGGATGTATCCTATGATGAATATGTACTAGTTTAAAGGCTAATATACCCATGATAAATTAAAGCATAATTCAGAATACACACCATATCTCATAGGCATGTACACGCATTGATGGTATCGTTGGTAGAGTTACAGGGGTAACATTAGTGTTAGTATCCAATATTGATTTGGGCTAGTTTGAGTATGATGTAATTAATATGTGTATCAAGAAATATGAATATTCGTGAGAATGAACTTGTGAAAATTGCACAACAAAGCCCAGAAATGTGTATTGAGGACTCACAATAAATTATAATGTGACTCACATATTAAATATTCATTAATCTGTGGGCTGTTGATATATAATATACATGAGTATATACTAAGAGATATGAAAATATGCCATTGATAATTGGATCTATATCTCTCAAAGTACACATGAGCATTCACTTTTCAGTTCGTGTTTTTATGTATATACTTGTTATGTTGTACAGGTACATCGGTTTAATTTTCAGTTGAGCCAATTTTATGTTGAGTGTTCTGTTGAGGACATTTTTTTTTATATTCCAACAGCAGAATACTCATCAAAATGTACTATATCCTCAGCATTATTTTTTTTTTAGGTAAAATTCTCATGACATAAAATTAATGGCTTTAAAGTGAACAATTCAACACAGGGCATCTAGTGCATTCAGAATGTTGTGGAATTATGCCTTCTAACTTTGTTGCAAAACATTTTCATCACCCCAAAAGAAAACCCAAACTCATTGAGCAGTTGATCCCCATTCTCCCCTGCCTACCCTTTGGCTGTTGTGAATAGTGCTATCCTGTACACAGTTCTACACAGTGTAGATTTGCTTCAGTTATCAATTATTTTGGGTATGTATCTAGGAGTGGAATGTGTAGATCATATGATTAATTCTGTGTTAAAATTTTTGAGGAACCTCTTTTATACTTTTTGTGCAGCATTCTTTGTGTGTTTGGTTCAAAATAACACTTGCACTTAAAAAGAATCACACCAGAATGTGTGTCCCTAAACCTATGGCATACAATGAAATAGGTTCATTCCCAACATGCTTATGAAAACAAACTTCAAATAATTTTTATCATATTTGTGGCATGATTATTTTCTTTACAGCTGGTCCTTCTATAACAGTAGATGATTCAGGAATAACTAAATTTGGTCTTTGTATCTATCATAACTGATTTCATCAAAATCATTCCTTTGTATTAACACTTCCCTCACAGAATATATCTTTATATTTCAAAAATTCCATTTTTACCTATTGACCCATGTTAACTTGAACAATAAAAGAGGAAGGAAAAAAATAATGTAGGTTTGACTCCAATTCACAATTGTGTGCAAATATGTTGAATATTTAATTATTTACCATTTTCTGAAAATGGGATTTTACTGTATCCCTATTAAAAAATGCAGTAACAGGGCTGGGGTTGTGGCTCAGTGGCACAGTGCTTGCCTGGCACGTGTGAGGCACTGGGTTCGATCCTCAGCACCACATAGGAAAATAAGTAAGGTTATCTACAACTAAAGATATTTAAAAAAAATACAGCAACACTTTTTCAGGCATACCTGAGCACTGCACCAGTAATTCATCACTTGGTCTGGATAGGGTGTTATCACCTACTTTAGTCTTAACTTCAGCAATAACATCCATGTAATGATAAGTATGGTACAACCAGGCATTTATTTTTCTAATAAGCATTAAAAGAAGTAGCAAATCTATTCAAATTGTGTTTGTCTGTCTACTTCAAATAGTATGTATACCACACTTTAGAGAATGCTGAAGTAAGAGGGGCTATTTTTTAAAGCTGTACAAGCTATCCTCACACATTTTATTGCCAAAGAAAGAGAAAGTTTCCACCTCATCTGCAAATGGAAAAAGAATGGACTCCTCATAAAAATTTGAAACTGAATGAAGCTTTCTAATTAATATGAAGGCCGGGCGCGGTGGCACACGCCTGTAATCCCAGCACTTTGGGAGGCTGAGGCAGGAGGATTGCAAGTTCAAAGCCAGCCTCAGCAATGGCGAGGCACTTAGCAACTCAGTGAGAGCCTGTCTCTAAATAAAATACAAAAAAGGGCTGGGCATGTGGCCCAGATGTCTAGTACCCCTGAGTTCAATCCCCAGTATCACAAAAAAAAAAAAAAAAAAAAAAAAAGGCTATCCTCCTAATTAATATGAAGGACCATTCCTCTTAACTTCCTAAGAGAAGAGTTAAGTGTCTTTGGGGAGCATCTTATAGAATCCAAGCTGTAAAGACAAGTACCTTAAGGAGGGCTCATAATCACTTGCACTTTGCAACATCTTCCACTGGAAGACACACTCATCCTGTGATTTCATAGGATACTTTGTGTTTGAGGAGGAATCATGTCTAATTTAAATAGTATGCCATATTCATTCCTATATGCAGCCAAGTATGTCATCTCCTAGAATGTTCTAAGCTTAGTCAATTGGTGAACAAACTGTTTTCCTTTCTTAATATGGAAATTATCATACCATCCTTCTATTTACACTAGTTCTGAGGTAAGACATATTTAACCATTGTTTCCAAATGCAAGTATCCATTAATGTATACAAAAATAGGATATGCATAAGAAGCCACATAAAAAAACAGTTTTCTATGTGAAGATTTTACCATCACTGGTTCACACAACTAACAAGGGTGAGTTTCAATTAAAGAACAAAACATGTGAATATATACCTGTCCCCAAACAAGATATTTTGAAAATCAGTCCAAGACATAATAAAAAAATTTAAGAATACACATAGCCAGGCATGATGGTGCATACCTGTAGTCCTAGTGGCTCAGGAGGCTGAGGCAGGAGGATCTCAAGTTCAAGCCAGCCTCAGCAAATTAGTGAGGCCCTTAGCAACTTAATGAGACCCTGTCTCTAAACAAAATATTTTAAAAAGGGCTAGGGATGTGTTTCAGTGTTTAAGCACCCCTAGGTTCAATCACCTAGTAACAGAAAGTGTGGTGTGTGTGTGTGTGTGTGTGTGTGTGTGTGTGTGAGAGAGAGAGAGAGAGAGAGAGAGAGAGAGAGAGAGAGGGGGGGGGGGGAATGATAGATGGAGAACAGATTTAAGTGACCTAAGCCCAGTGGCTAGGATTGCTCTCTTTCCTTTCCTCCCTACTTTTTATCTATCCAGGTTATATTTATTGAACACTCAGAATGTACCAGTATGTCCAATTGTCCCCTGCCAGTTCAATGCCATTCATGAAAAGGGCTGTCATCTATAGTGTGCCAGTGTAGTTTAGTTGTTAAAACACCTAAGTTTTATTTTAGTCTGCAGGACAAATTTCTGAAATGGTTTTATGTATAATTTAAAATGTAAACACATGGAAGAGAAAAACATTCAACAAACTCAAGTAATATCAATATCACCTTATTTTGCATGGTGCCCTACTAATTACTAAGCACTTTAATGTCCTTGATTTAATTAATTTATTACCTTTTTTTAATCTCTACCTTACCAAGAAGGAAATTGAGATCAAGCAATAGCTTGTTAACAGCAAAGCTAGGATTCAAAACTAAGTATATAAAGACAAATATGGGAGAATACTGATAACTAAGAGTGAAGGGAGTGAAGGTGGTGAAGGTGGTGAAGGTGTAGGTTGTAGAAAATAGACAAATACACAGGTGCACAGAGATCCCATATGATCACAGAGATCACATGCTTACTCATGTGAGGAAGCTCCCAGTTCTTCCTCACACAAAGGAAGAACTGCTCAAATCTATGGGATTTTAAGACACTTTCCCTAAAGGATATTTGAAATGTATTATCTTAATTTTTCTCAATTATAGGCATAATGGTGTCATCCCTTAAAAATAGTCTTACAGGTGAAACATGAAGGCTCATAGATATTTAACTGTGTCTAATCCTAAGAGAGAAATCACACAGTAATTTGAACTGGGAATTGCACATAAGAAATTAATTATCACAGGGCATTGGAAAAACAGGGAATTGGAGTGTTTATAAATTGTCTATTAATAAGAGAATTCTTTTAAAAACAAAGAATCCAGGCATCTGGAGCAACGACCACACCTAGGGCTTGGTTAGAATACCCAAGGAACTACCTCCTACACAGGGCTGAGCTCATACATTATTATAGAGGGCATAGTTATAACTCAATAAAACAGAGAAACTGCTGTGGTACTCATTCACTGGAATTTGTCAGAAAGCCCCTATTTGGAACCCGATTCAAATGTACCTCCTTAGAAGTATCCTACTAGAAACACACTGCTACAAAGCTGTGTCTGGGGGCACCAGGAGAAGACATGGACTACTGGATAAAGAAGCTAAGAACTAGTGAAGATACCCAAGGAACAAAACCCTGCTGAGAAAACACACAGAAACCAGGAAAAAACAAACAAACAAACAAACAAACAAACCACCCTTCCTGACATGCCATTCCATCACTCTCTACTGATAAAATATCAGTACTAAGGAAATAAAATATAAAATGGGTCCAGGTACATTTCACAAAACAGGCAAAAAAGGTGATTTTGAATTTGGAACACCATAAATAAATAACTGACACAATGGCTAATAGAGAAATACAGTATTTAAGCAAGAATCTAATTATAGCCTAGCTAAGGTCAGGTAACTGTTTACCAAGTCTACTTTCTGGACAAATTTGCTAGGATATAAGAATATTTGTATATTTGTGTTATTTTGATTCTATTGCTTCATACTATATAAATTATTCCTCAAAATAACCATTTGACATGTTAAAGTGGTCCTCTTCATCCAAGTACTTTCATGACTACTAACTCATTTCATACTTGTGAGGTGGGAACTATTAGCTCCATTTGATGAATAGGAACATAAACTACAAAATCCAAAGTTAACCTAAATTCACATGGATATTTGTGCCCTTCCCCAACACAGACTGCAACCTATCCTGCTCCAATCTCTGAAAATGGCCACAAGATAAATTTGATTTACTTCAATAAAAAAGTATGTTTGAGGATCTTGCAGCATTCAATGATTATAACTGACAATGCATTTCCTTGCAAACAAAATAGAAATGGACATTATTATTGGCTAGGAAAGTTATACTCACTTCAGTAACTTTCAAGGAGTGTTTCCCATGCTTTCAGATTTTGTAGACCAGTGAAATTTCAAAAAAACATCTTGGGGTCCTGTGTAGGGTAGCCAACTTTATTTTACAAACTAAGAACATTTAAAAAAGCAACACTTATCCACAATTTCAAAATCCAAACATTTGGAAATCAAATGTGCCTTTTTTTCCTTGCCTATAACTCATTTGGTATCAATATCTTAACTAACCCAAACTCATCTGGCAGTAAAACCTGACCTAAACTGACATGAGGCTATTCACAGGCTTATTCTCTTATGTAGTGTAAATATTCTTATGTTTCACTACAGAAACATTATTATAATTGATTAGGGGGTGTCCTCTCAGACCCTGCTGTGGCTGTTATGTAAGAATACATGAACTTTATTACCTTTTTACAATCCAAAATGAACATAAATTCTGAAACATATGTTGTCTCAAGTATTTCACATAATAAGGGTACAGATTCACAGTCCCTGGTCATGAATGTCTCATTAAAAGAAAGGACAAAATGTGATTTAAATCATCGATAAGTAGGAAGGACAATCTTAGAATAAAGGATGATCCTTTATAATCAATAAAATTTAGCTTTCTGGGAAAAACTCAAATGGTTGCTTTTTGTATTTCACTGCAGATGATATTAACTAGCATATGAAAATCACTGCCATTGAAAAATGTCCTATCAGATGGCTCCACATTTAAAAGATGACCTTGGGGACTTTTTATAGTATGAAGCAGAACAGTGTCTATAGGACGGGAATGAATTAAGCCATTCTGTGGCTCCCGTAAGACACAGATAAATGATATTCATACAGCAAAAGAACCAGAGATATGGAATCTATCCAATAACAAAAAAAAATTTTTTCCCTTAAATTACCTTTAGTGTACAAGCTGGAAATGCTTACAATGCTGGACCTGGTCTGAGGAAGTTCTCTGATTTTTTTTTTTTTTTTTTTTTTACAAAATAGTGCATATGAATGAACATGAATATGTATAGAGATAAATCTAGAAAATCAGAAGATGTATCCTGATTGCCAGAATATTGGGCAAGATAGAGGAAAAATCACCAGCAAACTCTTTTTACATTTAGACTCACATATCATTTTTGGATTGTTTATCTCTACACTGCCTATTCTCTGAACAGTTTAAGGTATTAGCAAACTGGATTACCTGGACATGTAATATTTCATCCTAGCAGACACTAATGAATGAAGTGTCCTACAATTTAAGGGAAATCATTAAATTTCTGCTTTAAGGGCCACCAGCTGCATCTATAGACAAGACAAGAAATTATTCAGTTTGACAACATTTAATGAGTTTCCACATGGCATAAGTCACTAGGGCTAGCTGTAGAAAATGAATGCTTAGATAAAAACACTCAATTTTTCCTGACGGACTTCACGGTCTAGTCAGGAGAGACTATTAAAATTATTGCACAAGTAAGTTCTAAGTGTTATAATAGATGTGCAATCAAATACTATGGGATGGAAAATCATGTGAGTTTGGTTGGAAGCAGAGTTCGCAGTGCTAATGTCCAACAAGAGCAAAGGCAGAGAGGGGGATCTGATTACACCTTCAGAGGCCTAATTACAGATAAAGGCTATGGTGTCTCCCTCATGTGTATTTCAAAACATAAATAGTTCTAAACTGTGAATTAGTTGTAAGGAAGTCAAATAAGATTTAATTTCTTTGGTGATGAGAAATCTGATGCTCATGAAGTATCAAATACTCTTTTTTCCCCTCATTGTTTGGTACCTATGCCTTGGGGAACACAGAATTATTGCAGAAGTAAAAAGAATGTGACATATTTGAGGAAGGATAAATGATGCAATACACTAATCAAAATGAGAAGTGGCAAAAAGGTGGTTTGGAAGTACAGTGTAATGCTTCCTATGACATGTGAAGGACATCAGACTTTTAAAAACTCATATTCTTAATCTTAAATAACCAGAAATAGGTTACTGTGCAATAAATTTTTAAATTACCTTCTTCAAAAATGATTATTGTGAGAAAGCAGTAGCAATTCTTCAAATAATGCCAAAATTATCTGAAAACTCATTTTAGGCCCAGCTGCTTCATTTACTAAGACCTTATTTCTACAATGTAATTAGGTAGAAACTAAACCATCAATAATAAACCAGTAAACTAGTGTTAGGGTTTTTTAAAATTATTTTTGTTTGTTTGTATTAATTTTGTTTGTTTCTTTTTTGAGATGAGATTTCACTATGTTACCCAAGCTGACCTCAAAATTCTGGACTCAAGTGACACACCCTCCTCAGCATTCATGAGTAGCTAGAACTACAGGTGTGAACCACCATGCCCAGCAAGCTAGTTAATATTAGTTTGAACAGCACTTAAATTGGCAAGCAAAATTCCCATAAAATATAATGAAAAATGTGGATGTTGCCTGGAGGAAATCACTATAAGAACCACCACAACAAGAACATGTGAGAGAACTGAACATCCAATAGAAGAGTAGTAATCCTTAAAAATCATGGTGGTGAGGAAAATGGTAACATCAACTTAAAAGTCAAAGAACAGAAACTATTCTTTTCATTCCCTTTCCTGAACATTTCAGTCAAAATCCTGTTATTGGGGCCAAGCAAAGCAGACATGCCCTGAGAGGAGGCCTGGGGGAGGCCTGGGACATTAAGTTGAAGCCTGAACAAAAAATGAGGAGGGTATCCATTCCAGGAGGTGGCAGCTGCAGCCAGGCATGGACTGTTGGAGGCCAAGAGTAAGGAGGGTATTCAGGAAGGGGGAGGGCAAGTGTTCATCAACAGAGCATTGTTGACCTACACAGGAACTGGTCAAATAATGAAGGCACATTTTTTTAATGTTAGTTATTGAAAAGTAAAAACACGAAAAGAGAAAAGCTAGAATGAACACCATGGTCTTGAATTAGAACTTGAGTAAGAACTCATGGTCTTTCATGTATAAACATATAGAAATACAGATATAAATATGTATATGTTCCCTAACTTTTCCACCAAACGGGCTTATAAGCAGCAATATCCCAATATCAATCAGTACTTGTAGCACACCGATTTGGGCTCCAGACACCATTCTCTGCCAAGGAGAAGCAGAATGGCTAATTCTGTGGATGAAGCATAAAAAGTACAAAATGAACTCAGATGTAAGGAACAAAAATAGATACATGTTGAAAGGACACAGAAACAATTCAAAAGGGCTCCCACTGGACAATTCTCAAGAGTATTTGGCATCAAAATAATTAACATTGTAAGTCTTTGAATGAGGCTGACTCCATACTGATAGAAATAAATAAATAAAATATTGAAAGTTTGATGAGGAATATTCCCAAAGTACTCCTCACTGACCCAGAAATAATGCTAACTAGAAAGAGAATGAAAAGTAACATTACTGTGGAAAATCTGAACAATACCACCTTCAACAAGTTTTAATCAGTATGAGACAAATAAAAATCAGGTGCCAAATGATAAGACACAATGAAAAAGAACAGAGAACCTGTGCAATTCCTAAAGAAAAAAAATCCAAATATGATCATGATGGAACATTAAGACTAACAGAAGGGCTGGGGATATAGCTCAGTTAGTAGAGTGCTTGCCTCACATGCATAAGGTCTTGGGTTCTATCACCAGCATGACAAAAAAATAAATAAATAAATAAATAAATAAAAATTTAAAAAAAGACTAACAGAAAGTGGAGAGACATTCTACAAAATAACTGGCCTGCAGCCTTCAAAAATGTCAAGGTCATGAAAGTTAAGGAAACATTGTGAGGTGTTGCAAATGGAAGATAAAGATAACTAAAAAGACATTACAATTAAATGTAATACAGGATCCTAAACTGGAACTTTTTGTTATCAAGAACACTTTGGGGATAATTGTGGGGAAAAAAGGAACGAGTTTTATTCAGAATTTAGTAATGTATTAATGTTAATTTCCTGAATTTGATGGGTGAATTGAGGTTATCTAAGGAGAATGTTCTCATTTATATGCACTATAGAATTTTAGGCTGAAAGGCACTGTACTATCAACTTACTCAAAATGACTTAAGCAAAAGAAATATTCTGTATACTAATCTTACTTTTTTTGTATATTTGAGATTGTTTCAAAGTAAAGTTTTACAAATAGGAAAATGGCAACACAAATTTCATACTTATGACAAGGCTGATAAAAACAGCAATTACATAGAGCAAATGACATTTGATTGCTTATTATGTTCCAGACAGTGTTTGTAGTATTTTATAAACACACTTCCTATATTATCACATAAAGTGGTACTTAAGATGAATGGGTACCCAGAAAGATATCCTTGATATTGAGCAGAAAAGGCAAATACAAAATAATATGTGTAATAAAAGTTTTGTTAAAACAACTTTATATACAGGCATTTTATATAAATATAGATCAAAATGTTAACTGTAATATTAAGAAATTCTTCATCGGTTAGATTTTGTACATTTTGTATTTTCTTGCATTTTATATGTATTTTCTAAATTTAAAAAGAATTTAAAAATCTGTAAATAAACAGAAGACCTACTGTAGAGAAGAGAAAAGGAAATGGGAAGGGAAGAGGAGAAAGGGGAAGTATTAGGGGCTGAATTGGAACAAATTATAATCCATGTTTGTATAATTACGTCAAAATCAACATGATATCATGTATAATTATAATGCATTAATTAAAAAAAGTAATAGCCATGTACTATTTACTTTTAAAATTTACTCTTTAAATTTTTGCTGTAAGTGGAAATGATAATATTACACCAATCTTAAGCGAAAAGCATGATACAAAAATACTTGAGTCAAATTTTGCATTATTAAAAATAGAAAGAAAAAAATGACTGAATGAAATATGCTATTTTTAAAGTAGTTAAATTCAAATGGTGTTATTAAAAAATAGTTTTGTTTTCTATTTTCTGAATTCTCCACCATGAACACACAGATTAGAGTTATAAGAAGAAAGTGTTATTTTTTTCATTAGATGATTATTAGAAAGATTATTAATACAGAAAGGATTAACAACATTGCATTGGTGAAGGAAAATACAAATATGTACATGTGTTATGATGGCTATATTAAATACACGCACAGTTCGGTGAAATAAGACATGACATGACCTTACTCATATATGAGGTATAAAAAACAGAACTCATATAGAATAAAATGGTGTTTACCAATGACTGGGGGTGAGGCTGGAGGATGATGAGGGGCAAAAAGAGAGGTGGTGACCAAAGAGTATAAAATTTCAGTTAGACAGGAGGAATACAATTTAGTGATCTGTTGCATGGAATGGTGACCATAATAAATAACAACAAAATGTATAATTCAAAATTGCTGAAAGAATAGATTTTAAATGTTTTCACCACAAAAATATAAGTATATAAGTTGACAAAAAAGTGTAAGTATATAAATTGACAGATTTGTTAATTAGATTGATTTAATCATTCCACAATGTGGATAAATATAAAAATATCACATTGTACCCTGTACATACACATAATTATTATTTGGTTAAAATAAAATTAAAGTAAAATTAAAATTTAAAAAATATAGATAAATATATGCATAGAAAAGGAGGTGAAAGGAAATATACCAAAATAACAAGTGGTCTACTTATCTAATAATGTGTCTTATTAAAGAGTTACTGCCTCTTCTCAAACTAGATACAGGATATTTACAGCAATACATAGGAGTAAGGAACAAGGGATCCAGCCCAGCTTTAAAGCAGCATGGACACTCACTTCCCAGCTCAGCCTTCTCTAATTCAGTCCCAGTGGGGTCTCCTGTTCATTTCTGTGATGTGTACTCCTCAGGATAAATGATATTTAAACATAAACAAAAATCCCTGCATTGAAATTGGTCACCAGTCCAAACTCTTACTAGATGGTAGTAACTGCAGATTGTTCCCTGTGCCTCCAATGCCTCTTGAGCTCCAGTGTGCCACTGGGAGTCAGCTGGCTCTCCACTCCTCAGAGTAGACCATAGCTATAGCCCTCAGGATAGGGCAGAGCCAAAGGCCAGCTGAATGGAGCTGTTGGGAAAATTCAGTCTGCAAGGAACTGGACCAGAATGATAAGTATTCATTAGACATCTTCACACTTGTCATTTTAGGAAGTTTGGGGGGGGGGTTGTTTCCTTGGAAACTTCAAATAAAGTTAATACTAATTGCTTCAAGGCCCTAAGCAATTTAGCAAGACCCCATGTCAAAATAAAACGTTCTGGTTCAGTTTTTAGGCTCTTCTGGCTTCAATCTGTGAAACAACAACAACAAAAAACAGATAACAGACAGAATCAGCTATATAGTACTTCCACTTTCTTGTACAATATGTAAAATTCTTAGAGGCCATCACTTCCATTTTATTTTCCCCCCCACAAAAATATATTTATTAAACTTGTTATATAAAATCAAACACTTAACATTTTATCAATAACTCAAACTGATATCTAACAAGGAGTGCTTGTATTTTGGAAGACTACCTAAACTAAAAATATATTTATATATATACAATACAGGTATCTAAAGAGCTATGAAATTCACAGAATTCTAGAGATTTATAGGCTAGAAGTATTGTAAATTTGTCTATAATCAAATTACTGTGCTAATTATGAACAATGTCTTAACTATTAAACCAGGAGGAAAAATGGGAAGGAAATATATAGTTTTGTAACAAACACTTAGAAGATAAAAGGTAATATAAAATTGATTTAATGACTAAGATTTCTTATTGAATCCCTGGTTCTCATTTTTGGCAGCTTAACCCAGTCTGTCAGAAGGCAGTGTGCTATGCTGTCTGCAACCCTGCACTGACCCATCAGAGTCATGCTAAATGCAGTTAAGAGCTCTGGCTGAAAACAAGTAGCAACTTTTGAGCAATGCACACACCTTCCCACATACGCTAAGGCTTCACGCTTAAATTTATTCCTGAAAAGATTTTTTTCAACATGCTTCAAAAGGCTGTGGGAGGTGGGTGGGACCACATACAGAATCTATCAAAATTAAGATTCCAAATCGTATTTTGTATTTTGAACTATACGATGGTAAAATTTAAATCATCTCACTTGGACCACGTTTCACACTAAAACAGTAAAAATCCTTTTAAAATACTGCATAGTTTCTCTTTCTTAACGAAATCTACTGCTGCTATAAGGAGTTACCGAGTGATCATTTCCTTTTAAATATCTGATGGTTATGACATTTTACAAAAAAAAAAAAAATTGAACTCACTGGTAACAACTCTTCTTAGATTTATCAGACAACACTACAATATACACATGTGAAACACAGACTGCTTCATGAAAAGGTAGGAGAATATACATCTTTCTCCAAGGTACACAAGATCATTCTCCAGGAGAAATCATGTGGTAGTTTATAAAACAATCTTAAGACGCTTAAGATTATTCAAATCATATTGGGTATCATATCTGAGCACACTGTTATGAAAGTAGCAATCAATAACAGGATGGAGATTTCAGGAAATTCACACATACATGGGAAAAAAGAAAAACATGCTCCAAAATACCCAATGGATCAAAAGAGATCAAAGGAAAATTTACAAAACAAAACATGAGGTGAACATGTTTAGAAACACCATACCAAATCACATGGGTTGTACTAAAAGAAGATCTAAGTAACAAGGAACTTTATAGCAATGTTTTGCTTACATCAATAAACATGGAGAATGTGACAAAAACAAAAAGAAAAAAATTAAAGCCAAATAATAGAGAAAAAAGAAAAGACTATGAAGCAGAAATAAAATGAAATAATAAGTAATAAACCGATGGAAAAATACACAATCTGAATTGATTTCTGAAGGAGTTAAATAAAAACAAACCTGAAGTTAGAACATGTAATGAAAAAAGAGGACTCAAATAGAATTTTTTTTTAAAAAAAGAAAAAACAGTAGACACTAAGATTGACACCATAAAAATATAAAGCATAATAAGGGGTGTTATGGAAATAACCTAAAATAAATATATACATTCTCCATCACAAACACACGAACAAGACCAAAACATTAAGAAAGAAAAGACCAAAATATACCACGAAGTAGTAATGGATTGCTTCAACAGTAGAAAGAATCCCATCAAACAAAAGCCTTGGATTTAATGGTCTCCTTATTTCTCCCTTTCAAATGTTTAAAGTATACCATTTCCTTCTCAAAAATTTCAAGGGAGGAAATATTTCCCAAATAATATTACGAGGCCATCATTACCCTAATACCATAGCTAGATGAGAACACAAGATTAAAAAAATCAAAGACCTATGCCTCCAATGAACATAAAAGCAAAAATTCTCAAGAATATATTAACTCAATAAATTCACCAGAAAAAATGAAAGGATTATTCTCCCTTTTGGCTTAATCCCAGGAATGAAAACACAGTTCACATATAGAGTGTATAAATGTCATGCACAACATAAGAAAAATAACTTTATTTTTTAAGTTAAAAATAACTTTATTTAATAACAACCATTATAATCACATTCATAGACACACAGAAGGCATTCAATAATGTTAAACATACTTTCTTGATTTAAAAATATAAACTCAACAAACTAGGTTTAAAAGAAATGAAACTCAATAAATATTTTATGTGACAAAATCAAGCTAACATAATACTCAAATAGGAAAAATTCAAATATTTTTCTCTAAGATTAGTAACAAGAAAAGGATGCCCAATCTTACCAAAACTATCACTATATTCCAGGAAGGCAAAATAAAGGGAAAAATTTAAAGAGCTGATATGTGAGGGTGAATTCAGGTTGAAAAATAAAAGTGGCCCTTAATTGCAGATGACGTGAATGTCATATCTAAAATACCATGAAGACACCCCCTCACACACACACAGATCTGATGATTTCCATTATGCCTCAGGATACAAAAGCAACATACGGAAATAAGTAGCATTTCTATACACTAATAATGAACTCTTGTTTCATCTATTAAAAAAATCATCAAAAAAACAACAACCCTCTCTCCCCCAGGCTGGGGCTATGGCTCAGAGGTAGAGAGTGCTCTTCTTGCATGTGTGAGGCCCTGGGTTCGATCCTCAGCACCATATAAACAAAAATAAAGATATTGTGTGCAGGAGCCCTGTTTGGGGAGATGGCTTAAATTGCGGTTGACTATGGGCCACGGAGATTTGGGCATTGTCGCCTTCCGTAGTCTCACGGGACTTGGCCCGGGATCTCGAGTGACTTGGCCAAGATTGCTGATGGGGTCAGCGCCATTTTGGTGGTGTGTGGCGCGTGTTAGTCGTTGTTAGAGCCAGAGAGAAAAGTTATCAGAATAAAAAGCTGTTTGTCTCCAGTTTGCCTCTAAACTTCTTCCCACAACTTTGTTGCTCCAAGCGGCCATTGCTTCAGGCAGCAACAATTGTGTCCGCCTACAACTAAAAAAAATTTTTTTAAAAACCGCTTATAATAGATATAAAAGTTATTCTAAGAATCTCCATAAGGGGCTAGGGTTGTGGCTCAGTGGTAGAGCACTCGCCTAGCACGTGCACAGCTGGGGTTCGATCCTCAGCACCACGTAAAAATGAAGGCATTGTGTACAACTAAAACAAATGAATAAATATATGTATATATAAGAAGAATCTCCATAAAAATTGCAGTGACAATGTTCAAAAAAATCCAAAAATTGTATGCAAACAGAATACTTCAAATACCTAAAATAATCTTCAGACAGAAAAAAAAACCAGAATAATTTTTACAGCAATCTGTCCTCCTTATTGATCAACACTTTGCTCATTTCTTTCTGCTCTTAGAGCAAGTTCTCAATTTGTTAGTTTTCTTAGGTCTTATTAATGATGTGGTCCTTTCAAATATGGCTTATTTTAAGTGAAAAAAATTAAAAAATAAAAACACCAAACCAACGAATCCATGGTCTACTCTCAAGCGTGCAACCTATCCTAAACCCTACTGAATAATTTTTTTGGTATTCAATATAAAGTTGTCTCTGGCATCACTTTTTCAACTTCGTTATTTAACCTTCCACATCAACAGATTCCATTTGGATTGATATATATGAATAAGTACACATACCTCCCTAAAAAGTTGTCGTAGTGAAAGGAGAGTTTTCTGCTTGGAAATGCAGGTGGGTGGATTCCGTGAAAGTGGCAGGCTTCGCAGCTCTTAACTCAGGCAAATTGCAGAAGCTCACAGCCGATCTTCTTCTGTAGGGTTCCAGTGTTCTGAGTCCAAACAGAGCAAAGAAACTCCAAAGGCTCCAGAGCAGTTTGCAACTGGAGTGCGGGTCAGCTAGGGTTATATATACCCCTTGGGGCAATGCTATTGGTCCACATTTATGGTAATCAGGCTTGGAAAATGGAGCAATGCTATTGGTCTAAATTTATGCTAATGATGGTTTGGAAAAGTACACAGGATATTGGTTAGCACTTAAGTCTGAACTTGAGTCTGGCTCTGTGCTTGCTTACAATTTCCCCAGGAGGGGGCGTGGCAACAAAGACAGGTCAGTGTGCCCAGATGCCCCTAGGTCCTGGCCTGCACCTGTATGACAGGCTAGGCCACATGGCCCACCCTTCCCTTTCTATTCCAGTCCACTTCAAACTGAATCCATATATGAAGAATTAAAGTGTATTGGGGTATGACTGCTAGGCAGACGAGGGCTAGGAGTGAGGGGCGCTGAGTTAGTTTTCTCAATATCTTGCACCGCCATGCCGCTGACATCCACCCTGTGGCACCCATCCTTCCCCAAGCCAAACCACTGACAGCCTCTGGCCCTCTGAGAAGGACCCAGGCACTGCGCTCCTGGGGGGTCGTCAGCTGCAGCTGCACCACAGCTCCTGGAGCCAGCGAGGGCACCACAGCCTAGGGAGATGTCAAGGGATTGCTGCTCCAGCTACATCTTCTTCTGGCTGCAGATTGAACTCTGCAGCACGGTGGTACAGCTCACCAAAAAAGAGATTTGATGGTCTTGTGATGATGCTGTCTACTCTGTGGCGACTGAAGGGTAACTGAGCTCAGCACCTGCTTCTCTAGACTTCTGGATTCTCAGAGCACAAATTCCCCACTCACCTATGGCTGCCTAGACTCTTGGAATCACAGCAGACATCTGCCAAGCCAAACAGACTCCAAACCACTCTGGCACCACCATGTCCACATTGCAATGCTGCCATGAAAAGGTGCAATTACAGAGGGCTGCATGATGTTCTTTCTCCTCCCCAGGGTGAATCTTCAGGACAAAGAAACAGATATCAGCAGGATGGTAGCAGAAACCTCAACACCAAGGTGCAGGAGCTGACTTCTAAAGAATTATGGTTTCCAGCCTCAGTGATCACAGTTCCTATTGCTGGTGGGCTGATTTTAGTGTTGCTGATTAGGTTGGCCCTGAGGCTGCTCCAAAGTTAGAACAAGAGACTGCAGGATCAGCAGCAGATGCTCTCTCCTTTGCACTACAGCTTTCATGGACATCATTGCAAAAAGGGGCAGTTCAAGGCCAGCCTAAGCAACTTTGCAAGACCCTGTCAGAAAATAAAAAGGGCTGGAGATGGAGTTCAGTGGTAGAGCTCCCCTGAGCATTATCTCCAGTAACAGAAAAAAATAAATTAATTAAAATAAAAAATAAATGAGTGGATAAATAAAAGGACATAACAAATAATTGAATTGCAATTATTCTATGCTTGATTCTCATCTTTTAAAATATGTTGAATTAACTCAATCACTAGAGTTAAGACATTTGAACCCAGTTCCTCTCAGGCTGAAAATCAGATGAATTGTTTTTTAAAATATTTAATACAAAATCACAAATATATAAGAAATTTGATGAGCCATGTTTTAATTTTACCGTGAAGTGGCTTTGTATAGCAAAAGACTCAATGCAAGAAAAGGTAATGATAGATTTGACTGAAAATTTTAAATGAATTCACAAAAAAAATCCATAAATTGCAGATAAAATTAGGGTTATATCTGACAAATAGTAAAATTTACATGAAGAAATGATATTATCATTGAAAAAATAATGCTAGGAAGTGTAGGGATAGGGCACATAAATTGCAAAGGAAGAATTACTGATGGAGCATTAACATATGAAATATGTGGAAATATAAACTAAATAATATGTAAAATTTTTAAAAGTGAAAAATCATTTTAAAATTTAGAGATGGGCAAAATTTTCGAAAGAAAAATACCAAAAACCATTTGCAAAAGAAAAAAAAAATCTTCTTTGAAAGAAAGGAAAGATAATTCCAGGTTTTAAATGTGCTGAGGAAGAAAGAAAGAAAGGAAGGAAGGAAGAAAAAGGAAGAGTAACCAATATCAAAATCAGTCAAATCATTCAATGTAATGAAAAAACAAAAACAAAAAACAATGCACAACAGAATGATCAAAGGTGGACTTAAAGTTCACCTACTTAAGGTGAAAAAAAAATGATTAACAACATATCCACAAAAGTCATATAATATTAGATAAGACTAGGAAAATCAAGAATAGAGTTATTTTATTAGATAATTAGCAACTTTATGAAAATGTCTGGAATTTTGTTGAGTTTTAGAGCAAAGAACTAAACCAAGTGTCACAAAGATTTATAGATTATCTCTTAGTAAAACATATTTAAAAAATTTCTATGCCTACTAAGGGTGGATTCAAAATAATGTCTTTATTATTTGCAAAATTTAATAATTGAAAAAACTGTGTATGAAAGATGTAGGACAGTGGACAAAGTTTAAGTTGCAAATGGACTAATCTAAGAGCAAATTAATGTATTTTCTGATGTTAAAAAATACTTTAAAATATGAACAACTTTTCTTCTCTGAGCAGTATTTTATTTTCTGAATGAAATTATTTTTACTTTAAGAATAGGTTGCCATATGGGAAAAGATTATTTTCTCAGATACAGGCACAAGGAAATTAAAAGATTAAAATAATCATCCACAGTAGAAATGCACTTTACAATATGCAAATTTTAATGTAGCATGATCCAAAATGATTATTGCAGAAAAAAAAATTTGCTAGTTTCTACCATTAGGAAACAATGCATGCATAATTCACTCAGCAGAACTGAGTTGCAATTTGTGATAGTGACCAGAAGATGGCGCAGTGTAATTTCCTAAGATTCACTAAGTAAGCCTTTGTATTAATTCAAAATGTTAACAAAGAGAATTTAAAATTGGTATTTGTTTCTACAAATGATAGCTAAGAGTGAAAAATAAGACTTTGCAAAAAAGAAGGAATTCAAATTTCTCAAAATTTGAATGACAAATCACTTATCTACAAATAAAAGTTTAAAAATAATTTGAATAATTTTTCTTTCCTGTGAACAAGGAATAAAAGATAAGTTTTTGAATAATAATTACTTAGAATTACCTCAATTTAAAATTTTTTCCTTTTAGTTAATTTTATATTATGCTGGATTGCTCTATAAATCCCACTATTCACCAAAATATAAACAAGTGTAGTTATACAACAGGAATTTTACAAATGATAACAAATGGGAGAATTTTACTTTAATTTAAAGTAAAAGTTTTTCATTAAAAAGCTTTATTCAAGGCACGGACAATGTTCAAATGCTTCTTTCACTTAATAAATGCTGAATAAAGTCTTTAAAATCTATTATATTGCTGTCTAAAGAAAGAAATAGCATTCTAAAGGCCTAGTAATTCATTCATACACTTATTTAAGTGCATTAATAGATCTCTGTGTGAATGTGTGTGTGTATTTCATAATTCTAGAAATACAAGAATGAATGAATAGATACATTACAGATAGTCCTGATTGGGTCTAAAATACAGTCTACCACCAGTTATTGAGCTATTACTGGGAAGGTAGGAAGAATCCCTAATCATCCCTGAAAAAAATATAATCTGGCTGAAAGAAATGCTGAAACTAATCCAGGAGTTAGGTAGGGTGACATAAATCCAGACAGCCCTGTTCCTGGAGAATAATATGCCAGTTGTAATGAATTAATAGCTAGTCTAGGATTTAAGCTGTAGAGGCTTGAAGCACCTCCGTAAGAAGCAGATAGGGTTTGAAGAGGAGAGAAAGCTGATTTGTTACCTAGCGTTCCTGAATCAATTCTAGCTATTCTAAAATTTGAAGCTCTTGGGAAAAGGCTGTGTTTTCCAGTTTTTCTGGAGTTTGCTTGATCCCTGGTGTCTTGCTTGCATTCTTTCCCATTTAAGATCTATTCTATGGAGTGGACCACATCCCCTTTGCAGAACTGACGAATGCTTTCTAGCCAGCTGCACCTGTAACTTGGGAAAATCCTGGTAAGAATATCAAGAGGGTCTCGGTCTTGAGGACATCCTGGGAAGGCTGGCTCTGATTGCAATGCAGTCTTCGGTCCCTTCACTCTCATTTCCTGATTCCAGAGCAGAAGATGATAAGGACATGGGACTGTCTTCACCTCCTGATTGCTCCCCAGAGTAAGGAGACTGGATGCTATCGTGCTTTTTTGAGCATTCTGAAGTAGACAACCTGATGCTTTGTTTCCCAATGACACCATTAAACTTAGGAGATAATCCCAGAGAAAGCTGATGGGATTTAGAGCCTGGCTCTTCTTGTCCACTCTGGCGTGACAATAGACTCTCTTTTAGTTCTTGTTTTTCCTCCGCATAATCGTGCAGGATAACCTCGGAAGCAGGATTGCCAGACTACCAGCTGGTCTCAGGGCACCCAATCCCGGAGCGGGCCACGACTCAGGCCTGCCTGCGGCCTGGAAATACCTACGGCTGCTTTTCTACCGCGGCTTTCGCTCTGGACCCAAGGCTCTGCAGTCCCCGAGCCTCGCGCTCTTCTAGCGCCTGCTGCCTGGGCAGCGCCACCTGGCGGCAGTCACGCTCTGGCGCCCGGCGAGCAGGGCGCACTTGGTGCACTGCGCAGGCCCGCCAGGGGCAGACGCACCTTTGCCCGGGAGCGCCAACACCGCGCTGTGGTTGCGACAGCTGACGCACTTGAGCATCCACAGGTAGCCCTGCCCTCCACACTCACGCCTCTCTCCGGCCTAGGAGCCAGAGGGCAGCCTCCACTTCCCGCCGTGGAGGCGGTGGTGGTGGCTGCTGCTTGCAGGAAGAGGCAGGACAGGCGCAGGGAAGCTGGTGACGCTGGTAACCCCCAGGGTACCTGTAACACCGGCGGTGGGGGTGAGGGGTCGCAGCCACCAATCCCGGCGGGGGTGGGGTTGGCCGCTACCGCTGAGGTCTGTTGCTGCCACACTGTGACTGCTCCATTCATGAAGTTCCTTCAGCGGTTGTGACTGGGAAGTGCCTTGTCCACAGATAACCCTGCCAGGGTACTGGGGTAGGAAGATGCTTTCATCAGGCTGTCCCCACCCAAACAAGGACAAGTTTGCACTCTGCCCCTCCGGAGTTGGGAATGACCGCTTCCGGGAGCTTGAGACTAAGAAGCGCAGCTGCCCCATGAGCCTTTTAGAGTCCCTGTGGGCCAAGAGCCCCACTGAAGTGCGGGGTCTTCTGAACCCCAAGACAGAGTACTAAGCTGCCAAAAATATGAACACCTTTTAGCTCACGAATAGTCTTCCAAAATATGACAAGTTTGAACAAACAAACCATGAAGATGTTCATAATGACACTGTTTATTTTTTATATACGTGTGTGTGGCAGGCAACACTAGAGGGTCAGGTTTTCTCTAGGGTCCCAAACAGGGCCCTGCTGGGTCAGAAGGGTGGGCTTCCAAAAACAACAACAACAACAACAACAAAAAACCAAAACAACAACAACAAAACAAAACAAAAACACAAAAAACCGGAGGAAAGAGGAGCCAAACACCTGCTTCTCACCGTTTTTTTTTTCTACAGGTCTCTGCCAACAGTATCTGCAACAGTATTCACTAAATATTTGAGTGAAAGATTGGAATTCCTTACCTGAGACCAGGAGGCCCAGGGGGTCACTGGGTTCTGACCAGCCAGAAAGGCTCTTATGGTAGCATTGATCTCTTCCTACATCCTGCACAGCCGTGTTTGGGATGGAGAACGTGGCCTTGTTCTCTGGATCCATAAGGCTCTTTTGCATGGAGACATCCAGGTTCTTTCTTAATGAGACAGTACCACAGGGTGTCCAGTGATCCCTGACATCAGAAGGTCACTGACTATCCATGGGGGTGTTACAGGGCTTGGTTCAACCCACAGAGTGGATTTGGGGAGGGTCCCTGAAAGAAAATCAGAGGCTGGGTCCTGGCCTGTCCCTACCCCAATTCCCTCAGCCCTTCCATGTCACCACCTTCAACCCAGGCTGCTGTCTTCTTTCCTGAGGCCTCAAGGGCTGAGTCTGGGGCAGGATTTCAGATGCTAGCAGGGCACTGACCTGAAGACACCCAGGGGCTCTCTTGCAGACTCATTCCTGAAAGAGAGGTCCCTGTGAGAGGTTTGCATCTCGGTGTTGGGCCTGATTACTTTTCCTTGTTGTGCCAGCAACCATTTGGTACCATATTGATCTAAGACCTGAGGGTTTGTTCCCCTTGGCCAGGCACCTGGGACCCTCTCCACCCAGCCTGTGTCCCTCCCTCCAACCAACACTGATCAAGGCAGAGAAAGACAGGCAGGGTGGACCTCATGCCACGTGCTCTGAGACTACAGCATCCAGAGAGGCAAGCGCAGACCTCAGGGTGATTCCACCCCTGAGAGATATCTCAGCACAGAGCTGAGGTCCCCCCAGCCCTGAGGCCCTTCCTGACTGACCTGAATTCTTCCCAGCCAGGACAGGTCCCAGGCTCCACCTGAGTCAGCCCCACACTGGCTGACTCCAACCCAAGACATTATTTCCTCAGAGGATCCAAGAAAGAAATGTCAGAGTCACTCCTAGGAAAGGTGAAACATGATCAGCTACTGGGCAGGTGGGTGCCAGACTCCAGAGGTCCATCATGGTGGATGCCTGTGCCCTGCCTTCTGGGAGCTGGACCAGCTGATGGACCTTGGGCCTGAATTCCCAGTGCAGCCCTGTGCAGGAGCAAACTACTCCCTCGACAGCTCTGGTCTTTCTTAATTGTCTCTGGTGTTTTGTTATAGTCGTGCAGTGCTGACTGACACAGCAGCTGAGATGAGTGTGCTTTTCTCCCTCTGCCAGGTCCTTGTGATACAGGTGAAATGGTTCTGTTCTGAACCGTGGAGGAGAAGCCATTCCATCTGCTCTGGAGTTCCTTGATCCAGCTTGTCCCACATTCAACCAGAGCTGCCTGGCTGAGAACTGAGGAGGGCTTCACCTCCCCCTGGAACCTGGCTGTCCTTGTAGGAAAGTGCTGTTCAGCCTAAACTGAATGCTCCACACTGTTCCAGGTGGGGAGGGACCCTACTGTCAGGGGCTCTGGTGCTCTACCTGGCTCATCACTTCCTGTGTGTGTTTGGCTGCAGGGTCCTGACAGGAGGGAGGCTGAGGGGGGTGAGACTGCACAGGGGAAGGTGGCCACAGGACTAGGGGTGGCAGCTGAGGTTGGGTTGGGCTGCAGATTTCACCTCCTGTCCATCACGAGGTCCTCCCTGGGCTCTGGGTCTTCAAGGCGGATCTGTGGGGTGGAAGAGGGAGTGAGTCCCTTGGCATGTTCTCCTGGTCCTCCCATCCAGACCAAAATGGGACAGGTGTGTGCCTGAGTTTGCTCAGCCCTCTCCCCACTAGATCCAGACAACTACCCCACCAACCCCCAGGCCAACCTCGATCTCCCTGTCTAATCCATGTCCCCATCCTACCACATCACCTGTAGACCATTTTCTTCTGCTGCTCAGCATCCATAGGCCTGAGGAGCACTTAGGTGGGCAGCCAGTTAAGAGAAGGCCAGGGTCCTCCTGTCCATCATGGTCCTCCACATTCTACAGGTCAGTCTTGGGAAGTTGACCCACACCTCTGTACCCTTCACCCCCTGTATCTCTCAGGACACTGTCCTGGCCCCTTTAGACTTGAGTTTTGATGGATCACCAGTAACCAGTTAGCACAGAGGACAGTGCCATGGAGACCAGGCTACCCAAGTCCACTGAGAGAGTCAGCTGGGTGGACCTGGTAGACCTGGTGCTTCTGTCATAAGCACATCCCTGAGCGCCCATGTGCTGGTGCCTGTGTGAGGGGACCACAGTGGCCTGCAGCATGTGCTGAATTCCTGACTCTGCCCAGTCCCTAAACCCCATCAGCCATTCTCCCTATTGCAAAAGGCACCGTCAGTTCTAGGAGCAGCGGTCACATTTGGGCAAATCAGGGAGCCAGTAAGAGATGTGGATGTCTGATCCCAGGTCCATCCCAGACTCCAAGGTGCTCTTTTCTGCTGCCCTGGGAAGAGGCAGAGAGTTCTTGCAAGAGCATGAAGCCCTTCATCTCCTGTGGCTGAGCACTGTTTTCCCTGCTGCCTCCTCAGTCCCTGACAGATGCACTTCCTGAGAGCCAAGTTGGAGGTGGCCAGAGGTTGGGGACAGGTCTAGTGTGGGCTGCTATGATCTGAGCTTGCTCTGAAGCATCTGGCCCCTCCATGAAGCAATGGCCAGGAGTGAGAAAGAGAAGGACACAGGGGCAGCAGCAGTGGGCACAGGTGGAACACATGTTGAGCAAGGGCTGCTCCTGGACCCTGCTGGGTGGGAGGCCATCTGCATCTGTGAGCACTCCTCATGCTCAGAGTTTGGAGGAAGCATCTCAGCCTCGCATTCTGGTCAAGAAATGGATTCGCCCTGACTTTCGTGACTGGGACTCCAGCCCCAGGAGTTAAGCCCTGTCTGTCTCCAATGTTTCCTTGTTCAAGGACTATGTCACCTTGGCTCCCTGCCAGCTCCAATGCTGTCTTGCTCTGTGGGGGCAGGGCTGTGGACACTGGGTGGACATGGAATGGGCTGGACCTCTCCCACATATGACCCTGAGCTCCAGGGTCTCTGTGTGATGGGATCTGAGAGGGGGTGGGTCCTGGGTACAGAACCTCTCACTGCAGGTGCCCATGTGCCATGCTATGCTCATGGGAGCTGTGTTATACCACCCCTCTGGGGCTCAGGATGAGGGTCCCACCCCCTTTGAGTAGCTCCACCAGGACACACTGGGAATGGCATGGCCAGGACAGGGTCAGATCCTGTGACTGTGATAGAACACCAGGAACCAACGAAAGCCCTAGAGTGAAATATACCAGATTCAAGCAATATCAGAATAAATGTGAAGCCCATTTAAAATTCTTCTTCAGCAGAAAGTGCTACAAGGTCTGTGGGGTCACTTCCTCCTGGCCAGTCCCTCTGACTGCAACAGGAGCACCCTTACCTCAGCACCCTGTCAGGTGGAGCCCCTCAGTCATCCCTTGGTCACCAGTGGGTCCCTGTCTCCAGCACTGTAATTTCCCTGCTCACTAGGTGACCAGAACATGAACATCACCGACTTTTCCAGAGCCTGGCTGAGCCCAAGGAGGTGTCCAGGAAGGGTCTTGGAGGATAGTGAGAACACTGGGGTTCCATCATCCTTGTCACTTTGCTGTCAGAGGACACAGTGCAAAGACTCCCAGGTCACCTGCATTGGCCCCACCTCTCCTGCCTGGGAAAACCATCTTTGGCCAAAACCATAGGCTGGGCCTGGGAGGATTCTTGTGTCCCTGATCATATGGCCCAGATGGAATCCTTGTGGGACAATCACACAGAGGTGAGCCATTCCTATGTTCAATCTGCCCTCCCAGGACTCTGCCTGTCCCTAAATGTTGGCCATGTCAGGTCACCCTGGGATCATCAGTGCATGAACTCATCTTTGCAAGGTTTTCTCTCCTCCATCCTGGGCTCTGGAGGCCCAATATCTTCAGAAGGGGACTTTCTACCATGTCCTCTGCTGCCTCCCCTCTCATGGCACAGCAAGGCACAGGGGGTTGGTGAATTGGGGCCACATTGGAGGACAGGATTCAGTAGCTGAGCAAAGCTGGAAATTGAACAGGATGTGGTCACCAGAACCTTCGCACCCTGCAGGGTTTGCTGCCTCCTACACAGCAAGGTGATCAGCTTCTCACCCCATCAAGCAGTCAGAGGAGGGGCAGCTGTCAGATGAGACCTGGGTGCAACACCAACTCCTCCAAGGCCCCACTCAATGCCCTTTAATGGCCCCTGTGTGCACACTGCACACTTAATGTGGCCACATAAACCCAAGGAGATATTTTAATATATCTCACTGCCTTTCTTGGGGTCTGTAGGACGTAAGGGATTCCATGCCACAGTCCCCATGGTGATCAATGTGTTCATAAATAAATCATCATGTGCTCTGTGCTCCTACTTGTGTCCTCTCCATCCAGAATTCCAGGCGTGTAGAGGTGGGTGTTCTTGACCTGTGTTTGTATCTTTGGTATTCACGGTTACATGTCCTTCACTTTCTCCATACTCTCAGGGAGCATGCCCTTCATCCTCTCTGATTCAAGCTGAAGATGACTCTTCCTTCTTCACCTTAAATGTGTTTTCATTTCTTTGATATCATCTGTTTGTTTATTTTAATTTGTTTTAATTTCTTTGCAGCACTGAAGATGGAACAAGGCCCTGGGTGTGCTGTGCAGGCCTCTCCCATACATGTCTTTTTTACTTTTTATTTTGAGTTGTGAGTTTCCATAAGTCCCCCAGGCTGGCCTTCAACTTGCCAACTTCCTACATTGGCCCCCAGAGTCACTGAGACTAAAGCCTGGAGCAACCGTGCCAGGCTGGCCTCTATAATACCTTTTAAGAATCCACTAGTTCCCATTCATCTCCTCTATCTGCTGCTACAATTGAAATGAATAAAATATCCTATTCTAAATAACAATACTATTCAGTTTTTGATGCTGAATTACTGTCTTTTTTTTTTTTTTTTTTTTGTACTGAGAATTGACATCAGGGCACTCAACCACTGGGCCCCATCCCCAGCCCTTTTTTGTATTTTATTAGAGACAGGGTCTCACTGAGTTGCTAAGTGCCTCGCCATTGCTGAGGCTGGCTTTGAACTCGTGATCCTCCTGCCTCAGCCTCCCAAGTGCTGGGATTACAGGTGTGTGCCACCACACCTGGCTTAGTGTGTCTTTTTTTTTTTTTTTTTTTTTTGTGGTACCAGGGATTGAACTCAGGGGCACTCGACCACTGGGCCACATCCCCAGCCCTTTTTTGTATTTTATTTAGAGACAGGGTCTCACTGAGTTGCTAAGTGCCTCGCCATTGCTGAGGCTGGCTTTGAACTCGCGATCCTCCTGCCTCAGCCTCCCAAAGTGCTGGGATTACAGGCGTGCGCCACCGCGCCCGGCTTAGTGTGTCATTTTTGAGAGCTTCAATTAGATAATTGTTCAGAGCCCATGCTGCATATTTGTCTCCATCAGTTCTGATTAATTTCTTCTCATATCACAGTTGTTTCATGACGGTGTGCTCACCTTTTTCTTTCATGAGAGTGTCACGGAAGTTAAACTGCTTAGTGCTGATGATGTCCCAGGTCATGGGAGCAAGCAGGGCCCTGGGCGGGGTGGAGGTCAGCTGCACCTCCCACAAACCTGCTGACCCTGGGGCTCAAAGTTTCATTATCTTGGAGGAGGACATGGGCAGTACACAGAAGGAAAATCTCCCCATTCAAAGCCCTGTGAGGCCTAGTGAGGTGTGGGGTACCTGGGGTCTCAGCTACTCAGAGGCTGAGGTGCCCTGGGGATGGCTTGAGTCCAGGAGGCCAGTCTAGGCAGTACGTAAGACCCTGCCTCAACAAACAAAGAAAACCCACAGCAAATACATCAAGAAGAGTAGACACAAACTGCTGTTCTCCTGGTTGGTGCTGGGATAACTGCTTAGTATGTTGAGGTCCTGGTGTTCAACCCCAACAATGAAAAAGACATGGCCTTAAGGAGCAAGAAAACCTGAAGGCTCTGTGAGCTGTGGTAACCAAGGCATGCACAGACCTGAAGAACCACACTGGGCATCCTCTTGTAGCATCTCATGTGTCCCCACCCCATCCCTGAGGACTCTAGTGAACACAACCATGTTGTGTACTTGAAATTTGCAGAGAGTAGATCTTTAGTGTTCTCACCACAGGACAAGAAAAAGGAGAATGGTATCTCTGGTGCTGCTGGGTGTGTTTGTGAGCTCAATGTTGTGTGCATTTCACAATGTACACATACCCCAACATGACAAATTGTTTACCTTAAACATGATCAATTTCTACTTGTCATTAACATGTCAATAAATCTGCCAAAATCCTCATCATGACCTTGGTTTCTCTCTAGAGTGGAAGGACCTCACCTTGGTTTGCTCTTTCATTTTCTTCATGGACTATTACATTAAGGAGTGCCTGGGAGAGGGGCAGTGGGGGAGGCCTGGACTCCACCCAGCGCCAGGAGAGAAGCACGGATCCCAGTCAGATTGGCATCTCTGGTTATTTGAGAAAAGCTGTGTGAGGTCTCACACCGAGGCCATTGCTCACCCTCCTTTCTCTCCCTGAGCTGAAAACAGCATCGTCCCCTAGAGGGTATAGATATGGGACAGGGACCAGCTGCTGAGTCTGGCAAAGCCTCCTGTATCCCCCGAGGGCTTCCTGGTCCCCAGTGAGGGCTCGTGTTCCCCCTTCCTCCTCATGGCCCTGTGCTGTGATAGGGACTGGCAGGTGGTGGGCAGTTCCTTCAGCTGTTCACACTGGTGAGATGACTCAGAAGGAGAATGTTCTGGAAGAGAAGCATCCATGACTCTTCACATTAAAATGGAAGCAATGTAGGAAAATGTCATTTTCATTCTTTGGTACAAAATAGATAGAAAATGTGTTTCCTTCCTTGGAAAGAAAGGCCCAGGGCAACTGCAGGGCAGCCAGGATGGAACTGGATGGACAGGAGGCTGGAGTGGGCCTGGGCAGTCACAGAGGCTGAGGGGCCCGTATGGCGGCTTTAGGGAGAAGGTCTCCAGGCAGAAGCCCAGGCCCAGAGCTGTGTGTTACAGGTGACCAGGCTGTGTCACAATTTTTCTCTGAGAATCACAATGAAGAGAACAAGATTTTAAAGGAGGTGTCCTCCTCAGGGCTGTGAGGCTATCTGTCCTGCACACCTGGTCAGCCACTGCAGAGGGGCGTCCTGTTGTGTCCTAAGGTAGACCTCACCAAGGACATGCCTCCAGCGGGCTGTCCATTTCCTTGGGGCCATCTCAGCCTCCTGGGCTCAGACTCTCCAAGGTCCTGCTCATGTGAACAGCAGGGCAACCCCTTCCTGAGTTTCCACCCTGGCAGCTGGGGAGGACACCAGGACAAGCTAGCCACACCCACCTGGATGAGGTCACATGGTGTCACCTGGATGGCATGGCTGGTGGGCTCCACAGAGTGTTCAGAGGCTGAACAGGTCACACTGGCACTTTAAGCCCCGGCTGGGTGTTGGTCCCTCTGCACCCTAGGAGGGAATTTCCCAGTGGCTAATCACTGGGGCCCTGGCTGGAGGTGATGGCCCAGAACCAGTAGTTACTAAAATTAAGGATAGCAGAAGGAGCAGCCGCTGGGGCTGTGGGGACTGCCTTTGCCCTGCTGGGGTGGGTGAGCTTGCCACTTTCTCAGGAGGGCACTGTGTGTGCCCTGGTTGACCTCAGGCCCCACTGAGGCTGAGCACCCTCTGGTCCCTGGTCACAGTTCTTCAGTGACAGAGCTTAAACTTACAGCAAAATCTGGACACTTTGAAGGTGGTGCCAAGAGGGAAGTGTTTGGAATTAAGTGCCCACATTAAAATAACAAAAGGATCCCAAGTAAATATCTACTGATACAATAATGGCCTTAGAAGTATAGGAACAAACTAATTCGAAAATCAGTATGAGACAGGAAACAATTAAGGTCTCAACAGAAGTTAATAAAATAGAGAATTAAACAAATTCAAAATATCAATGAAACAAAGAGTTTTTCTTCACAAAGATAAACATCATTGACAAACCCTCTGCCAGACTGACCAAAATAATGAGAGGGCAAACCCAAAGCAGCAACATTGAAGATAGAAAAAGACACATCAGCACAAAACACAACTGAAATCCAGAGGATTATTCAGGATTATTTTGAAACATTATATTCAAATAAATTGGGAAAAAATAAAATACACTGACATGTTCCTAGACACATTGGACCTACCAAATAAGAACCAATTGTTGTAGAAAACCTAAAAGAACAATATGATGTGAAGTAGTAATAAAAAAACCTTGCTACAAAGAAAAGCCCGAGACCAGATGGATTCTCAGCTGTTTCTACCAGACCATTAAAAAAGAACCAATGCAAAATTCCTCCAAATTTCTGCAAGTAGAGAAGGAGGCACCACTGCCAAACTTACTCTATAAAGCCAATATTACCCAGATCACAAAACCAGATAAAGACACATGAAGAAAAGAAAACTACAGGATAATTTCCCCAATGAACATAGATGCAAAAATTTGTAGTAAAACAATAGCAAACCACATTCAAAACACTTTACAAAGACTGCATACCATGATCAAGTTAGATTCATCCCAGGAATGCAAGCTTAGTTCAATACACACAAATCAATAAACATAATTCATCACATAAATAAAATGAAAGTCAAAAATCACATGATCATTTCAATAGATGAGAAACCCTGTGGACAAAATTCAGCACACATTCATGTTAAAAACACTGAAGAGGGCTGGGAATGGGGCTCAGTGATAAAGCAATGGCTAGCTTAGGCACGGCCCCAAGTTCAATATCCAGCACAGCAAATAACAAACAGACCAACAAAATCAAAACAAAACAAAACATTGATGAAACTAGGGATAGAAGGAACTCACTTTAGCATCATGAAATCTAGATCTGAGAGATCCAAAGCCCACATCATACTGAGTATTTCCTCTAAAATCAGAAACATGACAAGAATCTCCATTCTTACCACTCCTATTTAATATAGTTCTTGTGAGTATAGCCAGAAAATCAGGCAAGAGACCAAAATTAAAGGGATACAAATAGAAGAATAATAAATCCAACTACCTTTGATAACTGATAACATTTCTATAGTTTAAGGAATCAAAAACTCCACCAGAAAACTAGAAGATCTAGAGATCTTATAAACAGAGTGGGACAAACTCTTTGCCAGCTTCTCTTCCAATAGGGAATTAATAACAAGAACATATAAAGAAGTGAAAAAAACTACACCTAAAAACTAATAACCTACTCAATAAATGGCCAAATGACTTAAAGAGACATTTCTCAAAACAAGAAATGTGAGTGGCCAACAATCATAGGAAAAAGTTTCAACATCTTTAACAATCAGGGAACTACAAATCAAAATCACACTTAGATTCTATCCCACACTGGTTGGAATGGCAATCATCAAGAATATAAATAACAATGAATGCAGGCAAGAATGTGGGGAGAAAGGACATGCATACCTTGTTGGTGGGACCACAAAGTTGCACAACCACTTTGGAAAGCAGTATGGAGATTCCTCAAAAAACTAGGAATAGAACCACCATAAGACCCCGTGACCCACATCTTGGTATTTATCCGAAAGAACTTAAATTAGCATAGTATAGTGATACAGCCCCATCAGTGTTTACAGCCAAATTATGGAAATAGCCCAGGTGACTGTCAACAGATAAATGAATAAAGCAAGTATGACTGATACACAGTGTAGTTCTACTCAGCCTTATTAAAAATGAAACCATGGCATTTGCTGGAAATGCTAAAGAGAAAAGAAGAATAAAAAAGGGATCTAACAAAAATAGAGGGAGATCAGTAGTGAAGGGGAGGGGTTCAAGGAGCAGGAAGGAGGTAGGGGAACAGGAAGGACCTGGGGAGGGAAGTGAACCAGGTTATGCTATGTGCATGTATGAACAGACCTTGATGCATATCAATTTTATATGAAACAATAATGCACCAATTAAAAATAAATTAGTACAAAGAAGACCAACCAGTAGAGTGAAGGAAGAGGCAGGGGAGGCGGGCAGAGGGAAGAGGAAGCACTGGGGATTGAAATGGAGGAAGTTGCTATGAGCATTTATGAATATGTCAAAATGAATCCTACTGTTATGCATTACTACACTGCACTAATGAATATTAAAAATGTGGACTCTGCAGTCCACAAAGGTTTGCAATAATTTAAATTCACTGTTACTATGCAGTAGGAGCTTCTAGAACCTGGCAAACACAGGGGAAGTCTTCATTGTTCCTTAACCAGGCTGAACCCTGGGCTTCATTCCTGCCCTGGGATCCCCCAGGTCCTGAATACAGCTCAGCTCTGCTCCATCAAGGTGAGGACCACGGCTGTGCTCCGCTCACTTGGGGAACCATCTCCTTCCACTCTTGCCTGCTTCACCTTGGTTTAGTCTGTATTTCTCTACCTACCCTAGGACAGTTTTAAGGTGTTAAATGTCCTGTTTGGACTTTGAGAAATGCAACCTTAGATGCTCAGCAAGAGTACATTTCCCACTTTGACCATAAGGCCTTGCCAATTTTCAGGGTCAAATGAACGTCTTGCCCAGGACAGATGGTCACTCTTTGTAGAGCTAGCTGGGATGTCAAGGTAGCCTGTATAGCAGGGCCTGTGTTCTGCCTTGTGCCCTAGATTTACAGTGAGGCCACAGGTCAGGGGACACTCAGCACATTTGAGCACAGGGTCAGAAATGTCCCAGGAAGCCCAGGCCTCCCTCTGTCACTGGCTTTGCTCTGTCACTGTGAGTTCTAATGTGTTGGGTGGCACAGTCAGGACACCCAGCACCTTCTTACTCTCCTACTTCAGGGATGTAGGCCCAAGGAGGACGCCTCATCAAGTACAGGCAAAGCATAGACTCCCCTCAAGGACTGTGAGCTCCTGCTCCTCCTGGCCCATCCACCCCTCACTACAGAACTCCCACACAAATTATTTATAAAAATAAATGAAATGAATCCCTGTCCTGCACACCTTATGGAAAACAAATAGCAGCCTCCATGATGGTTCCCAACCCTGTCCTGAATTAATCTCTCCAAGAACCTGTGATTCACTCTGCTTGTATACATGGTGTGTGTGTGCGTTTTATAGCAGGGGCTCACCTATGGCATGTTTCCTAAAGTGAAGCCTGTTTATTTACTCATTACCAGAAAAGCACTATATATATATGTGTATATATATATATATATATATATATATACATACATACATATACACACACACACATATACATACACACACACACACTAGACTGCAGAAGTATTTAAGTATTTAAATTGCATCTCTGCCTGTCGTGAAAGTTGCCAATTAAAAAAGCGAATGCCATTCTAAATTTCATCCTATTTAAGAGGTAATTTATTCAAGAATATTCAGAGGGGCTGGGGTTGTGGCTCAGCAGCAGAGCGCTTGCCTCGCACGTGCGCAGCCCGGGTTCGATCCTCAGCACCACGTAAACATAAATGCATTGCATTGTGTACAACTAAAGTAAATAAATATTTTAAAAAAAAAATATTCAGAAATCATCTATCTAATTGAATGTTAGGTTTTATTAGCATAATACAGAAATAACATTTATTACTGGGGAAAATAATTGGTTTGGGGCTTTTATTTAGGCTTTAAAGTTTGTGTCCACTTGTAGAATTATTGTAAGAAAAGTATCTTGTCACAAAATACAGGATGAATATTATAGTTTTGAATATTAGATATAATACATAGTAAAATATTTAGAAACTTTAGATAAATTTTTTTTTGGTACTGGGGATTGAACTCAGGGGCACTCGACCACTGGGCCACATCCCCAGTCCTTTTTTGTATTTTATTAGAGACAGGGTCTCACTGATTTGCTAAGTGCCTCGCCATTGCTGAGGCTGGCTTTGAACTCGCTATCCTCCTGCCTCAGCCTCCCAAGTGCTAGGATTATAGGCGTGCGCCACCGCGCCCGGCTTAGATATATTTTATATTTAGAATATTTTTCATTCTTTCTTTTTTTTTAAAAAATGTATTTATTTATATGTGGTGTTGAGAATCAAACCCAGTGCCTCACACATGCTAGGCAAGCGCTCTATCACTGAGCTACAACCCCAGCCCCCTCATTCTTTCTTTTATATACTACATGTTGATGGTATAAAGAATGATACAATATGATCCTGACCTTCAAAGAATTTGCATCATAATAGAAAAGATATCTATTTATAAAAAATGAGACAAAGCATACTTAATGTGATTAAAGCATTTGTAAAAGTTTATGGAAATTAGATTAATAAGCTCTTATTTCTATTAGGATGGGAAAGTAATGATGATATAGCAGAAATTCTTTTTGGAAAGAACAAAATAGAATTCAAGGTGGAGTTTAAAGAGGTACAGGTAATGGAGGGAGTCAGAGAAGCAATAAAAATCCAAAGACATAGGAATTGTGTGCAGCAAAGGGATTATGGGTACAAGTGTTAGTGGGGCTGAGTTTGTTGCTGAAGGGAATTTGGAAGATTACTTAAGATCATGTTTGGAAGAGCTGGGGGACATATAAATAAATGTTGATTTTATTGCACAAATAATAGAATACTTTGTTACCCTTATGCGTATGGAATGGTTAAATGTTTATTTTAGAAACTAACACTTGTGAGAAGGGGACAGTGGCACACCGGAGAGAGGCTCATGTCAGGAATAGCAAGTAGGGGCAGGTCACTGTTCTTTAGGCTAGAAATAAGTGAAAGTCGGATTGTAAGCACTGGCAATAATGACAAAATGGGAACTTACTTAGAGAGCAAAATAAACAAAACATAATGATAGGGATTTGATTTTTATAAGGTGTATTGTAGCTACGAAAACAGTTTTGTTTTCCACGTAATCAGTTGAATGTGAACAGGTAAAATTGGCATAAAACAATTTTATCTATCCTCTTGCCTCAGACTTATTATTGTTTTATTTAATCAGACAAATCTGCAAACTCCTAATAGAAGTGACAGCTTATTAGTCTAATTGCCATATACTTTTGCAAATGCTTTAATCATATTAAGTATGATTTGTCTCATTTTTTATAAACAGTAATCCTTGTTTATGATCATAAAAGTAACAAATGTTTACTGCAGAAAATGTTTTAAAATAAGAAATATATAAGGGAAAACAAAATGTGTCATGACACCCCACCACAAGAGATAACAGTTATTAACAGGTTATTAGTGTTTCTGACATATATCCTTATTAGCATTATTAACAGGTTATTAGTATTTTCTAGTATTATATATATATATTTATATATATATTTCTAGTATTATATATATATATATACCTCTGTTGATGGCTAATTGAGAAGAACATGACCATTTTCTAGGACTGCATGTCAGTAAAATATTTCTTAAAATTTTACATTTTGTTGTGATATAGAAATTTCTTCATTTATAAAACACTTTCCAGACAAGTGTTACAGACATCATGGGAGCACTTTATACTGAGACTCTTTACTTGACTCTATACTTGTTTTTATGTGAGTAATAAATACTTATAGCACATACAGATATGGAATAGATTCCCATTAAAATGATTATTTGGGTAAAGGAAGTGTTCTAAAACTTCAGTTTAAAAAATGAAGCAGGGCTGGGGCTAGGGCTCAGTGGTAGAGCACTTGCCTAGCATCTGTGAGGCACTGGGTTCAATTTTCAGCACCACATATGAATAAAATAAAGGTCCATCAAAATCTAAGAACTTTAAAAAAAATAATGTCAAATAATTTTATTAAGACATCTAAAGGTTGTAATAGTTAAATTTGAAAAATATGGACCTATATATGGATACATGTAATTTCCCAGAACTGATTTGATAAGTGGAAAAATTGCCATTGAAATTTATAGTCAAGTCAGGGTTCCATGGGGAGTTGATCATATAATTAGAGTTCTCTCACATAAGACTGAGAAAGAAACATTACTCAACCAATTTTTTTATTATTATCGTTGCCATAAATTAGAAAATGTTTAACACACTCTGGCAAATCTGTTAAAAATCATTAGTATAGTTGATTTAAATTTTTGAATAAATGAGCAAAAATATATCTTTCTCAACCCACGGACAAAAAGCAAAATTACAGAGGATCTCTCTAATTGTTTTTAAAACTAATCAAATTCTTCAAAATTTTTGATGATATTGTTTACATTAATTTTAAGTTTTAATCTGTTGAACCCAGTAGTGCTGTACTATTTTTATAAGATTCAACAGAAAATAATAAAACTATCAGTGCTTTTTAAAATAATTATAAGTAAAATACTTGATTTATTGATATATTTTTTTCATATGATCTCCTGATCTGCAGGCAATTTGAGATATACAAATGATTTTTTAAACCTTCAAACAGGGGTTGTCATTGCTTTTTGGTAATCTTTCCAGTTTCTTATGCAAAAGAATACAACATTTCTGTGTTTATGTTAAGGAATGCAGCTTCACCTAAGATGAACATATTATGAACATAAAATTATCATTGTATTTTTTTTTTTTTTTTTGATACCCGGGATTGAACTCAGGGGCACTCAACCACTTGGCCACACCCCTGCAGGAGCCCTAATAAAGGAGATAGCTAAGATTGCATTAGCTGTGAGCCATAGCATTACCACCTTCCATGGTCCCGTGAGACTTGGCCCGGGACATTGTGGATCGGGTCGGAGCCATTTGCATGATCTCGCGAGACTTGGCCCGGGGGATTGTGGGGCGCCCTCGGGGCCATTTTGTGGTTATTGTTGGAGGAGCATGGACTGCGCGTCAGGGTGTTGTTGGAGCCGGAGAGAAAAGCTGGCAGAATAAAGAGCCTGTTTGTTTCCAGTCTGTCTCTGAACTTATTCCTGCGGCTTTGTTGCTCCAAGCGGCCATCGCTTCAGGCGGCAACACACCCCCAGCCCTATTTTTGTATTTTATAAGAGACAGGGTCTCACTGAGTTACTAAGTGCCTCACCATTGCTGAGGCTCGCTTTGAACTCTTGATCCTCCTGCTTCAGCCTCCCAAGTGCTGGGATTACAGGCGTGTGCCACCGCACCCAGCTATCATATTTTTAACATTATTTTTAGGTGCTCAGACATTAAATACCTGTGCCTACTTATAATGCATTTGAAACTTTAGTAGATGCCTCATTATTCCAGTTAAATGCTTTTAGTTTCTCAACATTTGTAATCTAAATGTTTAGTCGAATATGCATGAAGTGTCTGTTTATCTAAATTGTGAACCTATTTATTTAATTTAGTTAGTTTTACTTTTGTTATACATTATTGGAGTTTGAACGGAGGGGCATTCTCCCACTAAGCAAAATCCCTCTTTTAATTTTGAGTAAAGGTCTTGCTAAATTACCCAAGCTGAACTAGAACTTGGGACCTTCCTGCCTCCATATTCTGTGACTCTGATATTACAGTCATATGCCACCATGCCTGGTTTAAATTATGAATTTTAAATACATTTATGGAATAATTAAGAACTATTAACCAAAATCTAGGTGATGCCAGTTTATACTTGTATATTTCAGGTGTACTTTTAAACTTTTCTGAAATTCAGTTTATTTGTAAATCCATGGATATTCTGAAATTTAAATAGGATTAAATTGAAATAGCTGTCCAGTAAATCATAGCTGTGACTATTCTGAGAACATAATTTTTACCCTAAAGTGAGGTAGAAAATACACCTGAGTGTACATGGGACACAGTGGTGCCTGACTGTAATTCTAGTTACTTGGGAACCTGAGGCAGTAGGATGTCTAGTTTAGCTTGCACAATTTAGCAAGACTTTGTCCTACAGTAAAATAGGAATATCTGGGAAAGCAGTTCAGAGATACAGCACTTACTTTACCCACAGAATTTAATTCTAAAATAAACAGCTAGCTTACTTCTGCTGGGTAATAGTAGCAGAATGAAATCAGAAAGCCCTTCTCAGACAATGATCGTGTGGGCCCATATAATTAAATTTATATCATAGGAGAGTTTAGTGCATACATGTACACTACCTAAGTAAAACCATATACATATAAATCATGGGGCATGATAACAATTTAATGTAGTCATGTTAAAGCCTCAGCACTTCAGTGCAAACTTAAAATAATCTGATCTCACAGGCTACAGAAAATCTTTACTATAAATTACAAAATGATGTTCTTACAATGGACTCCATGAAACCATTGAGCATCTTCTGCAAATTTTGGGAGTAATATGATTTTCTTTAAAAATAAATATAGCTGGGCGTGGTGGTGCACTCCTGTAATCCCAGCTCTTGGGAGGCTGAGGCAGGAGGATTGCGAGTTCAAAGCCAGCCTCAGCAGTGGCGAGGCACTTAGCAACTCAGTGAGACCCTGTCTCTAAATAAAATACAAAAAAGGTCTGGGGATGTGACCCAATGAGTGTCCCTGAGTTCAATCCCCGGTACCACCCCCCCCACACACACACACAAATAATAAAAATAAAAATAAATATTAAAAGTTTTGGCTATTCTCTGAAATTATCTCATTTTTCTTCTTATCTAATAATTTATTTCCTATAATCCTGTCACTTTATTCTCTTTTTTCTTCATTTTTTGTCACTTTACTTTTAAGACATACTGTTGTTAATAGCTAGTAAACCTTTATCTCTTCTTTAACAAAATAGCAGCCTGGTCGTGAATATTTCTAGAGTTGAAGTGGTATCAACATTTTCATAATAGAACTGCTCTTCAGAGGTTTATAATTCAGCTCTACAAATTCACACTGGGCTCATTTTGGCTGATGAGGTCAGAGCCTGAAGCAAATTTGTTTTTACCAATTTTCAAACAAATTAATGTAGCTATTACTCTAAGTGATACACATATGAATCAAACACTGAAGAAATTTATCTTATTGCAAAAAAATTCAATACTAATCCTAAACTCATTCGTCTTCCTAAATCTACATTGCAGACCTACATACTGTGAATATTTCAGTTTATGCTGACTTCTGCATTCAATTATCAATGGTACACTTGCATGTGTCATTATACATTGATTTATAGGATACATCTGTGAGTCGTCTAATTAAAAAATATGTATCCAAATTTGGTAATTACTCACCTAATGCTGTTCTATGTTTCAGATCTTACATATTTTTTTAACCTATAAATTCTTAAGAATATTCATGTTTCCCAATACCAATATTCTTCCACTAGAATTACTCCTAATGAAAATTGAAATGTCATGTTAACCTTAACCTTACTCCATTACCTAAATCTAATTTCACATAAGAGCATGTATAGAGTTGATCTTGCAGTACAGGTATGTAGGGAATCATACACCTGCTGAGAACCTCAAAAGTAGATGCCAGAATGATCCCTTGGTAATATTAAGACAGCTATGTAGGCCCTGAGAGGCCTACTGTGAACTTCCAGGAAAATTAAGAAAAAATCAGAGAGATACAGGAGGGAGGGAGGAAGGGAGGGGTGTGTGCTAGAATAAGAGTATGTGCTGCGCATGGAATTTCTTCCACCTGGTGTGACTGGGTTTCACATTTGCTGACTGACTGCCTGGTAATATATAAGAAAGGACCCTGCAAAGTCACAAGGGCTTGCCATGCAGGGGGACCCTGTGCCATGCCCCATGTCTGGACACCCCAGGGGCTTGGAGGAGGGAGCTCCAGCAGTGCTAAGAGGCTCCAGGAACACCCAGGCCCCTGGTGCACATTCCTGTTCTGTGTTTCATGTGCTGTTCCTCCAGGTGGCAGCGGTCACGCACAGGTGTGGGAGTAAAGGCCACCTTTGATTTTTCTTTTAGACTGGCCCAACTTACAAAAAACATAAACTAAATGTTAAAAAAAATGCAGGACACATACATTTGTACTATAATAATGATAATTTAAAAATATGTGAAAACACAATGGGTAAGAACAAAGCAAAATCTCAGCATCTGAGAGTTGTTATTTGTCTTTTTTTGTTTTCCTTAATAGTGCTGGGGACTGAACCCAGGCCCTGTACACACTAGGCAAGTGTTCAACCCCTGAGCTACATCCACAGCCCTGTTCATTTCCTTTAAGACAAATAAAAATAAAAATAAAAAGCCTGAATGGCTGGATTGGCAACTGCAGAGGACACTGGGGCACTTGCTGGTGTACCACCCTCCCACTTTGACAGGAGGCACCCCATGCCACTTAGGACCCTGTGCAGGGGGCTGCACCAGCTGCTGTACTTACACATCCTGATAGATGTCCACAAGGTGCATCAGCATTTTGAAAACATTACTGACATGCTAGGGTAGGAAAGAGAAAGGGAAATATGAAAAGTTCAACCAGGAAAAGTTGTCCATGAAGAGAAGGGAAAAGGGCACAGGGACTCTTCCTGTTCTCCGTGCAGACAAGACTTCAAGAGTTCAAGGGCCAATCTTCATTTTTCACCAGTGAAATACACACTGTAAATTTAAACCATTTTCTTTTTCTTTTTTTCCTTGTTTTGTTTGGTTGGGGTTCTTTGCTTTTTTGAAACAGGAGGTCAAACCTAGGGCTTTGTATATGTGAGGCAAGTGCTTTGCCACTGAACTACATCCCAGCCCTTATACCATTTTCTTTTTTTAAAATTAATTAATTAATTTATTCTAATTAGGTATATATGATAGCAGAATGCATTTTGGTTCATTGTACACAACCATAGCACAACTTTTCCCTTATCTGGTTGTACATGATGTAGCGTCGCACCATATGTGCACTCATACATGTACCTAGGGTAATCATGTCCATTTCATTCCACCATTTTTCCTGCCCCAATCCTTCT
>CM046671.1:2759809-2805706 GCA_025594165.1 Tamias sibiricus | reverse complement strand
AAAGCCAGCCTCAGCACTAAGCTAGATTCTAAGCAACTTAGTGAGACCCTTTCTCAAAATAAAAAATAAAAAAGGCCTGGGATGTGGCTCAGTGGTTACACATCTCTGGGTTCAATCCCTGGTACCAAAGAGGGGTGGGGGCTATACTGTTTTCCAGAGTAGCTGTGACATTCTATGTGGCCTCTGCTGACATGGGAGTGACCTGATTTTCCACAAGCTCACCAGCATTCGTACTGTTCCTGAGCTCTGCGGAAGGCATTCTGAGGGCTGCTTCCTAGTGCTCCCCATGACCAACTTGCAACCCAAAACACAGTGGCAAGTGTCTTCCCCAGGTTTATCTGCCATCTGCACATCTTCTGTGAAATGCCTATTCTGGCATCTTGTGTCTGTTTTGTCATTGGATTTTTACAGAACAGTGCTGTTGTGAGGATTTTTATACCTCCCCATTGGATATGTGGTTTCTGAGTATTTCTCTCCTTCTGCACTTTGTCATTTCATGTTCCCAAGAGGGTCCTTCACAGAGCCTCAGTTTTTTATTTTGATGACTTCCAGTTTCTCTACTCCTCCTTATGGGTTAGGCTTTTGGTGATGTCTTCCAATTTGTTCTCTGGATGGAATGTCTTCAAATTTGTGTGTTTGGGTGTTTATATGGGTCATGTTTATTTATACATATCTATTTGTTTCAAAATACATAGAATACAGCCAGGCATGGTGGCACATGCCTGTAATCCCAGCAGCTGGGAGACTGAGGCAAGAGGCAAATTCAAAGCCAGCCTCAATAACTTGGCAAGATCCTGTCTCAAAACTAAAAACTATAAAATGGGCTGGGGATGTGGCTCAGTAGTTAAATGCCTCTGGGATTCAATATCTGATACCAAACTATGTGGAGGGATTTAAATCATGGCCTCTGACTCTCTCATGGCTGTGTTTGCACTGGGAGCATCCTGTGCAAAAGTGCGGTCAAGGTGGCCCAGTTGCTATGGTGACACTGTCTGGTGGGGGGGAGATGACATGCAAAGGCATGCAGCAGCAGTTGAGGCTTTGAGTTCAGACACCAACAGCCAGGAATAGAGAATTCTCAGCAAAACAAGATGACCCTAAAGTATAGCCAGTCCTCAGCCGGGCGCGGTGGCGCACGCCTGTAATCCCAGCACTTGGGAGGCTGAGGCAGGAGGATCTCGAGTTCAAAGCCAGCCTCAGCAATGGCGAGGCACTTAGCAACTCAGTGAGACCCTATCTCTAATAAAAATACAAAAAAGGGCTGGGGATGTGGCCCAGTGGTCGAGTGCCCCTGAGTTCAATCCCCGGTACCAAAAAAAAAAAAAAAAAAGTATAGCCAGCCCTGAGTCCTTCAGATTACCTGCTTTGCTGAAACGTTCCCACAAATTGCCCTTTGATGGCAAAACCTATATAATAAACGTGCTGAGCTAGCTCTGGGTCAGTCTTCCCCCGTCAGAGGTTGGCTGAACCACCTCGCCCCATCTTTTACTCTCTATGCATGTCTGTCTTTTCTTCACCCTCCATCGCCCCTTGCTTGATATCTCTTTAATGGCTGCAGCTGAGAGCAGAGAGGGCCTTGGCAGTTGGCACCCAAATGGGAACATGAGAGGCCCTGGGGGAAAAAAAAAATATATATATATATATATATATATATATATATATATATATATATATATATATATATTTGTGTGTGTATATCTATATATATAGATGTCTACATAATATATAGATAACAAATAAAATATAGATGTCTGTGCATATGTAAAAAATTTCAACTAACCCATGGAAACACACTCACACTGGCATCTCTACCAGGCACCAACCGGCCCTGTTGTTGCTGACTGCAGTGAAGGGAGTCCCTTGCTATCAGTTCCAGGGGGCACTAGGCCAGACAGGGGAAGCACCCCACTTAGCAGACTCAGCCCCAGTGCCAGAGCCCTTCAGTGGGAAGCTGGTGTCTCCTCCCCAACCTGACGGGACGAGTGCCCTACTTTGCTTCACCCGAGGCAGGCAGGCCCTTGCAATGGCGTTCAGGGCTGCGCAGGTGGGGTGCACCTTTCCCCAAGGGAGCGAGGACTGCAGATCTGAGCCCCAGCAGTATGCAGGCAGCAGGTGCAAGTGAGTGGGGTGAGATGGCCCCGTGCTGGAGGGGGGACCAGACCAGGGTTGGACCTCACAGAGGGCCCTGGAGGCCTTCTGAAGGCCAGAGGAACACCGGGAAGCTGGATGCTGATACACCTCCCTGAGCAAGCCTGTTCCAGCTGGTTCTAGCTGGATCTAGAGAGCCTTGCCAGATGGGCATGGAGAACCCTTGGATTGGAGACGAATGGGGAGCCGATTGCTGGGGGCCTTCTCCACCTGTTAAGGAACACAGGGCCCCACACTTTCATCACCTAGTACCCCCATGACCAGATTGAATCAAGACACAATGGCAAAAGGGTCCACTAGCACCATTTCAACACAAAGCTGCCCTGGGGATCTTGCCAATGTTCCCGCTGGATGGACAGAAGGATCCCTTAAGACAGAAAGATCCAGGTGTGACAAGGCCGAGTCACCTGTTTGTCAATAGAAGCCACTGATTCTGAAATTCTAATTAGACCATTCTCCCACCAGTTGAATAAAGGATAAACACAAGGTAAGAGTAAGAGGGACAAGAGTGTCATTGTAGTAGGGAGTCTCCTCTTTGGAAAAGCCACCAACAACATGAAGACCCCAAGTTCTTATCCTGGCTTTCAGTCTGTCTCTGGTGATGGCACTGGGAAATTTGAACTTTCCACATGGCCCATGTATGAGGCCTGAGGCGACCCCTTGAAATTTCCTTCTACATGATGAGCTTCACCGTCCAGGGCTTTGGGAAGAGCGGTGCCCATTTGTACCAATTCCCTGGGAGACAACTGGATTGCAGGAATAGAGATGAGTTCGGGGTCTGGGCCAGTCTACAGGTAGGTAATAAGAACACTTGAAGGCCCTGCACAGGGCTATGATCTAACAAGTATATGATAGTTTTTGTTGGAAACATGTTTTGTCTCTCCGCAGTCATCCTGACTTCTACCATTGATAGTCAAAATGAGACCAATTTGTCTGTAAAATCAGTGCAGTTGCATCAAACATGATCCAATCATTTACATCAGGACATTGTGTCAGAGGCTGAGATGGGTTTGTGGTCTCACTCCCTGGCCACACCAGTCTGCAAGCGCTGCTTCTCCTCTGCTCTGGGAAACTTGTGGGAGTGGAGGTTAGACAGGTCTTGGGAGGGAGAACCCTGAGATTATAGCCTTCTGTGGAGTTTGGCCACGTCCTTTTACCCAGAGGAAGCCAGCCCAGGCTTCTCTCTGGCCAAGAGAGGGAGGCCAGTCCTTCCAGACACCTCCTACCCCTTTGCCTGGGCAGCACTGCACACCAGTCTCTGCGCCCTCTGCTGGCTCTTGTCTGGTATGGCATGGACAGGCAGCCGCACCCCAGCCCTGAGTCCTGAGCTCCAAACGGCTGCAGCCACTGGACCCCACCCCACATTCACAAATGCAGCCACTGGCTGCCTTTTCACCTGTGCAAGGGGGACCTGCCTCCTGTCATCAGATTCTCATGACAGGGACAACCACCCAGGGGACAAAGAGCCCTAACCCCCAGACTATATCATCAACTTTGTGCTTCACTACTTAACCCAGGGGACCAAGCATGGCTCTGTCTCAGGCCTGGGGACCTGTTATGACCATAGCTCCATGAAATAGTGTGGGGTCTTTCAGCCAGTGAGGCACTTCACACCTCTCTCTCTCTCTCTCTCCCTCTCTTTCTCTCTCTCTCTCCACACACACCACAGAGATTCACTTAAAAACACAACACACACTTGGCATAAACCTACAGTGGCTTTCATCCCATGGGCCAACCAGTCCTCTTGTTCTCCACTGACTCTTAGAGGACAAGCAAACACAACAGGAGACTTCACCGCCACTTCCTGGAGCCCTGGGGAGCCCCAGGACCAGCCCCCTTGCAGCCCCAATGTGTGACGAGCAGGTAGCGGGAGAGCCGCCCCTGCCCAGAGCCCATCCCTCAGCGGGCTCTCTCCTCACACAGAAGGCAGGTGCCTGTGGCCCGGTTCTGTCCTGGGCTGGTACAGCTGTACCTTCTCTGGAACGGTGGTTGGGCTGTGTGGGAGACCTGGGGTTCCCCGGGATTGGCAGGAGTGTGTAGCGGGCAAGACTAGATGGGACAGGTGGGCACTAGGACTAGAGAGTTGTGGGTTAAAAATCAACACTTTTATTATAAACCAAAGCATAAATAGGGTTTAAGAAATGTAAATCAACAATCTAATTCTAAAGTCTAGAGGAGATGCTAAGGGCCAAGAAAAGCCATGGCATCATTGCAGAAGAAGAATTAAATCAGAGAATCTCCTCTACAGATACAAAGACAATATTAAGCTACAGGAATTAAGGCAGAAATGTTGAAAGAAGAATAGAAAATGGACCAATGAAAAGAAAAATATAAGCCCAAAACAGATACTGAAGTCACCAAAACACCAACACATGTGGACATGAAATCTGTGGCAAAGTGAGTACTGCAGATTATCAATAAAATAGTTTTAAAGTGAATGAGGCGAGGTCCGTGGTTAGCCAAAATATAAAAAGGTACACATTAACATATCTCATCCACAAAAATCAATTCAAGAGCATGTAGGTTTATATATAAATATTAAAAAGTAGGGGCTGGGGTTGTGGCTCAGAGGAAAAGCGCTCACCTAGCATGCATGAGGCACTGGGTATGACCCTCAGCACCACATAAAAATTAAATAAAGGTATTGTGTCCACCTACAACTGAAGAATAAATGTTCAAAAAAATAAAAGTAAACTTCTAGGCTGGAAGTGTGGCTCAGTGGTGGAGTGCTTGCTTGCCTAGCATATGTAAAGCCCTAGGTTTGATCTGCAGCACACAAAAGAAAAATAAACTTTCCTAAGATAAATCATTTTTATGACCTTGAGCAGGTATTGATTTCTTTATTTCCTCTAATGAGTATTGACCCAGGGGTGAACCACTAAGCAATATTCCCAAACTTTTATTTTTTTTTTTTTTATTTTGAAATAAGGTCTAAGTTGTCGAGGCTGACCTCTAACTTGTGATCCTCTTGCCTCAGCCTCCAGAGTAGCCAGGACCATGGGTGTGTGCCACTGTGTCCAGCCCATAGGTATTTTGATTTTTTTCCTTAAACAAATTTTAAAAAAAGCTATGGCTACAAAGGAAGAGACTGATAAATCAGATGGCATTTAAATTAAGAATCTCAGTTTATTAAAAGAAGCCATTAAGCAAGTCACAGTGGGGACAGATCCATTCGACTCATGCAAGAGAGTTTCTGTAAGTCAGCAAGACAGCAACCCCAGAGGAAAGTGGGTAGAAGGCTTGAACATGCCATTTATGAAAGAAAAGTCCAAATGTGCTCAACTCCCTCGCGTTCATGTAAATGCAAATTAAAATCCAAATGAGAGCTCTCCCAGCATTCTCTGAAAAGACTGGCAACACCCCGTGTAGGGAGAGACTCAGTTGTGTCCCACACTGAACACCAACCTAAGAATAAGCACATCCCAAGACTCAGGATTTCCCTGCTGGGGTAACAAACACGGGCACATATGCATGCAATGACATGGACAATAATTACTTGTAATAGGACAAATATCTGGAGAAAAGCCCAAGCGAACCTTCTGTTTTCCAGGTTGGACATTTTCACTATGGTCCTTGAAGCAAAAGAAAAAAGCCATCCAAATTGAAAATCAACACGTTTTCTTAGATGCATCAGAGAACTGAGGTCACAGGTCAAACCAGTGGCCCCCTCCCCAAGTTGGACAGGCAGGTGAATTCGGGGTCCCCTAGCTTGCCAGGAGCAGAAGTTCAGGAGCTGAAGGCAGCCCCGGCAGCCAGAGCTGGCGCAGGAAGCTCAAACTGTAAACAAGGCATTGCTGGGGCGCGGGTTCACAAGCTCGAGAGTACAGATGAGGAAACCCCCGTCTTGCAGGGCCTGGCCCTTGAGCTGAGCCCACTCCGGCGCCCCACAGGTGGGACATCAGAGCACCGTTACCTTTGCTCTTCTTCGTTCTCTTCTCGTTTGTCTCTTTTCTCACCTTTAGTCTGTTAGCATCTAGCATGGTCAGGGGCCGCGGGCATGCTCAGGCATCTCTGCGCATAAGGAGACCCTACTGCGACCAACCAGGCCCTCCAGACCCCCAGCAGTCAGGGAACTTCCGCACTGTGACAGGCCTGCCACTTCCTGGCTGGGACCTGAGGCCCAGAGGTCACAAAAGTCATTAACAAGAGACAAGAGAGCAACCCCAGCCTGTACGAGCACCGCAAGAAGTGAGAAACACAAACATCCTGAGTCACCCCGCCTCAAGAAACCATCTGAGGAGCCACACTCGCTGGTCACCCAGGGCATCAGCGGAGGACAGCACGGTTTTGGTGGCAGAGACACAGAAGGAACCTCCTGCTGTGGAAGCATCCCCTGCAGGCCCTCAGGCAGGCAGGCCCAGGACCAGCAGAAGGTGCCTGCAGGTGTGATCCAGCCTCTCCCTCTGCCCTGCGGGGGCTGCCGGGAGACCCTGGAAGCTTCTTCAACTTCCCACTCAGACGGGTGCGCTGAGGCCACTTGGAGCCAGGAGAGCTGTGAAACCTCCAACGGGGCAGCAGAGGCGGGGATCAAAGCCCACGGGAGCGAGGTAGGGGGGGGGGGGGTTGAGTCGCACTCGCTGAACTCGCCAAGGTTTCTTGCAGCCTAGCATCCAGTTTTCACAATCAAAGGAAGCAGGATGACCTGAGCTCCATGGAAACGTAGGAGATAGTGCAAAAGACAAGCCAGTAAGCTGCTGCCGGCGGGAGCCCTGCGAAAAGGTGCGCTTCCCCAGAGGACTTTGCGTGCAGGGGAAGGGAGCCAAGGGTTCACTGGGCGGGGTTCAAATCAAGGGAGTGTCCAGTACCTCCAAAGCATTCAAAAACACTGCTTCCAAAATAACTGAAAGGCTGGCCCAGGGCTGCCTAGGAGACAGGGCTGCAGGTACGGTCCTGCGCCTCTCCCTCCTGCTCCTCTCTGTCTTTTCTTCCATGCTTGTGGAGGAGGGGAGATGGTTCTGTAGAAATAAACACAACAAAAATCATTGGTAAGCAGTTAGCATCTTATTTTCTGGTTGCTTTTAAGGATGGATTATGAGAGGTGATTACTGATTTGAGTGGCACTTGTTTATGATTGCCTGAGGGAATATGGGTTTGTTGATCCAAGACGAAAAGAAAAGACCACCAACTCCAATTTTAAATTAAAGCAAGCTGATATTGTATACACACAAAGAGAGCTGGCCAATGGCTGCCCCTCCCAAACACTGGGCTCGAGGTCAGCCCCAGCTCTCAGGGAAGACAAGGTTTTTATAGTTCAAAGAGTTACAAAAAATCTTGGGAACTTACATTTAACAAGGTCACACATATGCAATTCAAGAGCAAGCAGCAAACTAATAATCTACATGGCATTGCATTCCAAGGAAGGGAGTAATAGTCAAACCCCACATCAAAAGTTTATGAGGCACCGTTAGTTTTAGAGAGAGAGAGTTGTTATCTGGTCAAGGAAAGCCAGGCCTGAGTGAGCTCAAGGCCTGGGCATGAATGCCAAACAATTTTAAAACATCAAAATAAGCTCAGGCCAAATAGGAATCCTAGCATTTCATAGAAAACTGAAGTGGGCTTTTCATAACTTTTTGACAGGATGGCTCCCGGTCTTAAGATGGAATTAGGCTGGTTTATCAGGGTTGTCACCTCCTGGAGCAAGTTCAATAACACGAATGACAATAGCATCAGCTGTTGGCTAAAGACTATATCATTTCAATTCCTTTCCGCTACACATGCCTATTTAACAGATTGCAGGATGCCTGTTGAGAAATGGTAAGAAGTGTGTTGAAAGTCACAGAGCTGGTGCGCGGCAGAGTTTATACGTGAGCTGGTGCTGTCCAGACTCCCTTGGTTCAGGGTCGTGGGACTCCAGGGTCCTTCCTGGTTTGGGGCATCCTGCGGACGTTGGTTATATTGTGTCTCTTCAGTGAGTAATTCACCATATGCAGGTGACCACCAACTGCTTGGTGAGGCAGTGTCCAGAGCTCCCTGTGAACTCATCTGTCTGGAGTCCCCTGCACCTCTCTGCATAAGGACACAGACACCTGGGATGCTAATAAGGGACACTTGATAAACAGTCAAACTGACACTGATGAACCAGGCCAATCGGTTTATAAAATGCACACATCCATTGTGAATCCTAAGAAGGGAGAGTCTACAGTTATCCAGGACCATCCAGAGGGACCTATGGAATGCTGCCTCAGCATGCAGGTGGCCTGTGTGCTCCCTGGAGACAGGTCTGAGCCTCCTGAGGGCGCTGCTCTGCAGAGGGACAGACAGACCCAGCTGGAGCAGATGCAGGTGGGGGCTGCAGACACGTGAATGATGAAAAGACCTACAGCCATCTGGCTGACTGAGCTTCCCCTTGACCCCCAGCTCACCTGGTCTGGACTGAGGATTGAAAGTCCTTCCAGGGCTGAGGGCATGGCTTAGTGGTACAGCACCTACCTAGCATGGGAGAGGCCCTGATGGGCTCCATCACCAGCTCCACAAAAAGGGGGGGGGGGGGGTGGGAGGGAGGAAGGACAGAACAAAGGAAGAAAGAGAAAAAAGAGAAAGCCCTTCCTTTCCCTGAAGGGCATCGCGTGCGGTATGTCTGAAGAGCATTTCTCTCTTTGCTGGCTTTTTAGCATTCTTCTGAGCTCTTGAAGCAGCAGAGAGACACACCTGGTTATTAAAGTCCCCAGCTATTTTTGTAGCTGGAATGTGGTTGGGAGAAAGTAGAAGTCCTTGATAGGGGTAGGAGAGGTTGATTAGAAAATAATTTGAGGGGCTGGGGATATAGCTCAGTTGGCAGAGTGCTTGCCTCACATGCACAAGGTCCTGAGTTCAATCCCCAGCACCACAAAAAAATAAAAACAAATTAAAAAATAATAATAATTAGCTCTTTCTTGGTCCCTGGACATTTGGGAAAATTGTGCTAAGACTTCCGGTTTTCAGAGTCAAAGGCAGTGAGCTAAATATTTTAAGCAAAGACTACATGAGAATCATCTCATCGTGTTGGAATGGTTAGGGTTATTGGTGAGGGCTGATCATTCACAGAGACTCTGACCTGCTCCTGAACAGCAAAGGGAAAAGAAGGAACTTTTCATGATGCTCATAAACATTTAAAATCTTGTAGGTAAAAAGGTCTTTACAGATCAGGTCAGATAATGCTCTGGGCGTGGTGTATCCTTGCACTGTTTGTAAAAGAAGCCTTTAAAGTGGGTCCGGGACAGAAAGGACTCAGGCCCAAGAAAATCAGAGGAAGGCGTGAGTAGAGGTGGAGCTTGGAATAAGGGGCGCCTGGAGGAGAGTGGTTCCTGCATCACAACTGACTCCATCCTCTGTGCCTGGTGAGAGAGGGACCGGCCAGCGCAGGGGCATTGGATGACAGAGTTCAGGCAGGGACGAGGACAGAGAGCAAGATTTGGTACTAAGCTTTGAGGTCCCTCCATGCCCCACTCAGAGAGGCGTCTTCCATGTTGAGCATTTACTCTAGAATCGCTGTTCATCCACAGACATTTCTCCTACCATCCATTAGTTTTCAAAACGTTATATTGTCTCTAAAATAAATTCTGGTTGAAAGGTGGGAAACTCCAGGTGCTTCATCCCCCTCTCTTACCCCTGAGTGTCCTTTGGAACTGAAGCAGGCTTGTCCTGCAGGAATTAGACACTTGCTCACAAACAGCTGTGCAACCTTTATGGGACGGGAAGGTCTTGCATTGCTTTCGACTAACTCCGGTCTTGAAGTGCTCTGCTTTTGCTTCCACAGATGATCTGGAGGAGCTGATGTACTTATTAGTTTTACAGGTAGGGTAGAAAATAAAGGCCACTGTGGGCTTGAATGACATTTCACACTGCTACTTTCTGCTCACCATCTGGCGAGGGAAGGATGATGTCTTGATTTGGGGCAGGAACCTCTGAGAATAAGTAGAATATATTAACAAGGCAAGAAAGTACTTTCTTCCCCCTCTTTTTTTTTTTTTTTTTTTTTTGATACCAGGGATCCAACTAAGTGGCACTCAACCACTGAGCCACATCCCCTTCTTTTTTTATATTTTATTTAGAGACAGGGTCTCACTGAGTTGCTGAGGCTGGCTTTGAACTCGCCATCCTCCTGCCTCAGCCTTCCAGGCCACTGGGATTACAGGTGTGCCCCAACATGCCAGGTACATTTTTCCTCTCTTGGCTGATGGCATCACAAAGTTCTGCTAACACCTTCTGTGGTAGTTGGGTGCAATTTAGTGCACCCATCCTGAGCTGCTGACTGGTACTTCCCAGCCAGGGATCAGCCACACTGCCCAGATGTCCCCGACACAGGAATGGTGATTTTATTAAGCCAGGGTGGGGGCGTTGGTGAAGCCACTGAGGAAGGGTCCCTAATGGACCATTTCATTGATGGCCATTTCATGGCCTGTATATTCAGCAGGGCCTCTAGACAAAGGGCAGCATAGTGACCACTGAACAGCATTTTCCCCTCTTCCCTGCAAGACAGTTGTTACAGAAGGAAAAAAAAAAAAAAAAAAACTCAAGGGAAAGCTTAGAAGAGAGAGAGAGGTGGGGTTGAGGTGAGAATCAGGAATGTTTTGTGGATGAGACTGATCGGAGCCAAGAAAGCAAGGTTGGGTGTGTTCACTCACTCAACAGATGCCACGGTCTAGTCACTATATTTCAAGCACTGCTACGGATGGAATTCCAATAGTGACCAAAAACATGCATAAGAATTTACAAGCTGGAGAGGCAGAAGAATTCTCATCCAATGATCGCATGAAGAGAAGCAGGTTTACATGGGAATTATCTACACATCCAACATGGAAGACCATGAAATAAATTGTGACAGCTTCTTTTTTTTTTTTTTTTTTTTTTTTTTGTGGTACCAGGGATTGAACTCAGGGGCACTCGTCCACTGGGCCACATCCCCAGCCCTTTTTTGTATTTTATTAGAGACAGGGTCTCACTGAGTTGCTAAGTGCCTCACCATTGCTGAGGCTGGCTTTGAACTCGCGATCCTCCTGCCTCAGCTTCCCAAAGTGCTGGGATTACAGGCGTGCGCCACCATGCCCGGCTTTGTGACACCTTCTTTTGATATGATATCATGTATCACTTAAACTCTTTGAAATAATCATAGCGTGGTTATCACAGTGAGCATCTAAAAAGCATTTAGAGCCAGGGGCAGTGGTGCACACTTGTAATTCCAGTGACTCGGGAGGCTGAAGCCGGAGGATCACAAGTTCAAGGACATCCTCAGCAACTAAGGAGACTGTCTCACAGTAAATAAACAGGGCTGGGGAAGTGGCTCCATGGTGGAGCAGCCCTGGGTCAATCCCTAGTATGGCAAAATATAAATAAAATATGAATTAATTAATTAAAAGGAGTCTTATGTTCAGAGTATAATCCCTATTTTATAACATCAACTGAATGGTAACCTGAGTATAGGACAGTGGCTATATGCCATTATTTTCCCTGGGGATCAGATTAGGACAGATTAGGAAGCACAGTGCATGTTCTTATCAAAGAGTAATGTTGTTACAGAAGGCTAGCACATTTGCTTTGACCTTGTTCAGATTTACAATGAGATGCTTTGCCAGCCTTAACTCACTAAGTTCTTTTTTACTTTTTCTTTCTTTCGGGTTTTTTTTTTTTTTTTTTTTTTTTTTTTTTTTTTGGTGCTGAGGATGGAACCAGGGCCTCCTGCCTGCCAGGCAGTGGCTCCCCACTGAGCCATATCCAGCCCCTTGCAGCCCTTTCAATTCAATCCAGCCTACTTTAAACAAAATGTAATCTCTCTCTTTGCATTGTCTTTTCTTGGTTTTGGTGGGGCAGGAGAGAGGCAGAGTTCCCTGAGGACTCTTCTTGTTGAGGGCCCCAGGAGATGGTCCTGGTGGAAGCCCTCACACAGTGGGATGCCAACAAATGTGGCTTCTGGGTGGGACTTGCCTGCTGGTGCTCACCCCGGGGATCCATCTTCCTCTGCCTGCTGGCTTTCATTTGTTTGTTTGTTTACCTGGGAATTTCTGAAGACAAATACTTGTGGCCCAAGGGAAAGTTCCAGGGATGATAATTGGAATTTGATTTCCAAGTGAGTATTCTTAGGCATCTGATTAAACTCCTTTACATTAATCAAAATCTGAATTGCTCTGATTAGTTCCATCATCTCACAGTTAGCCCATATTCTATAATCCCTACAGAATATGATGGTTTTGTTCAAAAGCTTTTCCCTTGGCAGTAATTAGTGTGATATTTATTACTTTCCTCCTCTTAAAAGATTCTGTTTCTGCTTTTTTTTTTTTTTTTTTAAAGCAGCTTGGTATTTTTGAACTGAAGATTAAAAGTCTCTTTGATGATATGCCCAGAGTGGTAGAATAGGTTATATAATTTGTTACAAGATGTAAAAAGCATATAAGTTTCTCCTCTGGCTTTTAAAATATTCACTCTGGAGATAGTTTTTCTTTCTTTATGCTGTACAACTTATTTATTTTAAAGGTCCACTGGGTCATTGGAAGTGAGATGTTTCTGTTGGAGTGAGAATAGTGGTGCCCATGACCCATTTCTTGTCACCCTGGTCTTACCCTGCTCCAGTAGAGACATCAAGTGTTGGTCTTATGAACCTGGGGAGTTTTCTACACCATGATCTATGAGGTGCTGAAATGAGCCACTACGGTTTTCTGGATGCCCAAATTATGCAACTGGAGACTTTTACTGAGTCATTGTTTTAAAATATGAATCTGGGATGGCAAGCATCTGTCAGCCACCTTCGCCAGGGTTTCTAGCTAATTGACTGGACAGCAAGAAAAGCCTTGGGGAGGGGGGGCAGTCATTACTGCTGGGCCTGGGGGAGAGCTGGGAGTAAGTGACCTTCTCCAAGGACCAGTGCTGGTGTTGGTGCTGCAGTGACAGCAGCCCCCACTGCACTGGGGCTGCAGAAAGAGCAGCATCGTGAACACACATTTGCCCACTCAGTGATTTGCTTCTGGGGTTTACCTTTCCTCCTTTTCAATGAACCGACTCTCTATTCCACCTTCCTCTACTCTTCCCTGCAGGTGCCTGCTCTTTGTAGGGATAGTCCTGGTGAAGAGACTGTGACTTGTCACCTGTTGGATTCCTGGCAAGAGGCTGCACCTCCCAGGCAGAAGGCCACACCTCCCCAGGTACTTTGTAAAAAGACTACCTTTCCCAGGTGCCCTTGCCGCTGCCCCCTGACCTCCGGCAGCCTATGGAGACACTCGCCCCCAGGGGTCTGCCTGACCAGCACTCTGCTATTTAAGCCAGCCCCAGACTGAAACCTCTCTCTGTTCCTGCCTGTCCCTGTTCCTGTTTGTCCCTTCCCTATTCCCCCTTCCCTTCCTTTCCCTACCCTTGCCCAGGTGGCACCACAATAAACCCTTTTATTTCACTAACACGGTGTTCCCGGCTAAGTTAACTTTGTTCAGCATTTTCTAACAAATTTGGTGCCGAAACCTGGGAAAAAAAGCACATCTCTAATCAAAGAACAAAGTTTCCCGGGAACACCTTTTCACCCATTCTCGGCCCCTCCATCCCAGAGCAGTGAGTAACAAAGTTTCCTGGTAACAGTTTTTCATCGGGTCGGTAAGCCTCCCTCCGGTACTAGGGCTCTTAACCAGCCAGCGCGCCTCTCCATTTCCACTCCCCCAGCGCGTCTGTGCACCTCTCCCCTCGCCCTCCAGTCCACTTTGACCCCCGCATGTTCTCACGCTTCTCTGGCTGCATGCGCCCCTCCTCCGCTCCCGCATGCATCCCACTCCCGCATGCGTCTGTCCCGGTCTACTCCCGGTCTACGAGTCTGCGCTGCGTGGTAGGCCCCTGCCCTTCCCCCTCCCCTTGCCGCCGCCGCCGCCGCCGCCACATATTCCTTGCTCAGGAGCCTAGCCCAGCGCTCCTCCCAAGTGAGGTTGCCGCCGCCACCGCCGCAGCAGAAAGGAAAAAGAAAAAAAGAGTAAACTGTCTCTTTCCTAATTATGGGGCTTTTTCCCCTAAGAGTACAAAGATTTCTTAAAACATTAATTTATCCATAATGTTGTGTTTATTAATTTTGTTTCTTTTGAGCAAGTAATCTTAAAAGGAATTGAGAATCATATAGCTGTGGTTGAACAACAACTATTTTTTTCAAAATATCATGTTGTTTCTTTAGGAGCTAAACTTGATTTATGAAAACATCAATGTAATTGTATATTGTAAAAGCATTTTGCTACTTTTTCAAAAAAGGTTAAATACTCTCAAAATTTCTTTAATCCGTTCTAAATGTGATATTTTGTCAGCCAAAGTTCATGGGAGCTCAAGTAGCAATGTATGTAAACACTGTGGAATTTTATTTAAGAAGCAGAGATCAACTTCAGAATTAAAACACCTGACATAAGATTAAAAAATCCTACCTTACCTAAGATAAGGCTCTGGTCTTACATGCCAGAATGTATGGTCAAAAGAGTGATTCTTGTTCAGAAACAGAAATTATAATATATAACTCAGTCAAAACTCAAGATGCATTTACAAACTAAATGTGTTCTTACTCTTATTAATTTTATTTTGTATTTTCCTTGTAAACTGTCTAAAAGTTGCATGTTAAGGTCTTGCAGAGGTATTGCTTCAAGAAAACAACCTGAGTTAGTTTAAGCCATCACCTACAGGACAGATAAGGAGCTAAATGACTGTAAGGTTATAAACATTAAAGTTAAAGCCCAGTGTTCTTAATTTAAGATTTGCTTGCTAGATGTTTAAAATCAAGATTTTAAAACTAAATTAAAAAGGGTCAAGAAAACCAATATTTGGTTCTTGCCCTCAGAGTCAAGTCTGAATCCAGGAGACAGGGAGGTTCTCTAAAAAGCTTTGCAACTCTGGGCCACGTAACTTCCCGATCAGAGAGGTTGTAAGACCTATGGAAGAGAGAAAGCCAAACAGTGACCTTGCTATGAAGAGGAGGGTCCTGAAAAAGGGAGACATCCCTGCTGCTTCCAAGAGAAGCCACATGGTCAAGCAAGACCTGGATCCATCCTCATGGAAGGCACTAGCAGAATGGAAAAAGCTGCTCTCGAGTTCCCCCAAGAATTACTCCCATGGCAATTCAGCTGACTCTTAGCAATAGATAAAGGCAAAAGTCAGTTCGACTTAACTTCATTTTAAACACCTAGCAAAAACAGTTAAAACCAAAAATGCAGCCATTCCTGGACATTTTTTAAAAGTGAATGTAACTTCAGATATACACTTGTTAACAGTTTAACAACTAAGTAACTGCCAAGTCAAAAGTTTTTAGTCAGTTTAAGGCCTGCAGATCTTCCTAACCTACGCAGGTAGACTTAATATTCAGTAGTATGATTATCTAGCCCTAAGTGACAGAGAAAAAGAGTTCTCTACTAGACAGAGGTCATACCAATAAAAAGATTTTATAAGATCAGATGACATTAAGTAGCTTAATTACCATCTTATCTGGATAGACATCTGTAACATTAAATGTTGTGTTTACATTCCCGATAACTCTGTACATGCTAAAGATTTAAATTATCATCCTCATGATATACATTGAAATGTTCCAGATGCTGCAACATTTATTCAGTACTCATGTTTTTTTGTTTCTCTAATAGAAGCTCCCATCCCTGATGACTTTACAACCTTCCCCAGGCTTCAATCTGACCTGACTTCTACAAAAGGAACTCCAAACTACTTCCCCCATCACTTCGCCCACTTTCAGCCTGAAGAAGCCAGATCCGGTCATCATCCTATTCCCTTACAGTAGTAAGGAGTTCCTAAAATTAGAAGGGAAATGAAGCCAAAATCTCATAGGCAGTCAGCATATATAGGTAAATCGAGTCAGGTCGAAAGCCAATTTGAGTGAGCCAATTTTGGGAAGTTGGGAAACTGTCCCCTGAGGGATTGAAATGCTGATTCCCTCAGAGCCCTTCTTCCACCCTTAACAACCTGCCCCAACCTGTTGCCAAGGTAACCCATCTCAGGAATTGCCCCTCCCTACAGGGAGCTATCTCAGATCTTCTGCAGAAACGTTTTCTCAGATCCACCCATTCCCTTATAATATCACCTTCTTCTCTGCAGCCCCTCCTTTCCACAGCTTGTGAGTACTCTTGCACTCTTTTAAACTTTCTCTCCTCTCGTGGGTATCATGTTTCCCCGTCTAACTTGCCCAGACCCAGGTGGTTTACCTAGGAGTTCAGATTTCCCATAGTTGAGGGCCATTACTGTAGACAGAGAGGCTCTCATCAAGGCCCTTCCATGTCCCAAGACAAAGGAAGAGATTCTTTCCTTCCTAGGCCTAGCGGGATATTTCCATGCCTGGATTCTCAATTTTTCTCTTTATGTAAAGCCCCTATATGAGGCAGCTAAATGGATTGAGGAAAAGTTCCTCCCTGAAGGCATTCAGGCTGAGTTTAAGCATCTGCAGCAGGCACTGTCACAGGCCTCAGCTTTTCATCTCCCAGACCTTCTTCAGCCATTCACCCTTTATGTCCATTAAATGAAGGGTTTGGCTCTCAGTGTTCTAGGCCAATACAAGGGCCCCACCTTTGCCTACCTTTCTAAACAGCTTGACCCCACCGTTCGTGGATGAGCCCCCTGTCTTCAGGCTCTGGCCGCTGCTTACCTACTTCTACAGGGAACTAAGAAGCTGAATTTGGTGCTCATGTCACTATTGCCTCTCCTCACCATTTAAAGACTAACCTATAAGAGCCGTCAAACTCTCCTGCCCTGTAGTTTTCTGCTCCTCAACCTCTTTCCAGTCCTGCTCCTCTTTACACCCAGTTTTCTTTCTCCCAGTCTCCTCAGAGCCCCCAGAACATGATTGTATAGAGATACTTCAGGCTTTAAACTCCTGCAAGCCTCTCTTCTGTCCAAACTAATAGGGATCTCCCATTGTCCTTCACAACAAAGTGGAGACTCTCCCATAGTTCAGGGAAACATGAAGGCTGAAGGAGCACTGTCTTCTCCTTCTCTTCTGGCTTCAGTCCAATCTACTACCCAGGCCCCCACATCCCCTTCTGTACAATCAATCTTCTCCTATCTCCATTCTCTTTTCCATCCTATTCCGAGGGCATAAACCTTCTGGAATCACCTGACTCAGCCTCCGCTCATCTTTTTGACCGCAATATCATTAGATTTGGTGTCATTCTGGCAGCATTTTCCTCTCAGCTGGGGACGGTTACAGAGGTTCCTTTCCGGCCCTTTGGCCTACTTCGGACTTGAGTCTCTCCTTCCCATCCAGGACGGGACACGGAAAACCCTTGCGCAAGGTGGCTCATAGTCCTCCAATATCTTGAGAAGGACTCTTCTCATGATATCCCACATCTGCCTGGCTCCGGTGATGACCGAATCACAGACCTGGATCTCCCTCTAATACTTATTTTGAAAAGGATGCTTTTCAAAATATTGTATTAGTCTTTGGAACTTCTTAATCCATCCCAGCTGACACCCCTCTAAAGTCCCTTAGATAATTGGTTTTCAACTTCTACTAGCGGTCGAAAGAATGGGCAAAGATTCTTTTATATCCAAGCTTTCTTCCTCCTCTGATCAAACCCAATTCAGTTGTGCTAGTTGCACTAGTTACCCAGAATATATCTACTTCCCTTAACATTCCTCAGCATTTTTACATCCCATATCATCCCATGTCTTCAGGGAAGGTAGAGAGTAATAGAACTCTTACTTCCCCTCGCCCTCTTTAGGCTCCGAGTCCTCCCAAAGAAACCTTCTTTGCTATCCCCTTTTGATGTTATGTTTGGGTGACCAGCTCTTCCACTTGGAGTTTCCCCAACTCAAGGACACCTACCCAAAGATCTTTCTTTTCCCATCTTGTCCTTCATCAGACATCAGCTATGGAAGTGCCAAGATTTTATTCTGCCTGACCCAGGTAGACTCACTGCTTTATTCCCATTAACACCCAGTTCTTGGGTATATTTCTCCCCTCTCCAGGACACAGGAACAGTCTCCCTTGTCCCAAAATGGACAGGCCCTATCCAGGTTGTGCTGTGCACACCCACGGCTGCTAAGCTTTGTGAAACCTCAGAGAATTTGACTTCTTGGATTCATATTTCCAGACTGAAACCAGCTGATCAACCAACTGAAGATCCACGAAAGGACAACAACTACTTCAGTATACTTGCTCTCCCATTCCCACTGATCCCCTAAAAATTCATTTCTCTCGTGTTCCTGATACAGACTCAAAATAATCTTTTCTGTTTTTTTCCATTTCGAACTTTTAACCAGCTTTTTCTTAGGGATTATCAACTGTTGAAAAAAAAAACAACGAATGACTTTCCAACCAGAGAAGACTTAGACTCTTCATCAGCCTGCTCCAAGAGGCCCCTAACCTGCCACCCAATGCTCATTATGATGCGCTTCACACTCTCCATGGGCCTCTTCACCGTAAGTCCCACCTGCTGGAACACAGGCCTATGGAAAACAATCCATCTCACCTTCTTTCCCTTTGTTGCTTCCACAATAGTGTTACCTGCAAACTCGCAAGGCCTACAATTTCTACATGCTCTTAGAGGATAGCCGGCTGACTCCCTCAGTGACTTCCTGCAGAAGCCTGGTTTGACACCCTCACCAGTCTTTGGCTTCAAGGAAACTTCATCCATCCCATACCTGGACAGATTCATCTTTTCCACGCCTACCTCCTGGGAATTTTTTTCTGCCCTTGAGCCTGACCTGCTTGCCCACATCTCCTCCCCCTCATAGCACCCCATGTTGCCCCATTTCAGCTCTGAAGCAGCCAGATTGAAACACGACACCCCACTTCCTAAGAAAACAAAAAGGGGGGAATGTTGGATTCCTGGCAAGAGGCTGCACCTCCCAGGCAGAAGGCCACACCTCCCCAGGTACTTTGTAAAAAGACTACCTTTCCCAGGTGCCCTCGCCGCTGCCCCCTGACCTCCGGCAGCCTATGGAGACACTCACCCCCAGGGGTCTGCCTGACCAGCACTCTGCTATTTAAGCCAGCCCCAGACTGAAACCTCTCTCTGTTCGTGCCTGTCCCTGTTCCCGTTCGTCCCTTCCCTATTTCCCCTTCCCTTCCCTTCCTTTCCCTACCCTTGCCCACGTGGCACCCCAATAAACCCTTTTATTTCACTAACATGGTGTTCCCGGCTAAGTTAACTTTGTTCAGCATTTTCTAACATCACCTAGGCACATGTCTCTTTCCATTGTACTTTCTGTGCAGTCATCTCTTCCCTCCCTCGGGTCTTGTCCTGCTTCTTGTAGCATGTTGATGTGTTGCTGGAGGAGGAGTTGGATCATTTCTGTGAAATGAACTTCCATTTACTAACATGTGTGGTGCCATTCAGGGACTCCAGACTCAGGCGTATGACAAACTGTGCATTAACAGTGTTCAAGAAAATCTACAGATTACTACAACAATCACTAAGATGATTACTACAACAGTCACTACCATGATTACTAGATGATGTGAAAATAGGAGACAGTAAGAGCAGAGAAAGGTGATACCACCATTTACCAGTGAGGAGTTCTGCCCCCACCCTTGATGGCCCATTAACCCACCCTTAAACCATCTCCACCTGAGGGCCTGAGGGCATATTAACCCTGTGCTTTATAAACCCTGCCCTTGCTATGAGCTGGTGCCATTTTCTAGTATACTGCTTTGTGCAAAACGTAGTTGGTGGCCCTGGCTAGAATAAAGGCTTCATTGGCTATTACGTGAGTGGCTTGTGACACTTTTTTCCTGAAAATTGGGTACAACATTTCCATCTTACACAGAACAGCTAAGGTGACTGCAAGAGTGAAATCCTTTCTAGTTGGCTCCCTGGTGCAAGTGCACTGGCCACCCATGCTGAGGATGCCCACTCTCTGCCAGCCAGCGGCAAGCAGGGGGATCCCACCTGCTTTGCCTGTTTGCCTACCTGTGCTTCCAGCTGTGCGCACCCTCTAGGCTGCTCAAGAAATCAGGCAGCTGCTGAAGAACAGGAGCCACAGGGCTCAGTGGCCTTCCAACAGCTCAGAGAACAGGTTCCTAAAAAACAAAAACAAGTATCCTGTAAAACTAGTTTGCAAATTAAAACACATTTTGAACTAAATGAAAATGAACATCATCTTGCTCAAATTTGTGGAATGCAGTGAAAATAGCACTTAGAGGAAAATCATAGCATAAGTTCATGTATTAGAGAGGAAGAAAGATCTAAAAATAATCATCCAATAGGCCACTGCAGGAAACTAGAAAAAGCAAAGCAAGTTAAATCCAAATAGGCAGGAGAAAAAAAAAAGTAATAGTAAAAGCGGAAGTGAAAAGAATTGAAACCAGGAAATCAGTAGGTAAAATCAGTACCATAAAAAACTGATGCTTCAAAAGTATCAGCAAATTTGATGAACCTCTAGCCAAGATAAAGAAGAACAATGAGAGGAGATACACTGTTAGTAAGACAAATGAAAGGGAGCCACCTGTGCTGATCTTGGGGAACTGAATGGGTAATAAAGGAACACAATGCACAACCAACTCTGCGCCCATATACTGAATAATAATTCCCAGGAAAACACAACCACCAAATCTCACATGAGGGCCAGAGACGCTGAACAGTCCAGGGTCCACTGAAGGACCTGAACCCATATCAGCAATGGTCCACACAGCAAGTACCAGGCCCAGAGGGGGTCACTAGTCAATTCTAGACATTATACTGATCCTCTACATTCACTTCCAGAAAACAGAAACAGAGCAAATATTTCCTAACTTATGAGGCTAGATTTACCCTAAAACTAAACCAGACAAACAGTTTGCAAAAAAAAGCAAATTGGGAATGTAGCTCAGTGGTAGAGCACATACTTAACATATGCAAAGCCTTGTGTTTAAACCCCAGCACCAGAAAGAAAACTAGGGACCCATACTGTCATGAACACAGATGCAGAAATCCCCAACAAAACATTAGTCAATCAAATCTAAAGTACATTAAAAAATCTATATACCATGACCCAGTAAGATTTATTCCAGGCATGAGACTGGTTCAACATTTGAAAATCAATCAGTGTAGTCCATCACATCAATAGGCTGAAGAACAAATCACATGATCATATCAGTAGATGCAGAAGAAAGAAAAAACATTTAGCAAAATCCAAAATCCATTCACCTGAAAAAAATCAGACTCACTCAATTTGATAATAAATATCTACAGCTAACCCTTTGTTTAATAATGAGACACTAGATTTTAAGATCAGGAGCAAGGTAAGGATGTCTTCTCTCAGCACTCCTGAACAGCATTTGATTAAAAGTCCTCAGTAATGCAATAATACAAAGGAGGAGGAGGAGGTGGGATGGAAAAGAGAGAGAGAGAGAGAGAGAGAGAGAGAGAGAGAGAGAGAGAGAGAGAGAAGGAAAGAAAGAAAGAAACAAAGAAGGAAACAGATTGGTAAGGAACAAACAAAACTGCATTTGTTGGTGGAAGATATGATTGTCCTCCCAAAGGATAAACAAAAACTCTCCTGAAATATCCAATTATGATGAGCAATTATACCAAGTTGGCAGGTTATAAAGTTATTATAAAAAAGTCAATTGTTTTTTTTTTTAACTTACCAGTTATGGAAAATTGGAATTTGAAATTAAAAATACAGCACCAAAAAAAGAAATAGGTACAATCTAACAAAACAAGTGTAAGATCTACATGAAGAAAACTAATAAACTGATAGAAACAAAAGGCCTAAATAAATGGAGAGAAAATCCACAAGTCTGACTAGGAAACCTCAACACCATGGAGCTGTCAGCATCCCCCCAACTTCCTCTACAGACCCAATGCAAAACCAGTCAGATCCCAGCAGATTTATGGACATCAACAAACTGATGTTTGTGAGGAAAGGCAAAAGACCCAAAATAGCCAACAAAATATTGAAGAAGATAAGTCAGAGTAATGATTCTACCCACCTTTGGAGATTACTATCAAACTATAGTTTGTAATCCCAGCTTGACAGGCTGAGGCAAGAGGATCATCAGTTCAAAGCCAGCCTCAGCAATTTGGCAAGGCCCTAAGCAACTCAGTGAGACCCTGTCTCTAAATAAAAAATAAGGGCTGGGAATGTTGCTTATTGGTTAAGCCCTCCTGGTTCAATCCCTGGTACCAAATAAGTAAATAAACAAATAAATGAAACCACAGAAATCAAGACAGTGGGACACCAGTGAAAGAACAGAAATAAATCAATAGAGCAAACAAGGACCCACAGGTGTGAACATGCAGACAGAGCAGCTGGACACTGATACAGGTGCAAAGGCAATTCAACCGTGAAAGGAATTTTTTCAACTGATTTTTCAAACACATGCAAAAACAAAAAGAAAGGAATCTTTATGCTATGATGTGCCACATGGCCATAGACCCAGGGCCACAGGGCCTCACACTGCAGGCCAACATAAATCCTTCCTCCTTTTTAAGGTAAGAAAAGTGCAGAGGCAGATGTGGCTTCAGGACTGTCATCCAAACCAGTGGGGAATGAAGTCCACTCAGTCCATCTGGCCTGAGGCCATTTATGAAAAGCCAGACCTCCTGCACCAAGCACAGGCTAAGCTACATTTCAAATGTGACAGAGAGAGAAACATGAGTGCAGTCACCATTTCACAGCCACCTCCTGGTGAGCCACAGAGGACATACACTGGGGTCACTTACTGTACTTTGCCTAATGATGGTGCAGTTTGCCCCAGTGCATTCTATGACGTCCACCCAATGATGAAATCACATAACGTTGCACAACAATGCATATCTCAAATGGTGTCCCTCTTATTGAGCAACACATGGCTGGAATTTAAAAATAGGAATTTTAGGATAATAGTTTTAAAACCTGGGTGAGAAGCATCTGTCTGAGTAAGACTAGACACACAAAGACAGCTGACGATCCTGGCCCCAAGCACACTGGGAACTTCTGTGTGCAGAGACACCATGAAGCCAGACAAAGCCTGTGAGGAAGCTGCCAACAGAGCCTGCTCCCTCCTCCACACCTAGAGGTGGCAGCAGGAACAGGAGGGCTCTGAGCTGCCTGGCGAGTGACCAAGGCAAGAGCTGCTGCCCTGGTTTGGGCCTGAGCTCTCCTCCTCCTCCTCCTCCTCCTCCCCTCTTCCTCCTCCTTTCTCTCATCTCCCTTCTCTCCTCCTCCTCATGCTCACCTCACCCTTTTCCTTGTCTTCCTCCTCCTCTCCTCCTCCTCTCACTCTTCCTCCTCCTTTTCTTTCTTTATCTAGCTTTGCAATTTTTAGTTAGATCTGATTGTTTTATATTTTCTGGCTATTTTATATCTTCTAAGTGCTTAGATTTATTTTGACTACATTATTGTTCATTTCTAGTTTTATTGAGTAATGGTCAGAAAGTATCCTCTAAGTGATATCAATTTAAGAAGAACCTATAGAGATTCTGTTTGTTAACTAACAAAAGTTTTTGTTAAATGTCCTATTAGTACCTTTCAATATTTTATTCTGATTTTGAGGTGTCAAAAATGTTATCGTTGTTGAGTATACCAAGGTCGTTGGTCTTGTTACTCAACTGTGAAATTTAACTTTTCTACTTAATCTATTTCTAAAAAATGTGTTTCTGATTTTCCCAATTTCTCTAATTTCTGTATTTTGCTGTGGATATTTTGATGCTTTGTTGTATGTGAGGATTCACAGTGTTGTATTTTCTTTGGGAATGACCTCTTATAATCAACATGGGATTATCACTTGTCCCACTAGGAGCATGTGCTCTGAAAATACCTTGCTTCATGCAAGGGTTGCTTCATTTCTTTGTTAGCCTTTTCCTCATGTGTCTCATATACTTCTTTATTAACGTATCATTCGGTTTTGGAGAGTCTTTTATAAACAGCAAGCACTTAACCTATCAGGACATGCCTCTTCACATAAGGAACTTATCCTGTTGTTACCATTGCTAATATGCCTTCTCTTATTCCAGTGACTGCAATTTTAGGTCTTCTGTTTAACTGTGAAGGAAAACCACTAGTCAATGGAAATAGGATGTAAAACTTCTAAATTACTAAAGAAAAAAAAAAAGGGAAAGATTTCCACCAATCAAGGGTGAATAAAGAGAGAAAGCAATCCACAGGCAGGCAGGATGTGAACCCAGCTGTGGCTACCTCCTTCCACCCTGGAGTCTTCCCTCCTCTCTTGTGCCTGCAATGATTTCCTATGACTCGCTTGGAATTTTAGTTACTGATGGTGTTTTTCTTCTATTAGCATTAACTTTGAAGCCCATTCTCCCACACTGCATTAAAGGTAATGATTACATTTGCTTAACTGAAAATACACTGGCTCTGCCTAAAAATGAAAGGTGCCCCATGTAGCTGAGAAATGGTATGTTGGAGCTCCTGCCAGGAGCCTGCACCATACATGTCTCTGTCACAGGAGGGGAGTGTATTGACCTCACGCCTCTTTGGAGAAGGAACTACATTGTTTTGGGAATGGAGCAATTTTTGACTTTTGTAAAACTTTTGAAATCAGTCCCCTGGTTTTGGTTGTTTTATTCCAATAGCTGTTGGTTCTTCCTTGTTTTAATTGAAGGTCCACATTAGTCAACAGGTATGTACTCTCTGGGAACTGTAGGAGTCCTGTGTTCCATTTCCTCAGAGTAACCTCACCTTGGGGGCAGGACATGCCCGTCTGAGGCTTCCCTCAGGGCAGGGATGGAAGCAGCTCCTGCTGAGGGCTGGGCCCACCTCCCTTAGCCCCTCCAGGTCTCAGGGGCTGCAGCCCAGATATTCAGAGAAAGCTGGGAGGACCCAGAGAACCCCTACCTACTTTATGTAGGGTGGAAAATGTGTCTAATAAGCCCAGAAGGCGAGGCTTGCTTTCTGAAGGCTGGCTTCAGCAAAGGGGATTGCAGGGTCTTCCTCGATCTGTGCTGGTGAAAAGGGTCAGAGAGTGGCGAGAGAGAATCAGCATCAGACACACTAGTCAGGCTGCTGAATCTTCTGCATTTTACTTTCTTTTTTTGGCAAGTATATAAACTTTTTTTGGCAGTATACATTAATTTTTTGTGGTTACATCACAGTCATAAGACCCAGGGAAGCAGTAAAATCTGTTGATTACATTTCAGACATTTTAATCTTTTACCCAACATGTTTCAAGTTCCCATGCACTCATTATTTGAATGTCCTGCATTATCGTTACTCTTTATCTGCAACTAGCCTGGGTTCAAATCATTTCTCATGGATTCTCTGAAGCCCTTCCTCCGCACACCTGTTTTGACTGCCTGATAGAAGTTTTTTTCTGTCTGCCTGGATATCAAAGCACTATTGTCTCTCTATAATAGTCTTATTTAGAACCTAAAGGCAGGGAGGGGAGGCATAGCCAAATGTTAACTCTGAAGGACTTCTACCCTAAGGAATTTGCATATCTATATTAAACTATTTTAAAAGTAAAAGACGTCTTTTTCAATCATAAAAGGACTCTTAAAGCTTTTACTTGGTGCAATTATAACAAAAGAGGTTAAATGGCAAGCATTTACCAAGCTGCTTCTCTAACTAGTCATATAGTACAATTATAGAAAATATTTTTTTGCTTCCAGCTTAGATTCCATAAGGTTATATATTTCCAGAACTAGTCTTATTCTAATTAATTGAAATAGCGACACCTGGCGGCCATACATATGAATGGAAAACAAAAACAGCAGAACAAAGTTAACTATCTCAGCGCCGTATTTGTGTGAACATCTATCCGTGAAAAGGGGGGGGGACGCTTTTGCCTAGAGCCCCCTTTTTTTCTCACAACGAGGGGCTTTTGCCCTGGCTCTGTCACTTTGGAAGATGCCACACTTGCTGATTATAGCTGCATTAGAATGTGTACTTTTCTGAATTGCACATCCATGAAAATGCTGAGAGAAAACTGGATGAAGGATGGACCTACCCCAAAGGCACCTGAGCCCTCACTGGGCCTAATTTGATGAATGCACTGTGGGAGCCCATGGATCCATCTCTGTTGCAAGTAGAGACCCTCTCCCCCTCTGTTGGGTCTGTGCTCTGGGGCATAAGCCCCAGAGGAGCATGGGCAAGGGCAGTAGGTGGGTGGGCAGTACATACCCTGTTCTTGCTTTAGAGACCCAGGAAAATAGAAGAGACAGGTCTGGATCAATGGCATGATTGCATCTTCACCACTTGAAGAGGGAGAAAAAAATTCAAATAAGTGCTGGCTGGAGAGTGGGAAGGGGGATCTTACCAGGGGGCCAGGCCAGCATGCAGGGGAGGCCCCTGGTGCCTTGTGCCATGCCTCTTAAGCTGGCATGCACCTGAGGGCTCTCTTTGCCATGCTCAGTTATCCACACATCCAGAAGTGCTGCAGTTTGGGTCTGGAGTCTCCCCAGGGGCCCATGCATTGGAGGCACCTCCACTGCTTTAGTCTGCCCTGGATTGCAACCACGTCTCTCAGACTCCTTGCCCTAGGTCAGTAGGTGCTCTGGGGCAGGACAGGAAGGTTCGAGGAGAGAGGTTGGGGGTTTTAACACCCACTGTCTCCTTCAGGCACCTGTCCTCAGTGCAGCCCACTCTGTGCTCCTGACTCTGGCCAGGCAACCCTCAGGGAATTACTCTGCTCCTGCCCCTGGGAGACCTGCCTCCTTCCTGGACCTGGGAGGGCCCCTCTTTGCTGCTCTCTGGGAGCCCCGATGCCCACTCTGGCCTCCATCTTCTAATGCTTGCATAAGCAGGTCCCGTGTTAAATCCCTTGTGTTAAATCCTGGCCTGGTCTCTGTTTTATGACTGGACCTGGCTGACACATGTTCCTCTGGTTTGTCAACAATTCAAGTATTGATTAAAGTCCACCCGTGCTCTAGGGCTAGACGGGAGGGGGAGTGGAGGGGAAGAGAGGCTGTGAGTGTCAATACACTTACATGGAGGAGGAAGCTCTAGTGTTCTGCTGCGCAGTGGGCTTGCTGCAGTGCACAGCAACATGTAGGCTTTGGGAAAATCTAAAAGAGAGTTCAGAGGTTCCCCATTCAAAGAAATGATAAGTGTTTAACAATAAATCCTGAAAACACTTCAACAAAATTGACGTGAGTGACATAGGTTGTAAACCATAACCTGGAGCTTATATTATTATATTAATTAATATTATTATATTATTATAATTTTGTTATTATATAATTATATTTTACATAATATAATTATATTATATGTGATGTACTGTTGATCCAAGATGCAAAGAAAAGACCACCAACTCCAATTTTAAATCAAATTAAAGCAAGCTTATAATGTGCTGGCCAGCGGCTGCCCCTCCCAAACACTGGGCTCGGAATCAGCAGCGCTCTCCAGCAAGACAAGGTTTTTATAGCTCAAGAGTTAAAAAAAAATCTTGGGAACTTACAGCTAACAGGGTTCAGACATACACAATACAAGGTCAAATAGCAAATTAATGATCTACATGGCACTGCATTCCAAGGTAGGGAGTAAAGTCAGACCCCACATCAAAGTTTATGAGGCACCATTAGGTTTTTAGGGAGGGTTGTTATCTGGTCATGGAGAGCCAGGCCTGTATGAATTCAAAGCACAGGCAGGAATTCCAAACAAGATTTTCCCCAGAGTTTGGTCAGGCCAAATAAATATCTTAGTAAAACAGAAATTAACTTTTTTTTTTTTTTAACTTTATGGCTCCAAATCTTAGGATAGAATTAGGTTGGGTTCATCAGTACTATACTTAAATTTTTATAGATGTTTCACATCTGGAGTAATGGGACAAAATGTTTAAGGGGATAGAAATGCTAAATACCCTGATTTGATCATTACACATTGTACACATGTAGCAAATAATCACATTGTACCACAGGCTTGAAAAGAATAATAAACTGCTGGGTATTTTCTGCAAGCTGGGCTCTGTGCTGTTTGCTGTGGGTTGAAAGAGAAAAGATAAATAACCATATTAAATATTTTTGTCTTGACATTTGGCAAAATCTACACAAAAGGATCACTCCTGCCTCAGGCTCCTGCACTGCTCAGGTGCTGAGTACTCTGGACCTCTGTATATTTTGACTCCTGGACTGCACTTCTCCTAGCAGGAGGTATTTCAGAGGAGAGCCACCATGATTCCAGCAGTGGTTATATGTTGGATTCATTACTGGATGTGAGCTCTGACTCCCTTGCAACCCAGCATGCTGGTGGCAGCTGAAGAGTTAACCCTGAGCCTCATACAGGGTTGAAATTTTACATCATACTGGACCTAGTGGTGGTGCCCTGCCAGGGAGCTCTTTGCTCAGACACAGGGAGAGCTAACTTATGCTCCAGCTCTGGTGGTCTAAAGAACATAATTGTCCTAAAATCCCTTTATATTCTTGGAAGAAGCTGGTTCTGTGTCACTGCTGAACATTTCCAGCAGCAGATGCCCAGGTCTTCAAACTGGAGGGAAGCTCTTTAGATAGCACTGACCCCATCAGAATGCCAAGTGCCACTTCTGAGTAAGCTGCTGTATCTTGCCCACAACAAGAGCTTCTGATGGGAACTGATTCAAGAAGCTGGATTAAGAGGACCTTGTTAGACACGTCTGTGCCTTGAGCTATGGTAATTTAAGCAAGGCACAGTATGGCCTCCCACTTGAGCCTTGCACTGTCCTCATACAATTTGATGGATCATTTAGCATTTATCAGCCTCTGAAGCTCCTTGGCCAGAAGTGACACTTCCCTGGAATCAAAGTCTTTAAAAGCTCAGAGGAGTGCCAGATGAGATGGGCGGGTGACTTTAATAAGTGGCTGTGGGGCCACTTGAGTTTCTTTGACTGTAGTGCAAATGATGATTATGCCCTGGAGGATGATAAATGATCCTCTCAGAGGAGCCCCACCGCAGAGAGGGTCTGTTTTGGTTTGGTAGGTTGCAAGATTTGTTTGACATAGAGCAAACTTCTTAATATTTTTGCTTTAGCAGGGAATAAAGAATCCTTTCAGGGTTTGATAAAAACTATGCACTTTCACTAAAAAGTGTATTTGCACATAGCGTTTACATATTGTCCCTATAAAAATGATAGATCTGTAGTGTAAGAGCCCTAATTGAGAAGATAGCTAAGATGGCAGCTAGCTGAGAGCCATAAAGGTGTTCAAGTATTTTCACCTGATATTCATGCATTTATCTAAGAATCTTTTTATGCCCATGAACACTGTGTGACGCACCTGTAAGCTCGAGCTGTTAGCACTTGTCCTTGTTAAGGCAAAAAGTATGTAACCAGGTGAGGGTTAGTTACTGGTGTGGTTGGAGTTGGAGAGGTTGTTGGAGCCAGAGAGAGAAGTTAGAAGAGAAAAGAATATGGGCTGGGGTTGTGGCTCAGCGACAGAGCGCTTGCCTCACACGTGTGCAGCCCGGGTTCAATCTTCAGCACCACGTAAACATAAGTGCATTGCATTGTGTACAACTAAAGTAAATAAATAAATATTAAAAGAAAAGAAGTAGCCGGGCGCGGTGGTGCACGTCTGTAATCCCAGCACTTTGGGAGGCTGAGGCAGGAGGATCGCGAGTTCAAAGCCAGCCATCAGCAATGGCAAGGCACTTAGCAACTCAGTGAGACCCTGTCTCTAATAAAAAAATACAAAAAAGGTCTGGGGATGTGACCCAGTGGTCGAGTGCCCCTGAGTTCAATCCCCAGTACCACAAAAAAAAAAAAAAAAGAAAAAAAGAAAAGAAAAGAATAAAAGAACTTTTTAATTTCCATCCTGCCTCTGAATTTTCTCCTGCGAAATTGTTGCTGCAAGCGGTAATCGCTCCACGCTGCGACATGTGGTGGCCCTTATGGGGCGTTTGGAATCAGCAGGTAAGAAGTAAGAAATCTATAAAGATGGGTGTGAAAATAACCAAGCACTGAATAATAAAAGCCATGGAAGAGTTTTTTGACATTGCTGACTCAGTTGATAGTGAGGAGGAAAGTGATCAAGAAAGCATAGCCTCCACTGAGTCAGATAAGACCAGTAAGGATAATATTGGAGTGAACTAAAAAATAATGAAAATAAGAGCTGCAAAAGCTATCCAAGACTTGTTGGAGATAGCTGAGGAATATGTACTCTCAATAGAATCTGAAATTCAGGATGTTACTACCAGTCAAAGTGATAGTAATGAGGAAGAGCCAAATAACCATGAAAGCAGAGCCTCCTCTTCTAAGTCAGTTAAGACAAGAAAGGACCATCAAGTAGAGGAACCACTTGTGCCCTCTGCTCCCTCATGGGTGGAATCCATTACAGAAACCATGAGGGGTATTTCTGAGCATATGCGTGCCCTTTAGGCATAGATTAACGGCCTTTCTGAGCTCTTACGTGCCCTCGAACGCCAAAACCCACAGGAACATTGGGACCTGCCAGTATTTGAAAAAGAAAATGGGCAGAGGTACCACCAATCCCTAGACTTTAAAACAATAAAAGTTTTCAAAAAGGCAATAATGACCTATGGGCTTCAAGCTCTGTTCACGTTGAGCATGCTGGAGTCCCTTAACACTTTAACTTTAACCCCCTCAGACTGGAAGGGGTTATGCAAGGCAGTATTGAGCAGGGGAAAATACCTGATCTGGAGGTCACAATTCCAGGAACTTTGTGTAGAAACAGCAAGGAGAAATGCAACAGTGGGTTTCCCAGAATATAATGTAGATATGCTAACAGGTGAAGGACAGTTTCCTGAATTACAAATTCAAATACAATATGATCCCGGTGTATATGCACAGATATATGCTGCCGCTGTTAAAGCATGAAAGACCTTACCAGGAACAGGTGATTTGCAAGGCAGCTTATCGAAAGTAATTCAGGGGCCTAATGAACCGTATGCTGATTTTGCTGACAGACTCTTAAGAATGGCAGGCAGAATATTTGGGGATGTAGATCAAGCAATGCCCTTAGTCGTCCAGTTGGCATATGAAAATGCCAATAAATATTGCCAAGATGCTATAAGACCATGGGAAAACAAAAAGGACCTTTCAATATACATTAGATTATGTAAAGATATTAATGATGTCACAGGCAATGTGATTGCAGCAGCAATGAGAGGTGCTTCCCCTCAAAATTTCATAAATAGGGCTCAACAAAAAAATTATAATCAATCAGGATATTTCAGACAAAATTATTATAATCAACCAGGATATTCTAAACAATATCCCCAAAGAGAAATAAGACCAAGCTCATACCGTGCCCCAGGCTGCTGCCCCAGGTGTAAAAAGGGAAATCATTGGGCCAATAAATGCCGTTCTAAATTTGACATATATGGAAATGTTTGGTCCAGGAATTCAAAAAATGGGTCACAGGGCCCAATGCCCCGGGGCCCACAAATGTACGAGGCATTAGAGGAGGAATATCCTCAAACATCCTTCCAGATGATTCCTCATCACAATCCCTCCTACCCATTGACTCCCTTGTCAGAGGGACAAGAGGAAGTGTAGGACTAGACCTCTGTTCCACAGCCCAAAATTGCTAACACCTGAAATGGGGGTTCAACTGATTCGTACTGGAGTTAGGGGACCTCTTCCCTCAGGGACTGTAGGACTTATCCTTGGGAAAAGTTCTAAAAGCTTATTAGGTTTTCAAGTAACACCAGGTGTTGACTCTGATTACCAAGGAGAAATAAAAATAATGCTTAGTTCACCTAGAGGCATTAGCTCTGTTAACCAAGGAGATAGAATTGCTCAGCTGCTTCTCCTTCCCAGTTTCCACAACTCATTCAAGAGTATGCCACAGAATAGGAACAATAGAGGATTTGGTTCCACTGTCTCGGGACCTATGGCTTGCTGGGTTCAGGATTGTTCACGGAGGCCTATGTGCAAAATGAAAATTCAAGGTATAGAGATGGAGGGGCTGATTGATACTGGGGCTGACTCTTCCATCATTAATCTATAACAATGGCCCAGCACTGGCCTCTGCAGAAGGTTTCAACCAGTTTAAGAGGCTTGGTGCTGTAGTCTTAAAATGTGAAGATAATGAAGGGCATAAAGGAACATTCCAGCCTTATGTTTTGACCAGCTTGCCAGATACCCTAAGGGGAAGAGATATTCTACAGCAAATAGGGCTACACCTCGCTACCAAGCCTGCAGGTGATAAAAATAAAAATCTAAATCATCATCAAAAGGGTAAAGGATATTTTTTCTAGGGGCCACTGAGAAAACAATTTGGAAAATACCATGGCTTTCTGATAAGCCAGTTTGTGTCCCTCAGTGGCCCCTATCTAGAGAAAAATTACAAGCAGCCCACCTATTAATCCAAGAACAACTAGAAGCAAGACACATAGAGCCTTCCACCTCTCTTTGGAATTCCCCCATATTTATAACCAAGAAAAAATCTGGAAAATGGAGATTGTTACATGATCTTAGAGAAATCAATAAAACCATGCAAATTATGGGCCCTACCCAACCTGGACTTCCTAATCCTGTAGCTATTCCTAAAAATTTCCATCTTATAACTCTTGATATAAAGGATTGTTTCTTTTCCATTCTTCTGCATCCTCTGGATGCCCCCAGGTTTGCTTTTTCAGTTCCTTCTATCAATTATAATGGCCCTGACAAAAGATATCAATAGAAAGTGCTACAGCTGGGAATGGCTAATAGCCCCACTATATGTCAAATTTATGTAGACAAAGCTATTCATCCCATTAAGAACAAATACCCAAACCTTATGTGCCTCCATTATATGGATGATGTTTTGCTTGCTCACCCTAATCAAGAAGTCTTATTCACCATATTCAGTGATATGTCAGAAAATTTAAAATGATATGGACGTAACATTGCTGAAGAAAAGGTTCAAACTAGATCTCCCATATTATATTTATTATTTAAAATTATAGATACTTTTATTAGGCCTCAAAAAATTTTAATAAATAAAGAACATTTGACCACTCTCAATAATTTCCAAAAATTACTGGGAGATATTAATTGGCTTTGCCCTACACTAAGCCTCACTACTGGACAATTAAAACCCTTATTTGATATCCTTCGCAGGAACCCTGATCCATCTTCACCGCGAACATTGACTACTGATGCTAGGGAAGCTTTAAAGTTAGTAGAAAAGGCAATTGAAAGATCCCATTGTGATAGAATTGATTTTGCTCATCCACTAATATTGATTATTATTTCTTCACAATATACACCCACAGGAGTATTTTGGCAACAGGGGCCTTTATTATGGATACATTTGCCCGTCTCTCCTAAAAGTACAATTGAGTCTTATACCTCCATGGTGGCTAAACTTATTCTTCAAGGACTTAAGACTTCTACTAAAATATTTGGCATTCACCCTGCTGCTATTGTTACTCCCTATTCATTGTCACAGGTTGAATATTTCTGCTTCAATGATAATGATTGGGCTATAGCTAGATGCTCTACTTCTGCAAATTTTGATAACCATCTTCCTAAGTCTTCTATACTATCTTTTTGTGTCAATCATCCCATTATATTTCCACAGGTAATAAAAAATCAACCTATTCCTAAGGCATTAAATGTATTTACAGATGGGTCCTCTAACGGTACTGCTGCAGTAGTCACTCAAAAAGAAAATATGATTCATATTACTGGTCAAAAATCAGCCCAATTAGTTGAACTTGAAGCTATTATAATAGCTCTATAAAATTTTAAAGAACAGCCTATAAATATTTTTTCAGACAGCTGCAGGAGCCCTGTTTGGGGATTGACTTGATTTGCGGTTGACTATGAGCCGTGGAGATTTGGGCTTTGTTGCCTCCCGTAGTCTCACGGGACTTGTTGCGGGATCTCGAGTGACTTGGCCGAAATTGCTGATCGGGTCAGCGCCATTTTAGTGGTGTGTTTGTCGTGTGTTAGTCGTTGTTAGAACCAGAGAGAAAAGTTATCAGAATAAAAAGCTGTTTGTCTCCAGTTCGCCTCTGAAGTTTTTCCCGTGGCTCCGTTGCTCCAAGCGCTTCAGGCGGCAACAGACAGCCACTATATTGTACATGCTGTCCCTAAATTGGAGCTAGCAGGTCCAATAGCACCACATACTCCAGCCTTGTTTTTTTTCAAATTCAAAATCTCTCCTATGGGAACGTAAAGAACCTTTATTTATTGGACATATCAGAGCTCATACTAATTTGCCTGGTTCTCTCCATGAAGGTAATCAAAAGGCTGATGCCCTCACTCAAACAATCTTTATATTTTCAGCAGTCCAACAAGCTACCTTGTTCCATTCCCAATTTAATGTCAATAGTACTACTTTAAAGCAAAGTTTCAAAATAACTAAAGAGCAAACTCAAACAATTGTGAAGGATTGTCAATCTTGTGTGACACATTTGCCCAATCCACATTATGGGGTTAACCCAAGAGGATTAATGCCCAATCATTTGTGGCAGATGGATGTCACTCATGAGCCAAGTTTTGGAAAATTGCGATTTATTCATGTGACCATAGATACATACTCAGGCATGATTTTTGCTTCCTTACATGCTGGAGAAAAATTAAAGATGTTACATCTCATTGTCTGCAAGCTTTTGCTGCATTGGGCATTCCCAAAATGCTTAAAACAGATAATGGCCCTGCATATACGTCCTTATCTTTCAAACAGTTTTGCGCAAAATTCAATATATCCCATAAAACAGGTATCCCATACAATCCTCAAGGTCAAGGTATAATTGAATGAGGTAATTGCACACTCAAAATTATGCTATTAAAGCAAAAAGAAGGAAATTGGACAAATCCTAGGGACAGATTGGCAGTTGCCCTGTTTACCTTAAATTTTTTAACTTTAGATTCTAATGGATATTTGGCTGGAGACAGACTCTGGAACCCACACCAACAACATAAACCTTTGGTTTACTGGAAGGATGTTCTTTCAGGTACATGGAAGGGTCCAGATCCAGTATTAATTTGGGGAAAAAGATCTGTTTGTGTTTTTCCAAAGCACAAATCCTCCCCAATATGGATACCATCTAGATTAATAAAACAGGTACCAAATCAAAAAGATCAAGATGAAGTTGTTGAGGAATCAAGATTAATAAAACAAGTACAAAATCAAGAGGGCCAAGATGGAGTTATGGAATAATTCCCTTATAAAAGTCCTTCAATAAATTTACAACTTAAGTCTCATTCCTCCTGGCCAGGACGAGAAGATCTCTCTTTAGTGTGCACACAATTGTATTTTTTTTTCTTTTTATATATGTTTTTTTTTTTAACTTATTCATCATGCACAATTATAGTATCTTTTTACATACAACTGCTTGTATACAAAGTATATAAGTACCATTCAGATCTTCAATCATGCATTTAGGATAATGATATCCATCTCATTCAACCACCAATTTTTTTCCAACCCCCCCTTACTCCCTCCCTCCCCTCCCTTTCCGTTGACCATTCTAGTGTTCCTCTGATCCTATGTACCCCCTTCCAACAACTCTGTGAACCAGCCTCCTTATATCAGAGAAAACATTCGGTACTTGGATTTTTGAGATTGACTAATTTCACTTAGCATTATATTCTCCAACTTCATCCATTTACCTGCAAATGCCATTATTTTATTCTCTCTTATTGCTGAGTAAAATTCCATTTTGTATATATACCATATTTTCTTTATCCACTCATCTACTGAGGGGCATCTAGGTTGGTTCCATAACCTAGCTATTGTGAATTGTGCTGCTATAAACATTGAAGTGGCTGTGTCACTGTAATATGCTGTTTTTAAGTCTTTTGGGAATAGACCCGGGAGTGGGATGGCTGGGTCATAGGGTGGTTCCATTCCCATTTTCCCAAGAAATCTCCATACTGCTTTCCATAGCGGTTGCACCATTTTGCAGTCCCACCAGCAATGTATGAGTGTGCCTTTTTCCCCACATCCTCTCCAACATTTATTGTTGTTTGTGTTCTTGATAGCTGCCATTCTGACTGGAGTGAAATGAAATCTTAGAGTAGTTTTGATTTGCATTTTTCTAATTGCCAGTGATGTTGAGCATTTTTTCATGTATTTGTTGATTGATCGTGTATCTTCTTCTGAGAAGTGTCTTTTCAATTCCTTAGCCCATTTATTGATTGGGTTATTTGCTTTTTTGGTGTTAAGTTTTTTTAGTTCTATATACATTCTAGAAATTAGTGCTCTATCTGATGTGCATGTATTAAATATTTGTTCCCAATTAGTTGGCTCTCTATTCACCTCACTGATTGTTTCTTTTGCTGAGAAGAAGCTTTTCAGTTTAAATCTATCCCATTCATTAATTCTTGGTAATAGTTCTTGTGCTACAGGATTCTTATTAAGGAACTTGGGGCCTAATCCGACATGTTGGAAATTGGAGCTTACTTTTTCTTCTATTAGGCGTATTGTCTCTGGTCTAATTCCTAGGTCTTGATCCACTTTGAATTGAATTTTGTGCATGGTGAGAGACAAGGGTTTAATTTCATTTTGTTGCATATGGATTTCCAGTTTTCCCAGCACCATTTGTTGAAGAGGCTATCCTTTCTCCACTGTACATTTTTGGACCTTTGTATAATATAAGATAGCTGAAATTATATGTATTAGTCTCTGTGTCCTCAATTCTGTACCATTGGTCCACCAGTCTGTTTTGGTGCCAATACCATGCTGTTTTTGTTACTATTGCTCTATAGTATAATTTAAAGTCCGGTATGGTGATGCCCCCTGCTTCACTTTTCTTGCTCAGGATTGCTTTGGCTATTCTGGGTCTCTTATTTCTCCAGATGAATTTCATGACTGCTTTTTCTATTTCTTTGAAGAATGACATTGGGATTTTGATTGGAATTGCATTAAATCTGTATAATGTTTTTGGTAGTATGGACATTTTGACAATATTGATTCTACCTATCCAAGAGCAAGGTAGGTCTTTCCATCTTCTGAGTTCTTCTATGATTTCTTTCTTTAGTGTTCTATAATTTTCCTTATAGAGCTCTTTCACCTCTTTCGTTAAGTTGATTCCCAGGTATTTTATTTTTTTTTGATGCTATTGTAAATGGCGTAGTTTTCATCATTTCCCTTTCAGAGGCTTTGTCACTGATGTACAAAAATGCCTTTGACTTATGGGTATTGATTTTGTATCCTGCCACTTTGCCAAATTCATTTACTAGTTGTAAAAGTTTTCTGGTAGAGTTTTTTGGGTCTTCTAGGTAGATTATCATGTCATCAGCAAATAGTGCTAATTTGAGCTCTTCTTTTCCTATCTGGATCCCTTTAATTTCTTTCGTCTGTCTAATTGCTCTTGCCAGAGTTTCCAGTACTATGTTAAATAGCAGTGGTGAGAGGGGGCATCCCTGTCTTGTTCCAGTTTTTAGAGGGAATGCTTTCAATTTTTCTCCATTTAAGATAATGTTAGCTCTGGGCCTTGCATAAATAGCTTTTATAATGTTGAGATATGTCCCTGATATTCCTAGTTTTTCCAGTGTTTTGAACATAAAGGGGTGCTGTATTTTGTCAAATGCTTTTTCTGCATCTATTGAGATAATCATATGATTTTTATCTTTAAGTCTATTGATGTGATGTATTATGTTTATTGATTTCCGAATGTTGAACCAGCCTTGCATCCCTGGAATAAACCCCACTTGATCATGGTGCACTATCTTTTTGATATGTTTTTGTATCCGATTTGCCAGAATTTTGTTGAGGATTTTTGCATCTATGTTCATTAAGGATATTGGCCTAAAGTTTTCTTTTTTGGATGTGTCTTTGCCTGGCTTTGGAATTAATGTAATATTGGCCTCATAGAAAGAGTCTGGAAGAGCTCCCTCTTTTTCTATTTCTTGAAATAGTTTGAAGAGCATTGGTATTAGTTCTTCTTTGAAAGTCTTGTAGAACTCTGCTGTAAACCCATCAGGTCCTGGACTTTTCCTTGTTGGTAGCTTTTTGATGACATCTTCTATTTCTTTGCTTGTAATCGATCTGTTTAAATTGTGTATAGCCTCCAGATCCAGTTTAGGCAAATCATATGACTCTAGAAATCTGTCAATGCATTCAGCATTTTCTGTTTTATTAGAGTACAAGTTTTCAAAGTAATTTCTAATTATTTTCTGTATATCTGAGGTGTTTGTTGTGATATTCCCTTTTTCATCACAAATGTTAGTGATTTGAGTTTTTTCTCTTCTTCTTTTCGTTAGCATTGCTAAGGGTCTGTCAATTTTGTTTATTTTTTCAAAGAACCAACTTTTAGTTTTGTCAATTCTTTGAATTGTTTCCTTAGTCTCAATTTCATTAATTTCTGCTCTGATTTTAATTATTTCCTGTCTTCTGCTGCTCTTGGTGTTGATCTGTTCTTCTTTTTCTAGTGCTTGGAGGTGTGATGTTAAGTCGTTTATTTGTTGGTTTTTTTTCCTTTTAAAGAATGAACTCAGTGCAATGAATTTTCCTCTTATTACTGCCTTCATAGTGTCCCAGAGATTTCTATATGATGTATCTGTGTTCTCATTTACCTCTAGGAATTTTTTAATCTCCTCTTTGATGTCTTCTTCAACCCCTTGTTCATTCAGTAGCATGTTGCTTAGCTTCCAGTTGTTGGAGTAGTTTTTCTTATTCCTTGTTTTGTCATTGATTTCCAATTTCATCCCTTTATGGTCTGATAGCATGCAGGGTAGTATTTCTATTTTTTTATATTTGCTGAGATTTGCCTTGTGACATAATATATGATCTATTTTGGAGAAGGAGCCATGTGCTGCTGAGAAAAAAGTGTATTCATTTACTGAGGGATGAAATATTCTATATATGTCCGTTAGATCTAAGTTATTAATTGTTTTAAGGAGGCCTAAGGTTTCTTTGTTTAGTTTTTGTTTGGATGATCTATCCATTGGTGAGAGAGGTGTGTTGAAATCCCCTAGAATAACTGTGTTGTGGTCAATTTTACTCTTGAACTTGAGAAGCGTTTGTTTGATGAATGTAGGTGCTCCATTATTTGGGGGCATATAGATTTATGATTGTTATATCCTCTTGATGAATGGTTCCCTTAAGTAGTAAGAAATATCCATCTTTGTCCCTTTTGATTAACTTTGGCTTGAAGTCTACCTTATTTGAAATGAGAATGGAAACCCCTGCTTGCTTCGCAGGCCATGTGAGTGATAAGACTTTTCCCAGCCTTTTACCTTCAGTCTATTGATGTCTTTTTCTATGAGGTGTGTTTCTTGGAGACAGCAGATTGTTGGGTCATTTCTTTTAATCCATTCAGATAATCTGTGTCTTTTGAATGGCGAGTTTAGGCCGTTAACATTCAGGGTTATTATTGAGATGTGATTTTTATTCCCATCCATTTTTATTTGTATGATGATCTTTAGCTTGATTAGGTTTCTCTTCTGATTGGTATTTCCCTTAGTTTAATATCTCCCTTTGTTGGTTTTCATTGTTATTTTTCTCTTCTTCTTCATGGAAAATTTTGCCCAGGATGTTCAGAAGTGCTGGCTTTCGAGATGTGAAATCTTTTAACTTTTGCTTGTCGTGGAAGGTTTTTATTTCATCTTCAAATCTAAAGCTCAATTTTGCTGGATATAAGATTCTTGGTTGACATCCCTTTTCCTTCAGAGCTTGAAATATGCTATTCCAGGATCTTCTTGCTTTTAAGGTCTGGGTAGAAAAATCTGAACAAAGTCTGATTGGTTTCCCCCTATATGTAATCTGCTTCCTTTCTCTTGTGGCTTTTAATATTCTCTCCTTGCTCAGTATATTAGGCATTTTCATTATAATGTGTCTTGCTTGGTGTGGATCTGTTGTGATTTTGTATGTTTGGTGTTCGGTAGGCCTCTTGAACTTGGTTTTCCCCTTCATTCCTCAAGTTTGGAAAATTTTCTGTAATTATTTCATTAAATAAATTACTCATTCCTTTGGCTTGAAACTCTGCCCCCTCCTCTACCCCAATCACTCTTATGTTTGGTCTTTTTATGTTGTCCCATAATTCTTGAATGTTCTGTTCTTGGTTTCTTACCATTTTTGCTGTGTAATCTAGATTTTTCTCTAGGATATATATTTTGTCTTCATTGTCTGAGGTTCTTTCTTCCAAGTGATCTACTCTGTTGGTGATACTTTCGATTGAGCTTTTATTTTGATTTATTGCTTCTTTCATTTCTGGAATTTCTGTTTGGTTTCTCTTTAGAGCTTCTATCTCCCTATTGAAGTAATCTTTTACTTCCTGTATTTGTTTATGGAGTTCTTTGTCAAAATGATCTTTCACCTCCTGTATTTGCTCCCTCATCTCATTTTTTAGTTCATTCTTAAGTTCCGCTAACATTTGGAATATGTAATTTCTGAATTCCATCTCTGGCATTGCACCAACTGTGCATGGTATGGAATCTACTGAGGAGGTATATTGATTTGTTTGTGTCACTTTCTTCCCTTGTTTCTTCATATTGCTTGTGCGTCTATTCTACCTGCACTGTGGGACCTTGTCTACTTTGATTTTACCTTAAAACCTTATGTTGCTCCTGTAGTACAATGCTATCAGATCCCCTTATATTTCCTTTACACTTTAAAATCAAACACTTTCTATTCAGAGAATCCCAGTTTGATCACAATGTACAGATTTAGTTAACCCAGATGTTGTTTCCAATTTACTCTGTATGCTTCTGATGGGGTTTTAAAGTTTCAAGTAATGGACAGAGAGGTAATATGTTTAGGAAGAAGGAAGTGAGTGTATTGATTTGTTCTTTCTTAGAAAGTATGAAAAGAGAGTTCTATGGAAGTGGTTTAGTATCAGCCGACGAGAGAGGAAAGAGAATGGAGTGAATGAATAGATGGAAAGACCGATTTAGATATAAACCTAACTTATGCTGCGGTTGAGAGGAGAAATAAAGAAAGATGGAAAAGAAAAAAAAAAAGAAGAGAAAAAAAATAATAACCAAGGAGTAGTAATTAGTGTAAGAGAGAGGAGAGAGAGAATAAGTCTAGAAAATAGAGAATAAACCATATATAACACCACTTTGCTATATATTTCAATTGTACACGTTCTAGAAATCTCAATTTGTGCGTATAACTTGTTTTTGCCTCTGTTGAGAATGCAATGGCAGGGTGTAAATAGGGAAGATGAAGGAAGAAGAAAAAATATAAAAGTGTGAAGGAAGAAAAGAAAGAAAAAGAGGAGCAGAAGCACACAAACACACTGTCAATCAAAACAAAAACAAACAAAAAACTCCCAAGAAACAACAAAACAAACAAGCAAGCAAATAAAAACAAAAACGTTGAACCCAAGAACAAGTCTCAAACAAAATGGACCCTTGGAAGCCCTTCTTTTTTCCCTTCCAGTTTAAGCCACCTGACCCAGATCATGTACAGTCAGCAACCCTGTTAGTGGAGTCAAGGCTGCACCTTTGGTCCGTTGCAGAGTGGCACAGTGGAATAGTGGAAGGGACTTATCCTCAGGCTGGGCCCTGCTTACAGCAGTAGGGAGATGGGCCTTGGAGGCCAGGCAAACTGGCGGAGGGTTCTCTCCTTCCAGCGGGCAGGTGCCTACCTCTTGCTCTGGTTGCAGCTGGGCAGGTCACACTCCCCCAGGGAGTGGAGGAAGCACTTCACCAGGTCTGGCCCTGCGTGCAGCAGCCGGGAGATGCTGTTCTGGGCCCCGAAGACCAGGCAAACTGGTGGCTGGGTCTCTCCTTCCAGCGGGCGGGAGTCTACCTCTTGCTCTGGTCGCAAATGGGCAGGTCGCACTCTTCCCGATAATGGAGGAAGCCCTTCCCCAGGTCTGGCCCTGAGTGCAGCAGCCGGGAGCTGCTACTCTGGGCCCAGGTGGCCAGGGACAGTCTATATATGTCTTTAATGTCTGTGCATTTGTCTAAATTTCATGTAAATGTGACGTCACAAATATATGTTTGTATGTTTGTACGTCTGTCCAGTGTGATGTCACAAATAACAAAGCGCTTATGAAAATTAATATTATAAAAAAATTAATTATAAAATATATATACACACACACACACACATATATATATATATACATATATATATATATATATATATGGATCCAAATAACTTTAATTCATTTAAGTTTAGAGTATTCAATTTGGGTAAACAATTTAAAAAGTGAAGGTACCTTCAATTTTGATTTATAGGTGTCCATGGGACTTCTCTTCAGCAAAGAATATGACTAATACTGTATAACCTGAGATTTTGGTATTTGACATGGAATTGTCTATTTGTAATTAACTTTATTTGTTTAATAGCTGATTAATTTGAATTATTTCAACAGGTATATTCATGAAAGGTTGCTTTGTATGCAGAAGCTCGGGGGTTCCAGCTAACAAATTATTTTTCCAAAGTGCTCTTAGTTTTTCTTTAATTTATCTTTATGTTTGTAAAAGCTCAAGCAGCAATGTGTGTGAGCAGAGATCAATTTTAATTTTCTAATCTAATAATTCTATTTTTTAGTTTGACAACTCGCCTCTTGACTCTGTGCTGGAATAGCACTGCCTTTCCTTTAATAATTGATGCTTGAATTTCTAGGTAGCAGGCCCTGAAGATTTGCCGGTGGCATTGTCTAGACATAAAAAAGACTGCTGCTACAGCTGCAGGGATCACGGTTGCTACAAGCATCCCTGCTGCTCAAGCATCAAACAACCTCACCAGCAGTGTGGCTTCTGCTCTGCATGCATGGGGCCTCCTTGATCAACGTGTTATAACAAGTGGACATTTTGATCTTTCATTATTTGGGACATTATGGGACAATACCTTGCGGGTATTTGTCTAGAGAACTCAGCGTGTTACTTGATGGAACTAAGGGCAGCTGATTTGTTTAAAGACCTTGATACACTATGGAACTTGGCTCGTCAGCAGAAGGCTTGCCGCCTTAAAGCCACAACATCTCCTCATGATTGGACAGCTGTTAGTCAACACACAGTCGATCCTGAAGGCCTTGATTGGACGGTTGGTTAGCCAATGACAGGTAAGATCCCCAGAGGGGGACAACCTAAGACAGGCACAGTCGACCTGGATGAGGTTGTCACCTATCCATGGGACAGTCTCATGTGGCTGACATATCAACCTAAGACAGGAGTCAAGGGCAGGGCACAGCCTTGATTATCCAATGATGGGTAAGAATGTTGGTTGCACATGGGATGTCCTAGAGCATCCCTCTTTTAAAACAAAAGGGGAAAAATATAAGAGCCCTAATTGAGGAGATAGCTAAGATGGTGGCTAGCTGAGAGCCATAAAGGTGTTCAAGTATTTCACCTGATATTCATGCATTTATCTTAGAATTCTTTTATGCCCGTGAACACTGTGTGATGCACCTGTAAGCTTGAGCTGTTAGCACTTGTCCTTGTTAAGGCAAAAAGTATTTAACCAGGTGAGGGTTAGTTAGTGGTGTGGTTGGAGTTGGAGAGGTTGTTGGAGCCGGAGAGAGAAATTAGAAGAGAGAAGAATAAAACTTTTTCATTTTATTGTGTATGCAGAGGCTCGGGGGTTCCAGCTAACAAATTATTTTTCCAAAGTGCTCTTAGTTTTTCTTTAATTTATTTTTTATGTTTGTAAAAGCTCAAGCAGCAATGTGTGTGAGCAGAGATCAACTTTAATTTTCTAATCTAATAATTCTATTTTTTAGTTTGACAACTCGCCTCTTGACTCAGTGCTGGAATAGCACTGCCTTTCCTTTAATAATTGATGCTTGAAGAATAACTTTTTCATTTCCATCCTGCCTCCGAATTTTCTCCCATGGAATCATTGCCACAAGTGGCAATCGCTCCAGGCGTTGACACTGTAGGCCCTAGACCAGTGATTGCTAATATAGAATATGAATAGTCCATGTGTGCTAAAGAAAGTGGTGGATGCCCTGGGCCTGGGACATGTGTCCTGTGATGTGGATCCATGCCCTGGTTCTGCCTTGTGGGGACACATTCCATATGCACTGGACAGCTGGACCACAGCATATCAGTTTTTGCTCAGGCAAAAGGCCCCATCTTCTCTGTGCATTGCTTTCTTGGGAGATGGATGAACCAGATGAAATGTGGCATTTTCCATTTTATTGCAAGCATTTCCACATGGCTTATGTTCCTATCACTGCCTAGAAGCTGACCTTCTCAAATTCTCAACAACTTCAGTCTTTCCAAAATCGACATTTTTGTTCTTCATCTTTCATGAGAGCTTTGCTGACACCGTGGGCCTCTCCTTCCCTGCAGTTTTTCTCATTCTTGGTTCACACTGGGGCTTTCTCCTGCTTCTCTGGCTGCTCCTCAGTCTCTTGCTGGTTCCTTTTCTGCTGTTGGTTTCCTAGAGCTTTGACCTGAGGTCCTATTTCATCTTGAGCCACATTTGATGTCTCAATTATTTCCTCCATCTATTGCTTTAAAATCTCCTAGGTGCTGGTGACTCCAATCCTGATCACCACGGTGAACATTGGCTCATACAACCAACCAGTTACTTGTAGTCATTATTTGGGTGAATAAGCAACTTGAAATAAATACACCTAAATGGAATTCATGATTGCAATAAGGTACAATTTTTATGAGGTGAGGGAAGCTGGCAGAGAAGCAGGTTGGGGGTCCAGTGGACAGGTGACCAGTTATCAACTAATCATTTACCAGCACCCTTAATTTTTCATCTTTCACTTCATCTCAACTACGGAATCCATCTGAAAAGTCAGTCTGAGCTCATCTCCAGCACTGGTCCCTTTCCACTGGCTTTCCCCATCTTGGGTATCCAAGGCCACACCACCTTTGAGGTCACAGGTGTGATACCAAGGCTACACCACTGTCCCTCCTGCTTCCTCTCTCACCCCTGCAGTTGTTCCTCCACCAACAGCCCTGTGACTTCCTAAGCACAGTCAGATCACATCATATGTGTTATCATCTAAACCAGTCAGGGGTGGTAAATCAGCAGCAAGCTCACCACAGTATTTGTGCACTTCACCAGCTTCCTGTCTCATACTATCAAGGTTCAGTGGATTTCTGGTTTTTAGACATGTGAGGATCATCTTCTTCTCTGGGCCTAGAGAAAATATGGCACTGATTTTCACAAATGTGCTGCCTTATGTTTCCAGTCAGATTGCAAATTCCTTTAGAGCAGAGACCCAGTTTAATACAGAAAGCCACTGGGCCCAGGTACAGACTAGTGCAGAATTTGAAGGATAGGTGCTGCTGGAGCCTCAGTGGCATGGCAAGTGTGAACTTGTGTCCTCAGCCTCCTCACATCTGCCTCCCTCCTCCTCCCTTTGTGTCTGGGACAATAACTTGCATAAATCACTTAACACATTGTTTTTGAGTGCCTATGATGTGTCAGGCTCTGAGTTAAGTACTTAGAGTTTAATAGAAGATAGAGATGGATAGAGATTGTTTCCTTTTTGGTTTAGGAATATGAGCCATTGCAGGATGAGAATAGAAGCAGGGATGGGGACTTTGGTCATAATTGAGAGATGTGTCAATACGAATTTTCAGCTTTGGTAGAACTTCATCATTCTAATGAATTTTGAAAACTATCACAAGCTAACTTTATTGCTTTGGATTAGTAATTGACAAAATAGTGCCTTGGTTGCATGTAAGAGTTAATATAATTCCCCAAAGTGCTACATTCACTCCTGGGCTGTAGCTGGAAGAATCAAACTTAATGGAAAATAATGATATTACTAACTGGAATAGACAACAGGAAAAGTAAGCCCTTGTTTATCTTCCTTCCCCAGATGCACATCTGCTTAGAATTTTGTCTGAAATGCAGTAGAACCATAAATCAGAGCACATTAAAAGCATTACTCTCTTAGTCAACAGACTCCTCTTTCAGATTCAAACACAAAAATTATTAAGTTGAGGCTGTGTCTGTGGAAGTGTTATATTTAGGATTGAGAATGTTCCTTACATCTTTGCTTCAAAACTTTGCTCAAAAATTTCCAGCTGGACTTGCTAGGTTATAACCCAAAGCTCCTTCCTAACACCTGGGCAATTGGCTACCGGGGGTAGACACTGCACATCAGCTGAGCTCCTTCCAGTTCAGTAAGCAAGCCAAAGTGTTTCCTCTAAGTTTTAATTCAATT
>CM046671.1:2700543-2759709 GCA_025594165.1 Tamias sibiricus | reverse complement strand
AGGGAACCAGCTGCCACGTTGCCAGTAGCCCTGAGGAGAGACCTGCATGCCAAAAACCTGAGGACCTCGGCCAGCTGCCGACAAGGTCCCAGGCCTCATCAACAGCCCGGTGAGTCAGCTGGAAGCTGAGGCCTCCCCCAGTTCAACCTTGAACCAGCCACAGCCTTGGCCTGTGAGGGAGCTGGGAGTCGAGCCGCTGAGCCGCACCATTCCTGACCCACAGGGATCCTAAGAGAACAGGCGCTTGTTTTAATCTGCTCAACCTGGAGGCCATTGACTGGGTAGCAACCATCAGCGTAGGTCTCCCGAGTCTCCGAAGGGAGGTACGTTTGGTGGCTTCTCTCTACCCTCCCAGGTACAGGCATCACTGTCTTAATAGACAGCCTCCGAGAAGCATGTGATTGTGCACAAGAGCCTGAGCTTTCCTGGTGCCCCATTCCTTCATTTATAAAGTGGCGATGATAATACCGCCTTCCAGATTTAGCCCGCTGGGGGAGCAAAAGAAGGCAATGGCCTCTGTCCTCCCTCCCCTTAGCATACACTATGACAAACCATCAACTCATCAGGGGATCACCAATGAGCCAGAACACGCTCTCCGGTGTCCAGGAGACGCCATGCCAAACCTTCCGTCCGTGTGTCAGTTTGGGCCATGTGGACTCAACATTTTGGCAGGTCAAGGATGTCACCGTTCCTGCCCAGTACCAGCTGGAGAGCCTGGCATGGAGCTGCCCGGGAACATACTTACAATTGCTTAAGTATCCTCTTTGTGCTAGATTCGGCGCTCTGACGGTCTAGTGGAAAATCCCTGTAGGTTCTCCAAGGCCCCAACGGCACCGCACCTGTGAGGCTTTCCCTGGCCCGACGGAGGGTGCTACTGGGCCTTGTCATGCTCCCTCCCGGTGTGTGACTGGTTCTCTTCCCCTGCAGGTTGTCCGCCTCTTCCACCAGCTAGGCCCCACGCCCCGAGTTGGGCCACATCTTGGCACCAGAACTCAACACAGCGACGGTGCTCTGCGACTGTTCATGTACTGAGGGGATGTCAGAACACACCCAAGTCCATTTTCCTCCCCAGCAAACAACCTAAAATGGACTTTTACAGTCCTTGCTGACAATGCATTATGTTTTCATGGTCTGCCAGAGAAAATCTATGTCTATTTTACCTTGGTTAATTAATTAATTTATTTATTCTTATTTATTTATTTTTTCCTTGCTCTTTTGTTTTCCCCCACAGGGCCAAGGACAGCACTCAGGGCCTTGCGTGTGCTAGGCAAGCGCTCTGCCTCTGCGCTAAAGCCCCAGCTCCCATGTCTGTTTTGTTTGTTTATCTAAGGACATGTTCCTCAGCAGAGTTATACGTAACCATGGCCTCAGCTGCGTCTTTTTAATTACAAAATTCCTAACCGAGTTTTGCCTGCTGGGATTCAGTCGCCTCTTGGGCTAGGAGGGGACAGAAGAGCTCTCGTCACTGTCTCCTCTCAGACGCCTGCTCAGGCTGGCCTCTGCACAGTGCTGTCCCATGGCGTTGGCATTGAAGCCGGCACTCAGGAGCCCCAGGGAAGCCTATTATGAAAGTCACACTTGAACTTGACTGTGAGCCAGGAAAGGAGGTTTTGAGTGGTGCTTCTCTCTGAGAGATGAAAATCGAACCTTAAAGCTGCCTCTCAGATCAACTCAACGTGGGCTTAGGCGGGAGGGGCTGACACACCTGAGGAAATAGCCCTGACTTTAGAATCAGAAGATCTGCAAGCAGAGGACACTCAGGCTGGCCCAGCTTTGCCATGTGCCAAGGACTGGGTCTGGGTCCTGCTCCTTAACTGGCTCTCTTGAACACAATCCCTCTGGTCCCTGATTTTCTCATCTTCAGAATATATTTTCTAGCTATTTTGAGGGTTGTTGACAATTAGACAATGGCATGGCATTTTGCTGATTGAGGACTCCTGACAAATTTTTATTATTTTTCCTCAATTCAAATTATTACATCAGCAAAGAGAGGGGTGAAATCCATTAAAGAATTAAAGCGAGCTCCAAGGCCTATTTGTTGAATTTGAAAATTCCATCTAAGTGAGAGGCTGTGTCCTGCCTCACAGGCCTGTGAGTGTCCAGGGTCATTCAGTCCCCAGCGGGTGGCTGCCGGTTTCTCCCAGCCGGCTCCCAGCAGCTCAGCCGGGGCCGTCTCATTTCACTTGTTGTTGTCTCGGCAGGGATCGCTGATTCTATTCCTCCTGTGAGCATTCAGGTCCAGGGCACACAACCCTTCACTGGAGAATGTTCTGCGGCTGGGCTGCCGGGGAGGCTGGAATGGAGCGGTTGCCGCAGCCTCCTGAGTGCGAAGGACTGTGGTTATTTTCTGAGGGTGGATGACAGTTCTGCAGACAGAACCAGATCCAAGAGCAACGGGGGCTGGCACTGCCATATGACGAACCCACATGTCCCTGAGAGTGCGGTTCAGAAGGAAGTTGAAAAAGCTAACTGTGAACTGTGTTTTGGGAAGGCAGTAGGAACTGTGTTTGGCAGAGGGTGGAGAGCAGGGTAGGTGAGGCCCTCAGTCCCTTTTCTATTATGACGCAAGCATAGACCCTCCCTCCAGAAAAAGGCTGTGCATTTTGCACACAGCCTTGGGGAGTCCATAGAACTGAGGGGCTCTACCGTGAGCCCTTAAGCAGCGGTTCCCAGCCTCAGAGTCACATTAGAAAGAGTCTCAGAAGTTCCTAGAAAAGCTGAATGCAAGTCCCTGCCTGGGACTACCTAATCACAGGTGCTCTTCAGAGCCTGAGCCCAGAAGGGCTGTCTGAGGCAAAGAGCATGTTGAACTTGAGCAGTGACTCACCTGTCCTGACCTTTGTCTTGTATGTTGGTTTCTTTAAAGATGATTTTAATTTTATAGAAGTTGAGCATGCCCAAGGCTTCAGAAGTTGGTTGATAAAATCAGTACCCAGCCGTCCCCACACTCCACTTTTAGGTTGTTCCTTCTTATTTGCCTCCTCATGGCTAAATAATGTGATACATGACCACGCCTTGTTCATTCTTTTTTAAATTTTATTTATTATTATTATTATTTATTTTTGTTCATTCTTTTAGGCCTCATACCAGCTTCCTTTTAGACAGGTGAGAAGTCTAGTCTGCCACACCCCCTCCCGCTCCCTGCACCTCACTAACATAGTTGGGTGATATTTTCTGGTCACATTCACATTCTGTGCTTTTCTGACCCTGAACAGGTTGCACCTTGGCTGTGGAACCACAGCGTAAGCTGTTATTACATTTCCTTTTGTTTCAACACACTGTTTTCCAGGAATTAGTAACTGTCTCATTTTAGACTCTGCCTTGGGCTCTTGGAGTCTATGTTTAAGTGTCCCCCATGTCCTTAAGTAGTTCTGCACGCTGCGTCACATGCTGCTGGTGGGGCCTCTGCCCTGTGGCTGGGCCACCCTCCAGGCTGCCAGGTGGCTGCTCTGCTGCTGCTTCCCCTCGTGAGATCTGCAGAGCTCCTTTGGAGGTCTCTGAAGTTAGGCCCACCTTTCCTGGACCCTGCTCATTCCCTTCTTTAAAGTACTTTCTCATCTTGGTGGAGTAAGTGCACCCCGAGAGAACATTTATTTTTCTTTTTACATCTGAAAATGTCTTTATGGCCCTCTTACATTTGAGTCCCATTTCTAGATTAAAAATATTTTTCAAATACAAAAAAGGGCTGGGGATATGGCCCAGTGGTCGAGTGCCCCTGAGTTCAATCCCCGGTACCAAAAAATATATATATATATATATATTTTTCCCTCTGAGACGAAGGCCTGGCTCTGTTTTCTTCTACCGTCCTCATGCTGATAAGAAGCCTGAGCTCACTTGCTCCACAGGCCTTTTAGAGAACCTTCCTTTCTTTTCAGTAGATTGGGTGGTGCCCTTGGTGGATCCTTTCACACCAGAGTCTCACGCCTTGGAAGAGAAGACTTCACTTAAAATAAAATAAAAAATCTTGTTTTCCTCTTTTTTCTCTGTGTGGAACTGCAATAAGATTGACACTGGAGCCAGGCATGGTGGTGCATGCTGTAATCCCAGTGATTTGGGAGGCTGAGGCAGGAAGATTGCAAAGTCAAAGCCAGCCTGGGCAACTTGGTGAGACTAAGTTTTATATTTTGTCTCAAAATAAAAATAAAAAGGGGGCTGGGTTTGTGGCTCAGTGGTAGAGTGCCCCTGGGTTCAATCCACAGTACCAAAAAAGAAAGAAAAGAAAAGGTTGGAATTGGATAGTCAGGAATGATCCTCCAGGTTCACTTTCCCACGTTCTTGAAGGAAAGGGTAGAGGAAGGTCCTCTTTGCAATTCCATGATTGTCAAAGGGACAAGGCACCCAGCTGCCAACCAAGACAATTGCCTTTCCGGCTTGGTAGAAAACAGGCTGAGGGAAGTGGCCAGGTGGGCAGCTCTGGCTCCTTTGCTTTACTCTGTTCCTGGCTCGGGAGCTTGAGCCACCAAGGGCTGCAATCATCTCTCACATAGTGCGTGACATTGTAGGTGAACTGACAAGATCCCAACGCCAGAGCAGGACAACTGGAACGTGGATGGACTTGAGGAGTGACGCGGTGACCTCTCTGCAGGCCTTCTAAATAGGGGAAGAAATGCAGAACTTGTTTGGGAAAAGAAATGAAACAATCCCCTTTCCTTGGATCAGACAGTTACTCTTCCCTGGTAAAAACTATTTTCCCCTCTAAGCCTAAGCAAAGCCTTCCAATTCATGATGGACTTCTACCTAAGGAAAAGGCAAAACTAAACCCAAAGCCAAGTGCTGAATGATGCCCTAGACCTGGAGTTGCCCATCCATTAGCAAGGACGTGCAGGTCAGCCAGGTCATTTCTTGAAGGTGACACAAAAGTGTGACAGCCTTTGAATGTACTGGATGATCTTATCTCTAGTTAGCTTGAAGCAAGTCCTGTATTCTGAGTTAATAGCACGGGTCAATTTCCTTTAACAGAGTAAAAAACTCCTCTCTGTCTTAACAAAATAAAATATGCCTCCCCGATCAAGCCAGGAGCAGGGAAGAAGCTGGTATTCAGCCTGAAAGAAATTGTTAAAGGCTCTGAAAATCATCACAAATGTTTTGAATTTAATCTCTTGTAAAGTAAAAAAGATCTGAAATTCTTTTAAGAATGTGATTTCTACACTGATTGATGATAAATTAATATTTAGGTATTGATATATTTTTTTGAGATGGGTCTTGCTATTAGAGGAAAGAAAACCCAGGAACTTCTGAGATGGGGAAAAGGACCAATCAATGGGGCAAGAGCTTCCTACAGACGTTTCCTTTCCTGGAGGTTTGTGTCTATTCAATGAGATGGTAGAAGAGAACATGATTAAATACACCACATCCCACCGGTATTCCACATAAATACACCATATCCACCACTACGGTTGTACCTGTATGTGAGTTCACAGAAGGTCTACCCATTTGTCATCGTTCTGTTGATATACTTGTTGATACGTGAACTTTTTTATCCCAGTGATTGAAGAATTTTAATTTAAGGTTTCATTTTCATCTTAGAATCATAAAATTTTGGTGCACGACAGGACTCTAGCCATCCTTGAGTCCACCTTCATCTTAGCACTGGGACTGCTGGGTGTGGAGAGAAGGGTTAGGCATCAGCCTTGTGCAGGGTCAAACAGAGCCCCCAGCCCCAACCTCCAGACGAGGCTTCTCCAAGGGCTCTGTTCCCCGGGGAGGTCCGGGGTCTCACCTCGGCACCCCATACACTTCACTAAGGACAGTAAGTCTACTTACTCCTGGAGCATATTTTGGGGTGTCCCAGAGCAATCAGGGGCAGGCATGTGAGGCCTCTGACTTCTGTTGTTGTTACAATTTTCTTTTGATGCTTTAATTGTTCTAAAACTAAAAAATACAGGTAGAATTCCTTTCAGATGAAACAAAGTGGGTAACAGGTACAGGTAGAGGTGGGAGGCAGAGGAGGGAGAGGTTTGGGGAGTTTCTGCAGTGAGCACCCCACACTTTTTCACACCAGCCTGTTGTTGAGGCTCATGTGGGGCAGAACTCACTGTCCTTCCACATCCTTCCAGTTGTGACACAGCTGTGGGAAGGAGACACGGAAGGCGTGACTTCCAGAGGGGTGCAGCCTAGCATCCTCAGCTGAGCCCTGGCTCAACGTGTGCAGACAGAGCCCCCCATCGAGTTTCCACAGATGTGGGTGTTTGCTGAGTGGCTCAGCCTTCAGCCCTTGGAGAAACAACACTTTATCTTTAGTTCTCTATCCAATTGGCATAAGGGTATCAATAGGGAGAAGCCAATTATTAGTCCTTAAGTGGCCTTGTGAGCTGGCTTAATGAACTTAATGAACCCAAGTGTGATTGGTTAACGATATTGATGGATGTGAAGCAAAGAATCCAAAAGATCTTTTCAGAAACTCTCAGGGAATTAAGTATGATCCATGCATGGATCAAAATCTTTAAATAAAGTGTGTTGCAGAAACTTGGTACGGCTGTTTGGATGTGGTTTGTCCCCCAAGTTTCATGTGCTGGAAGCTTGGTCTCCAGTGTGGTGATGTTGAAAGGGGGTGGAATCTCTAAGAGGTGGGGCCTAGTGGAAGGAGGTCAGGTCACTGGAAGTCCTGTCCTGGGAAGGGATTAAGTAGTTCTTGTGGGGCCCTGATTCATTCCTGTGAGAGTGGGTTGTTATAAAAAGTGAGCCTGGTCTCTGAGTCTCTCTTACTTCTCACTGTGTGATCTCCAAGCGTGTGCTCCTGCCCTTGGAATGTCATCACCATGAGGCCCTCACCAGAGACCTAACCAAGGGAGCCACCCAATCTTGGACTTTAGCTTCCCAAACTGTATCTTGTTATAGCAACAGGAAACAGACTAGTACATTTTACTAGGATATTTAAAATGAGACCCCATTATTTATTAAGATTATCTAAAGCATCTTTTATGGAAGATCAGGTTATATCTATAAAAATTAGCTTAAATATTTAATTATAGACTATTGTTTTATAAGTAACTCTTGATTTTGTACTTGTGGTTTTAGAAATGGATACTTTATGGTGAGTAAAACTCCATTGTGTATATACACCACATTTTCTTTATCCGTTCATCTGTTGATGGTATCTGTGCTGGTTCCATAATTTGGCTATGGTGAATTGGGCTACTATAAAAACTGATGTTCCTGCAACACTATAGTATGACGATTTTAGTTCTTTTGCATAAATGCCGAGGAGTGGGATAGCTGGGTCATACGGTGGTTTTATTTCTGTTCTTTTAAGGAATCTCCAAACTGCTTTCCAGTGTGGTTTTACTAATTTCCAGTTACATCGACGGTGTATGAGTGTATCTATTTCCCTACCTACTCACCAGCATTTATTATTATTTGTATTCTTGATGATTGCCATACTGACTGGAGTGAGATGAAATCTCCATATAGTTTTGATTTACATTTTCCTGATTGCCAGGAGTGTTGAACATTTTTTTTCATATATTTAATGACCATTTTTATTTCTTCTTTTGAGAAAAACCTATTGAATTCTTTTGCCTATTTACTGATTGGGTTATTATTTGTTTACTTTTGGTGTTAAGCTTTTTGAGTTCTTTGTGCATTCTGGATACTAATGCCTGGTTGGAGAAGCAGGTGGCAAAGATTTTCTCTCATTCTGTAGGCTCTCTCTTCATCTTCTCGGTCATTTACGCAGCAGCTTTTTAATCTAATGTCATCCCACTTCCTGATTCTTCATTTTTATTTCTTGAGTTTTAGGGGTCTTGTTAAGGAAGTTGGTGCCTATGCCAATATGTTGGAGTGTGGATTCTATGCTTTCTTCTAGCAGTTTCAAGGTTTCCGGTCTAATTCTTAGGTCTTTGATCTATTTTGATTTGACTTTGGTGCAGGGTGAGAGATAGGGATCTAATTTCATTATTTTACATATGGATACCCAGTTTTCTCAGCACCATTTGTTAGAAAGGCTATCTTTTTTCTAGCATATTTTTGGCACCTTTGTCAAATATCAGATGATTGTATCCACGTGGATTTGTCTCTGTCCCTTCTACACTACTGGTCTTCATGTCTCTTTTGATGCCAATAACAATGCCCTTTCTGTTGCTCTAGCTCTGTAGTATAATTTGAGGTCTGGTATTTTGATGCCTTCAACACTTTTGTTGCTCAGGATTGCTTTGGCTATCCTGGGTCTTTTATTCTTCCAAATGGGTTTTAGGACTGTTTCTTCTAGTTCTATGAAGAATGTCATTGGTATTTTGATGGGGATTGAATTGAATCTGTACAATGCTCTGGATAATAACAGCCATTTTGACAATATTAATTCTGCCCATCTAGGAACATGGGAGGTCTTCCTAGCATTAAAGTCTTCTTCAATTTCTTTCTTTGTGTTCTACAGTTTTCATTTAGAGGTCTTTAACCTCCTTGGTTAGATTTATTCCAAAGTATTTTTTTTAGGTTATTGCAAATGATATAGCTTTCCTGATTTCTTCCTTTGAAGATTCACTTTTGGAGTACAGGAAAGCTGTTTATTTATGAATGTTGATCTTATACCCTGCTACTTTGTGAACTCATTGATCAGTTCCAGAAGTCCCCTAGTGGAGTTCTTGTAGATATTGGAACATTTCATCAGCAAACAGAGCTAATTTGATTTCTTCTTTTCCTGTTTGTATCCCTTTAATTTCCTTCTGTCTGATTACTCTGGCTAGAATTTCAAGGACTGTGTTGAATAATAGGAGCTCTCCGGGAGGGGCAGGTGTGGGGCTTACCTCAGAATTGCCAGCAGCTGGGCTTTGCTTCAGTCTCGATTCTCCTTTGGCACTCTGGGGGCAGCATTTGAGGTGAGATCCACACCCCCGTTACGGGGGTCCACTGATCTCAGCCGGTGTCTGGGCCTCAGGGGCCTCTCCCAAATGACTTGGTGAAGCATTTTTTATGACAGTGGATTTAACACCTCCGTCAGCTAGTTCTAACATCTGTCATTTTGGTTGTCATCCATAGATTTTCTTTTCATGTTTAATTTGAGATCTCCCTGATGCTTGGCATAAGGAGTGATTTTTAAAACCTGGATATTTAGGATAGCAAATAAAGAGACTTTAAATTTCATTTATACCTCCTGGGTTAGCTGGCTTCCTCTAACTTGGAGCCATTGGAGGAAGGTGGGGGTGCTTCCTCCGTTGTGCTGGAGGAGGGTGGAAGTCCAGGTTGTCTGCTCGCTTTCTCTGATAACCAGGATAGGGAGGAGAGGGAGCCTCCCATTCTATCTCCCACCATTGTCCCCATGTAGACTGCACTGTCACTGTGGGGGAATGCTGGGAGACAGTGAGAGTCCTCTCTCAGGTGTGCTTCCTTTGACACCACCCCAGTGGGGAGGAGGTGGGCTCTTGGACTGCAGGCAGGTGAAGGTGCCACCATTGTGGACAGGGAGGGCCCTGAGCTTTTTCAATGGTGCTTGGTTGGGTAGAATGCTCTTACCTAAAATGTTGCCCTCTTGCTAGGCTGCCACTTTGTAGTCCTTTGGCAGAGGCAGCAGACTTCTGTTGGGTTTTCTTTGCACTGGTTTGTGTTTCCAGGTTTCCGATTTCTCGGGGAACTTGCCATTGTGATGTTCCTTTGGTCCCAGGTCTTTGATTTCTCTGGCCTCAGCTGCCTTCTTCTGCCCACATTTCAGAGTCTTCTTCGTGTTCTTTGTAGAGAACACCCATTGGTTTTACTCAGTCATACTTAGTGGGAGTCCAAGAAGAAGAGAGAAAAATGCCTCTACTCCATTCTCCTAGAACATGAGTCTCTCCTTCATTGAAATCATTGCCTTGGTGCATTTGTGGAATTATGTGACTGGTTAATGATATGCCTCCATGGCACAGATATCTTAAAATTGTGGATAATATAGATAGTGCTTGGTTATGTTTGGTAGAACTGGCAAGTTTGTCTTATAAAATGTTACTCCCTGTTCAACACATCATTAAAGATGTGGCTGAGGACAGGCTGTGGTGCAGGTCCATCCTCGGCCAGCAGGGGGCAGTCTAGACGAAGCTCTGAGGATTCCCGGGTGGCTGAGCTTGGTCTCTGGAAGGAAGATTTCAGCATAGGTAGAAGGAAGATAACATTTGTCTGAACTTGAGATTTCAATTTAGAGCGAAGATTCCAGCTCCCAAAGTAGAGATTAGAAAGTTTGAACAGGAAACTCTTCCATATTGGTGAGTGCGACTCCCTAACCTGAAATTATGGTGAAAATGGTAGATAGATAAAATGACAATATCGACAACAGAATGGGAACAGTTCTGGCCAGGAGGGGCCTGTAGAAAATAAGGATCTATTTATTGTAACTGTAAACAAGCTGAAAAGGAGTTTGTGAGGAGTCTATGTATGATGTGTGGAGTCAGATCCTCTGGGAAGACAAGGAGTTCAGACACCGCATTCCTCCATAAAGGCAGGGGCTCAGAGAGGTCAGGTGACTTGATCAAGGTCACAGAGAAGCCAAGAGCAGAGGTGGGGTTCAATCCCAGGCCTACGAGCCTCTCCACACAGGCCTTTCCCACTGCACCAAGAAGAAAAGAAATCTGAATGTCAGGAAAAAAAATAATAATGGAAGATTTTGAATCCTACAAGCAGGAAGAGAAACTGAAGAATTATTATTAAAAAAGTCAGTGATTAGGGGTGGGGTGGCAGAAAGAAATACATGTATTTTTACTGAAGAAAAAAAAAAGTAAAAAAAAGAACATGAAAATGTTACCGTTTGTATAGGTTTTGTGATAAGAGAACTAAAGGGACTCCATCTTGTCCTTCAGCAGCCATCTTAGGAGTTCTGAGAAATAGTTCTGTTTCTCAGAAATAATAGAACACGGAAAGTCCTGCCTCTGTACCCATTAATTGTTACTTAGCATAACATACTTGGCAACACAAAAATAGCAATTCTTATACAATGTAAAATTGTTCTCTTTGGTTTCCATTTTTCTTGGGCAACGTACCTTGTCAGAGATTGACTGTCTAGATGTTAGTAACCATTCTCTAATTTGTATTCAACTAGGGTCATCTTGACCCACTTCCCTTCTGCTTGCTTGCTGCTATGACAACCTGGAAAGTCCCATGGGAAATATCATTGTACCCATTGCACTGTCTCGCTAACTGCCCAAATTCAGCTTCTGTACCGTGGCTTGCTTTCATTGGCTGAACGACCAAATATAAACCCTTGAAAATAACTGCTGGTGTGCCATCTTGTCGCGCTGTGTGATGCGTGCGGATGGTGGCTGCTGATCAGCTTACAAAAGGCTTTTTTTTTGGCTGAAGAGTGACATGGCTTAGAGTTTTAATCTGTATTTCACTGGGTACAACAGTTTCATGTTTCAGAAAAGCATGCAGTTTGTATTTTCTTTCTTATTCGTGGTAGCCAGCTGCGAGCCAGTCTTTGCCCCTGCTTTTCCTGGCTCTTTCTATTGAGCTAGTGAATCCAAAGCTTGGGTGAGGATTCCTGCTCTGTTACCTCATGGCTAAGTGATTTGGGAAAAGTCATTTAGTATGTCTTCACCTCAGTTTTCTTACCTGGAAAATGGGGGTGATACAAGGTTAAAATGTAAGCAGTATGGTGCATCCTCAAACACTTCAAAATGGAACCAGATGACCTAACTAGCCCACCTCTGGATCTATTTATTGTCTATTATTCCTCTGGAAGCCAAAGCAGGGACTCAAGATACCTGTACCCTCATGGTGATGGCAGTGTTCACACAGTGGCCATGGGCAGGTGACTGGGCCAACAAGATGCAGTGTGGACCCATCATGAAATGTGACTCAGCCATAGCACAGATGGGCTTGGGGACTAAGTGAAATCAGCTAGCCACAAGAGGACACATGCGTACGATTCCACTGAACAGGAATAGTGAAAGTCAGAGGGAGACAGTCGAATAGTGTTTGCCAGGAGCCGGGGAGGGAAAGCAGGAAGTTACTGGCCAGTGGGTAGAGCTTCAGTTTGGGAGCAGAGAAGGAAAGTTCTGGAGATGGGTGGCAATGGCATCACAACAGTGTGAATTCACTTCCTGCTTCTTAACTGCAGCCTCAAAAATGCTTGTGATGGTGAAGTTTAGGCTGCGCGTGTTTTATCAGTTTTTAAAAAGTATGTGTAGCAATCCCTTGAGCACTCAATGAAGTCCAAAACTGAATAAAAAATAATCAGTCACAGAAGGCTATTCAACAGTTAGCCAGGCAGCACCGTCTACCTGTGGGAAAGGTGACAGCTGACACACAGACGTGAGTGGTGGGAACACGAGGTTGGGGAATAATTCTCCAACTGGGCCCACTGTGCTGGCCCCCACATGCTTTCTTTTAAGACACAATTTACCTGCAGCCCAGCCTGGCTTGGTTTACGGGATATGTTACCTTCCTCAGCAAACTGCCTGTTATCTGCAGGAGAAAAGTAGGCCCCAAATGCCAACAGGAACACAGTTACCCTGAAGGGAGGGACTTTTGTGGCTCTTACCCAGACTGGGTTCCAAACCTCAGAGAGATGAGGATAACTCCCCCAACCATAAAATCCACTAGAACAAGTTCCAATTAAAACTGGTCAGCTGGCCGGGCGCAGTGGCGCACGCCTGTAATCCCCAGCACTTTGGGAGGCTGAGGCAGGAGGATCACAAGTTCAAAGCCAGCCTCAGCAATGGCGAGGCACTTAGCAACTCAGTGAGACCCTGTCTCTAAATAAAATACAAAAAAGGGCTGGGGATGTGACCCAGTGGTCGAGTGCCCCTGAGTTCAATCCCCGGTACCACAAAAAAAAAAACTGGTCAGCTGGACCAAAGTGGCTCCGCATTGCCTTGCACGTTCACCACGTGCCGTGGGGACTTGGAAATCTGATGTCATCCTGCTGTCAGTCAAGAGTCAAGACGCAGGCCTGGGCGGGACTCTCTGGCAACTTCCCAGGGACCCCCAATAAAACCGCAGGGCAGGAGGGGCACTCCACCCTTCTCCTCTCTGGGAGGATGTGTTGTCTCTCTTGAGAGGGTCCCCTTTCCCTTTTTGTTGTCCTTTCTAATAAACTCATGCCTGGTACTCTGAGGAACATGGCTGAAATCTTTCTGGCATGGTCACAAGAACCAGTGAGAGAGGACTCTGTGGCCACCTCAGCCCACAACAAAGGTGGACGAGCAGCTGGAGGACAGGTCTGAGGAGGAGACCACTGCGGGTGTCCCTCCTTGCCTTTTGAACTTCGAATGACATATTCCTTATGCAAAAATACATAAAAATAAAATAGTAAAAAGATTTGGAAATATGCACTTTGACATTATTGCCTGTTCGATCAGAGAAATGAGAAATAAGTCTATAATCCACAGGAAAAGAAATATAAATTATTCTTTCTTCCTACATTCTCTTGGTGCATTCTAGCTGTACATATGGATGGGATTTGCTGTTACCTCTTTATACATGCACGCAGCGCATCAACATAGTTTGGCCAACATCCCTCCCTCCCCACCTCCCACCCTTGGTCCCTTTCCGCTACTTATGTCCCTTTGATTTTCATGAGATCCACCCCACCTTTGTCCCTTTTCCTCTCTAGCTTCCACATATCAGAGAAAACATACAACCCTTGATTTTCTGAGTTTGACTTACTTCGCTTAACATGAAGGTCTCTAGTTCCATTCATTTTCCTGCAAATGCCATAATTGTATTTTCTTTATGGCCGAATAAATCTCCATTGTGTATCTCTACCCACGTTTTCTTTATCCATTCATCTGCCGGTGGACACCTAGGCTGGCTGTTGTGAATCGTGCTGCTGGGAACGTGGTAGCACGTATCACTATTAAATCATTCTTCAGCAGATGAAGAGGTGTTCCATGTCACGTGTGATGAGAGAACAGAGTATCAAACCTGAATTGAGAAAGCATTTTTTCATCTCTAATACTGGCAAAATCTGAAGTTTGGCAACACTTCTTATACGGTGCTTTGGCGAGAGCATTACTTGGTACAATCACCTGGAAGGCACCTTGATGACACTAGCAAATTTAAAACGTATGCACCCAAACTAGATCCAGTGTGTCATGCACTTTGAGCACAGTGTCATCCTAGTGCCAGTTCTGAGCTTGAGAGTTCCTCTTACCAGTATCGCACAGGATCTTGGTATTAGGAAACCTGACTGGTTTTCATTGCACATCTGAAATGTAAACAGAGAGGGAAAACCATTGGAGACAATGTCCTTGTCAGCAGCAAGAATTGACAACCAATAAATAGTAAAAAACTATGGAAAATGCATTCACTTACAGCAGCTGCCTGATCCATCGCTCATGAATGAACGAGTGAATGAGGCCATTTCAAACTGCAGTCAGTTTAACAGCAGTTCTTATGAGGAGACAGATGTTTTAGGTATCTGTTTGCAGAATGTGGAGAAAGGACGACTGCTGAGTTAGGTTCCATAAGCCATTTTATTCAGTGATGGTCTAAATGAAAGAAACAGGACTCAGCCCTGCAACCTGCAGTCAAGGCCTTCCAACCAGAGGGTCACGCTGGACTAGTTGACCCCACCTCTGCGGCCTTGCACAGATACCCTCTCACCTTGGGAGAGGAAGTGTGATCAGCATCCAGTGACTAGAGGTGACACAGTCCCTGGCAGTCGGCAGACAGGAGCAAACCTGCGGGCAGACCAGGCGGCCTGAGAAGGAGCCCAGCGGACGCGGGAAGCCGTGGAGAGCAGAGATCTGCGCGTGCAGAGAAAGACCCGCAGAAGGCCAGCCGCACTGCCTTCTGGGGCAAAGGGGGCACGTTTGATAATTGTTTTAAAAAATGCTTATGTTTGCATAAGAAAACCTTAAAGCATGTCTTATGGTCTCAATCTTTGTGTCCCTGAAAAGCTGTGATGGCGTGAAGAGGCAATGTCTTTGGGAGGTGGTGAGGGTCACCAGGGCAGAGCCTCGGAGTGGAATTGTGCTCTGGCAAGAGGCCCCACTCCGCCCTTGGAGGACCCAGCAAGAAGGCACTGTCCTCAAACCAGAGGACAGTGGACTCCTTGCCAGACACTAAGTCTGGTGGCACCTCGAGCTCGGAGTATGATCACCCAGTTAATGCTTTTTATCGATTCCCCAGTCTGCAGCAGGAGCTAGGGCCGCCCCAAGCGGCCTGAGATGGCACGTAGAAGATGAACGTGGTCACCTGGGGAAGGACTGGCAAGGAGGTCTCGCTGGAATTAAGACAGTCAATGCCTTTTAAAGTGTATGATCATATGCCTAAAATTAAATAATTGTTAAGAAACATGGAAAGACTTGAATATTAGGAATAATCTTAACAGATGAGGAAGCAGAGGAGCAGAAGGGGTATTTGCTTGTCCAAAGCTCACTGCTACTAACAGATGGTGAGGGAGGTGAGGCTAGCATTCAGGTCTTCAGTTTCATTGTGCTTTTTTATTCTACATGGTTAATTTCCTCTTATTTTATGTCTTGCTTTTCTGGGTGCTAAATTGTTATTTAGTTTACTAATTAATAGGATAGATTTTCTTTTAAAATAAACAAGATCAATTTACTCCTATGATTTTTTTTGTTGAAAATAGAACATGGCCAGGTGTGGTGGTGCACACCCACCTCACTCAGGGTCTCAGGAAGTTGCTGAAGTTGGCTTTGCACTCTTGATCCTCCTGCCTCAGCCTCCCAAATGCTGGGATTACAGGTGTGCACTACTATGCCTGGCAAGGTGTTTTATTTATCTGGCTTCTTTCAAGATTTTCCCCTTTGTGTTTGGTTTTCTGCAGTTTGCATAGGATATATTGAATATGAAGATGATGGCTTCTAAAGTTGTTACATGTTAGAACTGAAGGTGAAAATACAATAATGGGTAATTTGAAGATCTGGCTTTTCATCTAGTTGAGGGCTTTGGGGTCAGTAATGCAGTGTATGCCTGACGCTGTTACAACCTGTAGCTGAACTTCTGCCCTTAGGTTCTATAAGCAAAATGGGACGGTGAAGCAATTAGCAGTCTGTCAGTACCAGAAAATATTTCTCTTTGGCTGTAATGAATGATTTCATTTTCTGCACTGGTTGAATCACTTAATAATATATTTGCTTACTCACAAACTGAAAATAGAGTTGTTGCAAGATTCCAAAAGACACAAAGATATGTTGGAGAGGTTCATATATTTCCGCTTGGAGAAAGTACCATTTTTGTTTACAACCCAAAAGCTTTTAAAGCATTGGACTGTTATAGAGAAGGACCTTTAAATACAATCAGAGTCCTACATTGAACTGACTGGTTGGAAAAGATACTTTAAAAATTTACATAGTACTTACCAGCTACCTGCTTAAACTTTTAAAAATACTTTTTGCTTTGTATGAATCTAATGAAATAGTTTTTATTCTTTTATCCTAAAAATATCATGTCAATTATTGAATCAGTCCTATTCTAGACATTTGGAATAGCTTTTTAAATGTTAAAATTTCCTTTTATTACTTGACATAACATCTCCAATCAAATGTAACCTTTAAAAATTTACCATTGAACTCTGACATTTACTGCCGTGGCTGAAACCTAATGAAAGATTTTAGGTAATAAAAAACAGTAAGACTCATAATTGAGTTTCATCAAATGTCCTCCAGCCATGCAAAACTTCATCTAGATTGACAAAAAAATACCTCCACTTTCAAAATGGTATGTGGCAACATGAAGGACTTTTTTTGAAGTCCGTATTTGCAAGTAGTCACAAGGTGACATGAGAGGTGGCCTGTTGGTCCCTGCTCTGTGTGAATATTTGTGAGTGGTTTGATCCTCCTGATTGTCTTAGGGGAGTCATGTGGTCACTCGCAGCGGGAGGGATCTTGAGGTGGTGTGCATTGGATGACGTCCAGCAGCCACCATTACAGAGTCACAGGATTTTCACCGTCCTGAAAGTCCTCTTGACTGTTTGTTCACCCTTCCCTCCCATCGAGTCCCTGCCCACTGCTGATCTTTTTACCGTCTCCACTGCCTCCCCTTTTCCAGAACGGCCTGTACTTGGAATCTGACTGCCTTCTTTCACACAGTAATGTGCATTGACAGCTCATGCATGTCCTTTCAGGTTTGGTAGCTCATTTCTTTTTATTGGGTGGGGGTGGGGGGCACTGGTGATTGAATTCAGGGGCACTCAACCACTGAGCCACATCCCCAGCCCTTTTTTATTTTTTATCTAGAGACAGGGTCTCACTGAGTTCCTTAGCACCTTGCTTTTGCTGAGGCTGGCTTTCAACACTCGATCCTCCTGCCTCAGCCTCCAGAGCCGCTGGGATTACAGGCATGCACCACCGTGTCTGGCTAGCTCATTTCTTTTTAATCTGAGTGACGCTCCGTCCTCTGGCTGTGCCACAGTTCATTTACCCGTTCCCTGACTGAAGGGCCTCTGGGTTGCTCCCCCATGATGACGGTTAGGAGTAAAGCTGCCATGAACACCTGTCTCCAGGACCCTTGTGAATAGAGGTTTTTACCCCTTTGGCTGAACACCAAGGACTGTGCTTGCTGAGTCTTGTAGGAAGCCTCCGGGCATCTCCCAAGTAGCCGCACCATCTTGCACCCTACTGTGGAGAAGCAACTCCTCTGACTCTCGGGGTGCGGTGTTCTAGACCTTCACATCCAGTGGTCCTCATATTGTCACTTGCATTTTGCTGGTGGCATACATCCTGGAGCGTCTTTTGAGACCCCTATCTGCCAGCCAGCAGAGTCGTTTCTGTGGTGTGGTGTCTGCTCAGGTCTTTGGTCCATCTATTAACTAGGCTATTTGTGTTCTTGTTGAGTTTTAAGATCTCTTTGTGCATTTTTGCTGATTCTGTTATCAGATATGTCTTTTATAAGTATTTTCTCTGTCTGTTGTTTATCTTTTTATTCTTTTGGAAGTGTCTTTACTCAGAGAGCAAAAAGTTTGAATTTTGATGAAGTCTAGTTTGTTGATTTTGCCTTTCATGGATTATACCTTTGGCATTGCACCTAAAAAGTTATCATTAAACCCAAGCCTATCTAGACTTTTTCCTCTGTCATCTCTTAGGAGTTTCATAGCTTTGCTTTAATTTTGAGTTAATTTTTGTGAAGGGAGTGATTTGTTTTTGTTTTTTTGCACACGAATATCTATTTGGTCCAGCACCATTTTTTGAAAAGATGCTTGTGCTATTGTATTGCCTTTGCTCCTTTGTCAAAGGACAGAAGAGGCTGTGTTTATGGAGTCTATTTATATTTATATGTGTGTCTAGCCTTTTGCCAGTACCAGAGTATCTTGAGTACTTGAATAGTGAGTTTTGACATCAGGCAGTATCAGTTTTCCGACTCTGTTTTTCTCCTTGAACATTGTGTGGGCTATTCTGGATGCTACGTTGGCTCTGGAAAATCCCCAGAAGCCTCTGTGTTGAAAATTTGGTGTCCCTGGGAGGTGGTGGAAGCTTTCAGAGGTGGGACTTGTTGGAGACCCGTAGGTGACTGGGGGTGTTCCCGCGGGGGGGGGGGTGGTTATTAGGACCCTGGCCTCCTCTCTCTTTCCTTTTGCTCCCTGGCCATGAGGTGAGTGGTTTGCTCCTCTGCACACGCGTGCTGTGATGTGCTACACCCGGAGCCCAGCAAAGGCCTAAAGCAGTGGGTTTGCCTAATCACAGACTGGACCCTCCCAGACTGTGAGCCATGATCAGTCTTTCCTCTTATTAAGTTGATTGTCTCTGGTATTTGTCATAGGGATGAAAGGCTCCATATGAACTTCAGAATCAGTTTTTCAATATTCACAATATAACTTGGTGGGATTGCTTGACTTGATTTTCCTGTGGGATTGCTTGACATATATTGATTTTCCTGTCCTAAACCAAAAGTTAAAAATAAATTAAACAGTGGGATGATCTGAACATAAATAAATAAATAGGTATAAAAAGAAAAAGAAACATCAAACAGCATCAATATTGACTCTGATTTAATTGGCTACATATTTTAGTGAATTTTTGAATTTATACAAAAGTGATTCATTTCTTAAGGTATTACTATAAATAGTATTGTGTTTTTAACTTAAAATTCCACTTATTCATTTTTGGTATGTAGGTTGTATATTAGCTTTGCTTCCTTCATCCTTGGTATAATCATAGTCATTTATTAGTTCCAGGAGGGTTTTTTTTTTTTTTTTTTTTTGTCAGTTATTTGGGATTTTCTACCTATTTTATGATGTTGACTATAAACAAAGACTGCTCTGTTTCTTCTTTCCCTATCTATATACTCTTTCCCTGCTTTTCTTGTCTTATTGCATTAGCTAGGATTTCTGATATGATGTTAAAAAGCAGTGGTGAGAGAGGAAGTCCTCACCTTGTTCCTGACCTGAGAAGACAGTTTCAAGTTCCTTACTATTATGTATGATGCTAGCTATAGATGTTTTTGTAGATGCCCTTTGTCCAGTTGAGGGGGAGTTATACTGTATACTTGACTCTTACTGACACTTTTGTTTTTATTTTTATCTCTGTCACATTTTTCTCATTTTTCACATTCCTACCTTAGGAATACTGTATATCTGTAGTCAGATCTCAATCTTTTCTTTCTTTTTTCACCTCACACTATTCTTCTCTAAATCTCCTGGAAGGTTCTCAAGACTATCCTCTGCCTCGCTGTCTTGTCTGTGTTGATTCTATTCCTTGATGCTTGAGGTTTATTTTTAACTTTGAATTGTGATGGTTCTTTGCCCCAATTTATCTCCTGACATCTATAGTCTCTTTAAAAATTTAATTATGCAGCTGGGTGCGGTGGTGCCTGCCTGTCATCCCAGCACTTGGGAGGCTGAGGCAGGAAGATCACAAGTTCAAAGCCAGCCTCAGCAATGGCGAGGCACTTAGCAACTCAGTGAGACCCTGTCTCTAATAAAATACAAAAAAGGACTGGGGATGTGGCCCAGTGGTCGAGTGCCCCTGAGTTCAAGCCCTGATATAAAAAATAAATAAATAAATAAAATTTAATTATGTAATCTTATCACCTGATACTGATGTTATAAGCAGTTTATGTGCTTATGTGCTTATATTTTGGGGCAGAACATAGTTTCTAAAAAAGATATCTCTTTATGTACAATATGTTCTTTTTCCTTTTTCTTTTTGTTGTAGTACGTTTAAAATTTATTTCTTCTTTTAAAATTATACATAATTCTATTTGCTCAAAATATCAAGTAAGTAGGTCTTCCTTTTCGCTCCTCCTCCTTTACCTTGAGGGCTGGAAAGGGATGATTTATACTCCAATTCTGCTTTTTTGTTAAAAAATATTGGAAATATATCACTTGTTCTTTGTTTTTATATTCACAAAATCATTAAGTTTGAGGACAGGGCTGGGGTTGTGGCTCAGCGGCAGAGCACTCGCCTCGCACGTGCGTGGCCCGGGTTCAATCCTCAGCACCACGTAAACATGAATGCATTGCATTGTGTACAACTAAAGTAAATAAATAAATATTTAGAAAAAAAAAGATTGAGGACAAAGATGAGACTATGCCACAGCATTAGGGTTGGACTGGTGGTCAAATGAAATGTTTTCTTAATCTCCCACAGAAACTGTCCTCATGAGCACAGTAAAGTGGGCCATGAATCAACAATAATTATGTTAATAGAAAAAAATCCATCAGATGATCCAGGCCCTCAAATCTTCTCATGTCCCTCAAAAGTAATGCTGTGTTTCCTCCTGAAAGGTCAAAGCTAGCTAATTGACATTTTTTTTCCTATTGAAATCCAGTTTTGAAATGCTAAAATTGAATGTACCTATTCTGAAATATGAAATTAAAATAATTCGATCAGGGAATAATTAAACTATGTGAATATTGTTTTGATATATTTTTGCTTTCTTGTCCTCATTATATTGTATTCAGTTTATCTTTCTTTGGTGGTTGTTTTTTGATCCAGCAAAAAATAAAAATATTTTAAAAAATTAAAAGGAAGAATTATTTGTCAAGATGAGTTGACCCAAGGACCAAGATTACTTTACCCATTCTGAGCTCATTGGTTGTGCAAGCAGAATTCTTGAAAACTCACTTTAAAATACTTTACAGCATAGACAGAGGCTGTGTATATCTTAATGTTATTAATATTACAATTGTTTTATATTATCTTATATAATAAAAAATTATGAATCTTATGACTTAAGGTATATAAACTCAGAAATAGACATTTCCCTAAAATTATTTCACTTTGTTCACCTATTTCCCTGTGCTTCCTGACCCATATTGTTTTGCTCTCTATAGACTTTTTGTGCGTGGGTGGGAGACAGGAGAACAGTCGTTGGATAATGACATTTCATCTCACACCCACCTTTGCAGCATGGTGAGGTACCCAAAGTGGAGGACTCACCCTGAGCCCTGGAGGGTCAGCATGAGGTCAGATAGCATCCTCCGTATCGTCCTCTGCTGACCTCTTGGTAGACGGGAGATATCTGCAGTTCAGTTTGGAGTTTCAGGTCCATAATTTTTTATCCACAATGGTGAAGTCAAGCCAATTCTAATAGCAAAACTATGGAAATTTGTCTGTCACCTATTTCATCAAGAATGCTTGAGCTGCTCTTTTGTGGAGTGTGTGTGTGGCCCACAGCTATCCAACCTCGTGTGACTGTTCCATAAATAGCAGGGTATGTGATCATGGCATGCCAGACCCTTTTGGGATTGCTACTTGGTATGATTAATGTACATTTCTGAAATTTGAAAATTCTGAAATTTAGACCACGTGACTGGTCCCAAGGGTTTCATATAGAGGTTTGTGGGCTTGTATCAGTGTGATAACTGCTGATTTTTTGTGCTCTTACTACTTGGAGTATGAGGAAAAAAATCAAAAGACTCTTGCTTATTTATTAAAGACTGAAAGAAGGCTAATTTCATTAATGTACTTCCTTGATTGTCAGTAAAACTTTCAATTATGTCCCAAGTTTTGGAAGCATTTGCATCTTAGCTGCCAGGAATATTCAGCTTACGTGTGTGTGTGTGTGTGTGTGTGTGTGTGTGTGTGTGTGTGTGTATTTGTGATTGTTGTTGCTGTTGTTGACTTAGATAAATATTTGGAAGAACTAAAATAAAATAGGGAAATACTGGCAGGATGAAGGGACATATGCATTCACAATATTTCGTGTGAAATCATAACTACACTTTGTATCTTTGGCTCAAAGGGCAAGGAAATTCATATAATAGGTGCTTAATATATTTTTTCTTGAATAAATGAATGGATAAATCAGCTGAAGGTGAATAAAGGAGTTTGCTGTTAGCAACTAGGGACAGCGATAATACTAGTGATGTGAGCAGTGTTGGGGGTGTCCAAGGCCACCCATATGTTTGGAGATGCATTAGAATGACTCTTGGGACTGAGAATAAAGTTGTTCTCAAGGCTGAGATTTATCGCCGTGATGTAGGGAGGGTATGTAGTTGGCTCACAGGGGAAATACAGGCAGCCTGGAAGATTCCATGTACAGCCTCCTTATGCCCTTTCCTACCCCTCAAGGAGATGCTGCAGTACGCTTCTTTCTCCATAAACAAACAAACAATTTGCTGTAATATATGTGAGCAATCCTGCCCAGGGAAGTCCATTACAAACTCAGTGACCAAAGTGTTGATTGGCAGCTGATATGGATTTTCTCTTGCTACTGTAACAACTTAGGACAAGCAGTTGTTTAGACAACATGAATTTATTATCTTACCCTTTGTAGGTGTGAAATCTTGACTCCAGTCTCACAGGGCTGTTCTCTTCCTGGGAGCCCTGAGAGGGAACCCACTTGTATTTTCCTTCCTCTAGCGGTCACCTGTGTCCTTGGCTCATGGCCAGCCTCCATCTTCAGCAGCGACGTGGCATCTCCCTGTGCCTTTCCTTCACAGTCATCTTTTTCTGACCTTTGGATTTTATTGGGTCTGCATAGGCAACCCAGGACCTGTGCCCTATTTTAGGGTAGCTGTTAAGCACCCTTAATTTAATCTGCAACTGTAATTCCCCTTTGCTACGTGGCATCACAAATTCACAGTACCAGGGATTAGCATGAAGACATTGGGGGCCATTATTCTGCTTACCCACAGTGTGAGTCACGTAAGCGCCCTTACAGGCACATGGCAGAATCCCAGGCCCCCTGAAGGAAACAGGTGTTCAGAACAACCTGCCGTTTGCACAAATAACAGGCAGAGTGGACCGTCAGAGTCTCCCATAGTGAATGGATCAAGGGGAAAGTTCCTAAGCACCAGACAAGGACCAACCTTGCAAGTAGGTCTCCAGAGGACAGTGACCTTGGGCCTGCAGTGCCATTGCTTCTGGACAGTGACTAACATCTGTTGGGGACTCACCATGTGCCAGGAATTCTGCCTCCTGCTTTACAAGTGTTCACGTTAAATCCTCATAACTCCATGAGAGGTACATGATTATCATTGCATTTTACAAATCAGAAAACTGAGACTTGGACCAGCTGAAAAGCTTGCCCAGGATTTCACACAGGGACCTAGGTGTGGTCGTAGGTGGAATCGGGTAGTTGGATTATTGCTACTGCATAACAACACTGGGTTCCCCGTGGACTTGAGCCGCAGTGGGTAGTATTCTATTTATTGCTCTCTAGCTGTACTCAGAATCAGGACCCCAGTTTTTTAAGAACTGTGGACATGAGTGAGGGCTGAGGATCTAAGCTAAGAAGCATGGTGAATGTGGCCTCAGTAACCAGACTGAGTCCTGAAGGCAGCTGCTTAGATCCAAGACATGCCAGGAGTCTCTCAGGAGAACCAGCAGCCAAGGGAGAGAGGGGAATGGCCTGGATGTTGACCTGGTTTGCAGCTGAAAAGTTCTTGGCATGTGGCCCCATTCGCCATTGCCACATACCAAGTTCCTGCAAAACTCAGTGACTTAAAACAATAATCATTTGTTCTCAGGGATCTGTGAGTTTTCACAAAGGCTACTGATCTCAACTTTGGCTCAGTTCAGTTCATCTCAGGTGTTTCTTTTTCTTTTTTTTTTTTTTTTTTTTCTTTTTTAAAGAGTTGCCTAAGAACCATCCTGTGGGGTCCAGCTAGTGAGTTTTGACTTTATTCCACAGGTCTCTCTCCCTCTTGGACCAGTGGGCTCCTCTAAGCAAGTTTTTCCCGTTAGTACCGTGTGTTGGCTTTTCATCACTGTGACCAAAACACCCAACAACTTAGAGGAGGAAAAGTTTATTTTGGGCTCACAGTTTCAGAGGTGTAGTCCTCAATTTGCCAACTCCATTCCTCGGGGCCTGGGGTGAGGCAGAACATCATGGTGGAAGGGCATGACAGAGGACAGATGCTCACGGTGGCCAGGAAACAGAGAGAGCTCCACTCACCAGGGACAAAGGCACACCCCTGGTGACTTCTTCCTCTAGCTACACCTCACCTGCCTACAGTTACCACCAGCACAGTAGTCCTGCCCAATTATTAATCCATCAAATGGATTAATCCACTAATAGGGTTCCTGCTCTCATAATTTAATTATTTCACTTCCAAACACTGTTGTCTCCTGAGCTTTTTGGGGGACATTTAATATTCAAATCCCAGCACACTGCCAGAGGTGAAAAGGGACAAGGAGAGGTACTAAAGACCTGCTAGCTCAGCATCCTTTGTTTTTATTACATCTTAGTGGTACAACCAAGTCACAAGGCTGGGGTCAAGGGCAGGACGCTGGGAAATGTGGTCCTAGTGGGCAAAACTGCAAAGACGTGGCAAAGATCATGAATTTAGAGGGTTGAAGAATCTGGGACAATGATACAGTCTCTTATAAGGTTCTCTGAATTTTGGCCCAGAATTTAGTCCAGAACTTGCAACTTTCAGATTGGGCAGAGGGACTTCAACTCTGCAACCTAGAAGGTGCAGAGAAAGATTGCCAAGCAATGCTTTGTAGCAGCCTGCGATGGCCAGTCTTGTCTGCCTGTATCTCTGGGGATTCAGGTGTGTCTTGTGGATTCATTTCTGGAGAGATACATTTGAGTTGAAAAATCTCCCTCTAAAACATACAGACTGCTATTGAATTAGTAAAAAGGCAACATGCTATCTATGCTAAAAATAACTGCATTCCAAATTTACTTTGAAGTAAATGCTGGAGAGTAACAAATGAGCTTCTGAGAGCTCTCTCTCGGATGATTTGACAGCAATATCATTTATTAATGCTTACACTTAAAATTGAGCCAATTGAGCTAATCCCCTCTCTAGTCTGGGAACTTGTAAATCCATGAAATGAGGAAGATAGCTGGCTATGACGGGCATATTTGGGCATCATTTGTAGCTGCCTCTTCATTCTTGATGGTAGTTTCTGTTGACTCTTCCCCATCCTTGGGCTCCTGACATTTTAGATGTAACAGTCTCTGTTTACACCCATCCTCAAAGATCTCCACTGATGGCGTCCTGATTTTTCTGATTGAAATACCTTGAACATGGTGTAAGTGATATGTAAGGATGCTCTTGTGTTTAAAAATACCTGGCAACAGGCTAATAATTAATATTTTAAAAAAGAAGGCACAAGTAGAGGAAAGAAGATAAGGACAGGGCTCGGTGTGGGCTATTTTCCTTTCTTTCACCTTTCTGCAGAACCTATCTGTGAAAAACACAATTACCTTGAGGGGGGTTGTTTTATGTTGTTGCTATGGCAACACACAGGCATTTTCATGAAAGCAAGAGTTTTCAGTCTGTGAGCCGAATATAAACAATCACCTAATTAAGGAATCCTCTTCACATGAGCTTCTCAAGGTTGGTTAGAACCTTGAGATTGGAAATGGCACCTCGCATTGGACAAAAAAAGACTGTCAAATCAGCAACACTGTGGCCTGGAAAAGGGGCAGAAGCAAAGCCCTGTGACACATTGATTTTAGCCCAGTGAGACCTATCTTGGACTTTCTGATACATGGAACTGTGAGATATTAGATGTATGTCGTAAGTCGTTTAGAACGTGGTCATTTGTTATAGCAACAACAGGAAACTAATACCGCATCCTGGAGTGGCCAAGGGGGCAGGCTCAGAGTCCAGTTCAGATCCACCCTTGTGACCTGCAGTGCTCTTTTGGAGGAGCCGAGACCTCTAATCCAGCAGACGTGGACATTTCAGGGCTGGATGGTGGGCAGTTGATAGATGCACTCACGGAGCGACTCCTCATGGCCCCCTTCACTCCTGGGCCCACTTCTGCTTGCTGTGGGGCACCAAAAAAAAATGGTTGCTGATTGAAAGCACGTGGTGCATCCTGGAGACCCAGGCCCATCTCTGGGGCATTCTGCCACTGCGTCAATGTCATGAAAGTCATCAAAAGGTGTGTCACTACTCTGTCATGGTAGCTACTTCCCAGTGAAGGCCACATGGTCAGACCAAAGAATTCCGTATTCATGGGGAGATGAGTTACTTGAGCAGAGAACCTGCCACCATGCCAGACAAGGCCTTCTGCAGCCTTTACAAGGGAGGCAGAAGCACTCCAGGTGGCAAAAGCAAACTCAAAGTGAGCTTCTCTCCTGGTGAGAGTGAGGTCCTGACAGGAAAAGGGGAAAGAGGTCTCTATTCCACAGGCCAAATCCCAAACCTGATAAAGGAGCTGGTTTGGTCCTATGTGGTGTGTGCCGGGGAGGAGCAGGCTGGTCCAATTGGCCAGTCCTCCCAGGAGATGAAAGTGGTGGTGGTCTCCCCTTCCTGTGGAGGCCCAACCATGGGAAAAGGTGAGAAGGAGTCACCAGCCAGATCACTCTTCTGTCACTCAGGCAGTCCTGTTAACTATGCTAACTTAGTAAGAGTTGGCCTCGAGTCCTACCTCTGGAGGTGGAAGGGCTCTAAGCCGGCAGGAAGTTGAGGGCCACCACGTTGAGTGCAATCTAACCCCAAAGTCCAGAGTCATCTGTCTTATGAGGGTCTCACTGTGATGTTAAAGTAGCACTACAAACACCCATTTTATTCACACCTCTGGATTTAGAAAACTGGACTAGATTAAGCATTATAAGGTCCATTTAAAATTCATGGAAACATTTATAAAATTACATCTATGCATTTTATCATAAATTTGCCTTTTTATTTACTATGAAAGCGTAATATTTGCTTTTAAAATTTCATTTAAATTTGCTTTTTAAATGAGCTGTAGTTTTTATCTTTTTAACAATAGTAAATGGGAAGCATTATTCAGTGAACTACATACGTAACAAAATCTGTATGTCAAGGTAATATATTGAAATCTAAGACATCTTCACCTATTTGGTGAGGATAGCCTCATTCTGGGTCAGGAATTTAAGAAGAAAGCATTAAAAACCCAAATGATGAGGAGGCAGCTGTGGTGTCCTGGAGGCCACCTTACATGCTGAGCTGCATCTGATGTGTCTGTGGTGGGGGGACGGCAGAATCTGCACCTCGGCCAGAACAGGGCCTAAAACGCTGCTGCCTCCACGGGTTTGTCAGAACCTCAGGAGATGCTGTTGGAGGACCATTTGGAAAATGGCCTGAGGATATTTAAAAGTATGATTTCTTCCCCCTGAGACTCTCCTGTGCTATTTAACTCAAAACAAAACAAAGAGTTCACAGAAATCTCTTTAATATCCAATTTTTTAAAAATTATTATTATTATTATTATTTTATTGGTACCGGGGATTGAACTCAGGGGCACTCGACCACTGGGCCACATCCCCAGCCCTTTTTTGTATTTTATTTAGAGACAGGGTCTCACTGAGTTGCTAAGTACCTTGCCATAGCTGAGGCAGGCTTTGAACTCGCGATCCTCCTGCCTCAGCCTCCCAAGTGCTGGGATTACAGGCGTGTGCCACCGCGCCCAGCTAGTATCCAATTTTTGAGCCAAGTACAGAGCCTTACTTTAACTGTTCCAGCCTTCAACTTGAAGATCCTCCATCTACAAATTCGGGGCTGTGGGAAGACCTTCGTCTTTTCAGAAAGACAGACAGCAGCCACCTGGCTGGCAAGGTCACAGAGTCTAGGAGGCTGAGGAGACTGATCCTGGATCACTCACCCCCCGACGAGCTCTTGCTAAGTCTGCCTCCTCTGAGAAGCACCTGTGGTGTAGTGTAACCTTGTAAAAAAAAAAAAAAAAAAAAAAAAAAAGAAAAAAGAAAAAGAAAAGAAAGAAAAAAAAGTCCCCAATTTTCCATGTTTAGCATCTCCCATTACCTATGAACTCCTAAGAAGAATGAGTGGACTTTAACAGGTTGGATATGACTGTCCCAGGTCCATTGTCTCTTTCTTGGATGTTCTAAATTACTTAAAAATTACTGAGAAAAATGTTTGTTCTTCTCCAGGTGCTTCATCGATTTCTTGGCAGAGAACTTTTTAAGCAGTGAGTGGGTATTTCAGGCTCTAGAGCAGATATTCACCCCTGAGACTTCCTGCATCTTCCTATGATGTAGTTGCTTTTGAATTATCCCATAGATTTTTGCCAAGAGATATTTCCCGAAAATCATATGAGATTTCCTGAGTTTAGGAAAGCGTATCCATAGCTTTGTGCCTCAGTAGGTGTTTTAGTCAGTTTTTTCTTGTCACTGGGACCACTAGATCTGACCACACAAAGGAAGAAGAGTCTATTTTAGCTCATGATTTCAGAGGTCTTAGTCCATAGACAGAGGACTCCATTGCTCCGGGCCTCGGCTGAGGCAGAACATCATGGTGGAAGGGCACTGAGGAGGAAAGCAGCTCATGACATGGCCACCAGGAAGCAGAGAGAGCTCCACTCACTAGGGGCAAAATATATACCCCAAAGGCACGCCCCAGTGACCTCCCTCTTCCAGCCACATCCTTCCTGCCTTCAGTTACCACCCAGTTAGTCCGTATCAGGGGATTAAGTCACTGATCAGGTTAAGGCTCTCATAACCCAATCATTTCACCTCTGAAAATTCCTGCATTGTCTCACGTGTGAGCTTTCAGGGGAGACCTAACACTCCCGTGAAAGGCACAGTATGCCGGGCTGGTCCCAGGGGAAAGTGGGCCTGCCCTGGCAGGCGGGCACAGCTGTTCACGTCCCCAGAAAGCCACGTGAAGGAGCAGGCAGAGGCCCTGGGGCTGGCAAAGGGGGAAACGCTCCCCAGTGTTCTGTGTGGGGCATTTCAGAGGCTGCCCCTCTTCCACCTGTTACCCCAAAGCCACACGAGCCCCCAAATTTAGATACGATCCTTAAACAAGAATGGAATCCAAAAAGAAAGCTAATTAAGTTCTCAGGAGAATAAAGAAAATGGGATTTCCGAGTACCTGGAATCCATGCATGGATATTTGTACAAGCTATTTCTATCTGAAATGTATGTCTGGGGTGGGCCGGGGGGTCTAGTTCTTGGCCACAACCCCACAAAGCTGCACCCCCACCAAACATCACTGCAAGCTGCCCCTGGATTTCCACAGTGGGCCTGCAGGCTTGTCTTACCTGAGTCACTGTCACCAGTGACATCACACATCCTCCCCCGTGTCCACCTGGGGTCCCCATGTGAAGAGCCTGGAGGCCCTGTGTGGACAGGGTGTTGTCGTGGCTGGCAGGGAGCACATTCAAAGACATAGGGATGTGGAAAAGAAAATAGCCTCGGCCAGATGGAGAAGCCCAGTGACCCCAGGCTGTCCCAGCCTCCATGCCCGGCCACCTGGGGTGTAGGACAGCTCCCAGTGGTGCAGCTTGAGGCTGGCGGTAAGGACCAGGTGGACTTGGTGGTGGAGAGCCAGGCTCAGCCCTGAGCATGCCCATTGCCCTCAGGCGAGGAGCTGGACTCCAGAAGACAGGCCAAGCGGGAGAAAGGTGGAGACAGGTACGGGGGTGAAGGGTTGGTCTTGTTTTCCTTGGCACCAGATGCTGGCAGTACTAACCAATGTCAGTGGCAAAAACACTTCTTTCTGACAAAACCTTTTGCTAAATAAAATATTGAAGGATCGGTGTGGTTACAGATGGGCTTAATCATTTTTGATTATTTTAATTTTGCACAAACACACATACACACACACACATACACACAAATCCCTCAGTCTCCCTGGGGAATGGTTAGAAGCCTCTGTTAATACCAAAGCCAGGGATATTCAGGTCCGTTATATAAAATGCTTCAGTTATAACATCTAACAAAATGCAAATCCTATCTAAAGAGTTGTTCTACTTCATTGTTTAGAGATTTATGCCAAGACAAAAATATCTGTACACGTTCAATACAGATGCCATATTTTATTTTCAACTATGTTCAGTCTGTGGTGGTTGAATCCCAGTACACCTACCAGGAGGACAGGGAACGTCCCCAATAAGCACCATGCTCTGTGTGGACTTCACCTTGGGGAACTCTCTGGTGCCGTGCAGTGGCTCCCTGACACACACACACACACATGCACGTGCACATGCACTCAACCACACACATGCGCACACATACACACACACACACACTCGGCCACATACACTCAGGCACGTGCACACACGTGTGCACACACGCACTTAGCCATACATGTACACACGCATGCGTGCACACACACTCAGCCACACGTGCATACACACACACACTCAGCTGCACACAGAGACATGCACATGCATGCACACATACTCAGCCACACATGCACACACTCTCAGCCACACATGCATACACACGCATACATGCGCACATGTGCACACATGCATACACAGCCACGTGTGCACACACACACACACATACTCAGCTACACATTGGTTTTGAGAGACTTTTTCTAATAGAATCCTCCTCCTCCACATCTCCATCACTATGGTGTTACATATTTCTGCGAGTATTAGATTTTTAAAAATTCATTGATAGTGATATATGACTTTCCTTCTCTGAACTATCTTTTTTCTCCCATGTAAAATCAAGGGGGGGGGGGTCATTAATCAAACTAAATGAGTAAAAAAAATAAATAACAAAGAGCATGACCCAGCCTGAAATAATGTAGAGCAGTCTTTGAAGAACATCGCACAGAAATTGTGGAGGTCCTTTACAACAGCACAGTGAAGGAAATGGATGTCCACACAGAGAAAAAGAGAATCGAATTTTGAGGGAAGAAGAATGACAGAGGATGCTGGAAGTTGTCTCCGGGGACAATGACCAAGACGGTGCCATTGTCCTCACAGCACCAACATCTGTTCTAAAGTGGCAGGTGGAGGCCCAGTGTCCATTCCCACCATAGAGAAGAAAATGTGGGGAGTTTTTAAAAAAATATAATAGAAATTCTTGATGAATTTTCTTGTGAAAGTCTTTTACTGGAAAATTTTCACCTGTAGAGACCTTTTCTTGGGGGGCTGGGCAGTACCAGGGATTGAACCTGGGGGTGCTTAACTACTGAATCACATCTCCAGCTGCCCACCCTCCCTTTTATTCCTATTTTTAATTTTGTTACAGGGTCTCTCTAAGTTGCTGAGGCTGGCTTTGAACTCATAATCCTTCTGCCTCAGCCTCCCGAGTGGCTGGGATTACAGGCATGTACCACTGTGCCTGGCACCTGTAGAGACTTTTAAAAACAAAAGAATTGATCCCCACATTGATAACATTGCAATTTTCTTGTGAAGTAGAATTTTAAAAGAAGAATTTATTGGGTTTATGGATTTTCATGACTTTTTTATATATTTCTGCTTCATGTGAAAGAAATGTTCAAAATTAAAATAATAAAACAGTTTTCAATTATTAGTGGAGGTAGATTGGCAAATCTGACTGCATTGTTTATTGAACACGAACATGTAATAATGAGGTCATGGACAGGGGATGGGGTTGTGGCTCAGTGGTAGAGCACTCACCTAGCACGTGTGTGGCCTTGGGTTTGATACTCAGCACCACATAAAAATAAGTAAATAAAATAAAGGTATTGTGTCCAACTACAACTAAAAAATAAATGTAAAATAAAATGATGTGGTCATAAACAAATCAGCAAATATCACTAAGAACCTAAATATAGAATGAGATGGATATCATTACCCTAAGTGCATGTATGAAGTCATGAATAGTGTGAATATACTTTATATACAACCAAAGATATGTAAAAAATGTGCTCTATAAGTATAATATAAAATGTAATACATTCTGCTGTCATTTCTAACAACTTAGAATAAAAAATAAATTTGAAAAAAACTACCATAATTTAAATATATTTTACTGCAGTGTAATTTTTATACTGCAATATTTATTCATTTTTTAACTTACATGATTATGCATATGAATTGCAATATAAAATTTTTTTCTGATTTTATATTTTTATTTTTTAATTTTTTGTAGTGGGGATTGAAGCCAGGTGTGCTCTATCACTGAGCCACATCCCCACCCCTTTTTATTTTTTATTTTGAGACAGGGTTTTGCTGAGTCACAAGGGTCTCACTAAATTGTCAAGGCTGGCCTCAGACTTGTGATCCTCCTGCCTCAGCCTCTGGACTGCTGGGATTACAGGCAAGGACAACCATGCTGGCTTAATACAAGAACTCTCTACAGCTTTCTATCTCTTACAGCCATTACTATTTTTTATTTCAGTGTGTGGCTATCACTGGAAATTATTTTTTTCATATAGAAGAGCTCGATGTTAAGTAATGTCCCATTCCTGGATCACCTCTGGTCCACAATGTGAGGGCCAGGATGGCACAGGTTCACTCCAGCTGGGCATGAGGAATCTAATCTAATCACCAGGGAGTTGTCACAGTGGGGCAAGATTTGGGGACCATCTTGTTCCTTCATGGATCCTCATGAGCAGCTCCTGAGGGGAAAATCAACCAAAGTGCTCGATGTTTTGCACGTGGCGCAGCCACAGCCCCTGAGGACGATACCCTCGGGCCTCCCCATGGAAGCTGAGCACCACTTAGCCTGCACCTCGCCTGCTAGTTGTTCAGAAAGGAGCCGGCAGTTCAGTTGGGGCCTGGGAGCCACCGGCATGCGGACCAAGTGTGTGGGATTTCTGGGGAGGTGCATCATAGTTGAACTATAATCTGCAAACTGGGGTTACTTACTAATAACACCAGTAACATCTTTATGAAATAGCATTCTTGAAATGTTTAGGCTCTTCCAGGCCTTGATGCAGCTATTCTAGAGAAGCCTGATTGGCAGGTGTAAGACTTCAAGTGGGTGTGCGGGTGATTTTCTTCTTGCCAGAGGCTGCCATTGTGCTGTATGTAAAAGGCAGAGCAAGTCACTAGTACTGTTCAAACTCTATTGTGTGAGCTAGTCAGCTTTTCATCAACTGTAGTGTAATATCTCAGGCAGGATACTTGGTAGAGAAAAGTAGTTTATTCAGCTCCTAGTTTCAGAAGCTGTAAGATCAAATAACATGGTGCAGGCTCAGGTGAGGGTCCCCCTTGGCTGTGTCACTTCGTGGTGAGAGTGCTTGTGTCTGTCTGTACCTGTGTGGTTTCTCTCCCTCTCCTCATAAGGCCAGCAGGTTTCAATCATGTTCCACTCTAATGGCCTAATGTCATCCAACCACTTTCCAAAGTATCCACAACTGAACACTACAGCCAGATAAGTTTCCCTTAATGCCATTAACATAAAACTCTGGAGATTAAACTCCTGCATGAGTTGAGAGGGAACAAGTCATATTCAAACCCCAGCAATGTGCTAAAGTGTAACCTGGGATGTGTCCAGGGAGCAGATTTGCCAAGAGATTCTGGTTGATTGGATTTGGAGTTGAGCCCAGGAAATGTGCATTTTTAAAAATGCTTTTTATTATGCATTACAGTTATACATAATAGTGGGGTTCATTTTGACATATTCATAAATGCACATAACATAGATTGCTGCATTTCAGTCCCAAGTACTTTCTCTTTCCCTTCCTCCTCCTTTCCCCTGATCTTTTTCCTCCACTCTGTTGGTCTGAAACATGCATTTTTAACAAAAAATTCAAATGATTCTGATAGAAGGATCCTGGGAAAGCAAAGTAGCCCTGCCACTGCCTCACCTCTTACTTCTCCCGCATCAGCACCAAGATATTGACAACCAACAGCACCAAGATATTGACAACCAAGTCTTCCTCCTGCCTCATGAATTATATAGTCTTCATATCCTAAATATATTGAATGAAGATTCTTAGAGGCTGGTTCATGTTAGTTAATTAAAATTGAATTTTAAAATTAAAATTCACATCTTTTTATTTAATTAAATTTGATTAGTTAATTTTTGTATTGGGGATCCAATTCAGGGGGTCCTCATGCATGCTAAGTACACTTGACCTCTGAGCTACACTCCAGTCCTCATGTCTTTTCTCACTGTCCAGCTGGCTTTCCTTTATGGGAAAGGGGCTCCCTGTCCTCAAACAAGAAAGCAGAGTCTGCAGGTAGATTGTGAAGCCTTGGGGGGAAGGAGGGATTTACATGGCTCCCCCTCCCTGGGTCACAGCTGTGCTCCAGCTGCAGTGACCAGCAAGTGTGCAGTCTCCCTCCTCTGTGCCTTCACCTGTGCTGCCCGAGCTCTTCTCCCTCCTCCCCTTCCTCCTCCTCCTGTAAGACCATCCTGGTGGCCACCTCCTCTGGAAGACATTGGACCTCTCAGGCAGGGTCGGGGACTTCTTGTCCCCATGGGACAGGACCCTGCCAAAGTCACTTCCACTCTTTGCAACAGGTGGGTTGTGATTGTCTGCTACTCTGTGCATCTTGCTTGCTAAATGATGGGCTTCTCTTACAGCAGAGACCACAGTTCATTTAGATCTGAATGCCCACTGTTCAGTATCTTGCAGTGAATATTTGTCTACTCAATGAGCATTTGAGATGTCAATATTTTTCAGGGGAAAGGTTAACGTGAAATTATTTGTCTCAGCATTAAAAGGTATTTTCAGTGCGTTCCAATTCTCTAGTCAGTGATGAGATCCCCATCGAAGTGTGTTCAGTGTCTAATTTGTCCTGGTGGGTGGTTGCTGTGCACGCACTTGAGTTTGATCTGGATATGCAGAATTAAGAGAAGTGTATTTCCTGGTTGATTATGCACTTCTATACTTTGTTCATGAGCATCTCCTTTTATTTTTCAAATGTTGTTCAAAAATCAAAATTATATTCAAAAGAATATCCTAAAAGTCTAACTCTTTTGCCATCTGCCTTATTCATCCCCATCTCTAAATATCATCATTTTAATTATTTCCTGATTTATACATTCAGTGCTTTCAAATGCAAATATAAGAGATTACATATATGTTTTTTCTCATTTTATCTGTGAATATTAGCATACTACTACATTGTCTTTGCCTTGCTTTATTAGTTAACAATACATTAGGGAGATCTTAGCCATCTGAATATGTAGAGAACACCTTCCTCCTCCTTGCTTTCCATCTTTCCATCTTTTAAGATGTGTAGTTGTTCTGGTTTACATCTGAGGTGTCCCCCAGAAGCTCATGTGTGAGACAATGTGGAAGTTTAGAGGTGAGATGATTGGGTTAGGAAAGCCTTTACCAAATCAATGAGTTAATCTGCTTATAACAGAGATTAACTGGGTGGCAACTGTAGGCAGGTAGGGTGTGGCTGGAAGGGTGGTCATTGGGGGCAAGCCTTTGGGGTTTATATTTTGTCCATGGAAAGGGGAACTCTCTCTCTGCTTCCTGGTGCCGTGTCCCCAGATGCTTTCCCTGCTACATTCTTCCACTATGATGTTCTGCCTCATCTCGGGCCTGGAGGAATGGAGTCAGCTCTCTTTGGACTGAGACCTCTGAAATCGTGAGTCCCAAAGAAACTTTTCTTCCTAAAAATTGTTCTTTTCAGACCTTTTGGTCACAGCAGTGAAAAAGGAACTAAAACAATAATTTTTTTAAAAAAATTCTGAAATAACTAGTGATGACTCATTTGATGGGCACGATTGGTATTGCTGGTAATTTGCATTTACATACAAGAAGCCCTTCTGTGCGTACCTGGGTGTGTCCAGTGAAATGACCTGGTAAGGAAATTGCAGGCTCAACACCTCTGCAGTTTGGTAGATTTGACTGATTACTCTGCATAGAAGTTATGCCATTTCACTTTCTCATCAGTTGTGTGTCTGAGTACCTGTTTGTCAAACTTGTCAATATCGTGGTTAAAACCTACAATTTCCATGTAGTTTCCAATTTTCAATTCCTGGTCATTAGTGGAGTTGAACCTCTATTCAAAAGTTTAAGGACAATTTACATTTCTTTTTTAGGAAACCTCCATGTTCTAAATCTCTTGTTTTTATCTGGTTTTAGTCTCTCCCACCCTAGATTTCTAGATGCTGTTTACATATGAGGGAGATTAGTCTCTGGCCTAATATGAGTTGCAAATGTTTTTCCTATTGTACCACTTTTTCCTCTTAAGTCAACTTTATTTAGATATAATTTACACATAATGAATTGCACTAATTTGCAAGTGCGTAGTTCTAGATGTTTGGACAACGCTCCTCCTGTACAGGAGTCACATGTGTTTTGCCCTATGTTCTAGCTGTTTGCAGCGAGAGTCTGGCTTAGTTACTTTGGCATGCAGAAGTAAATGCTTATTCCAGAAAAAATATTCTTGAGTTGTGATTGGATCCTCTCTGTCTTCCATGCTTTTCTTTCTAAAATTGTTTGTTTCTTTCTATTGTCTTCACTTTCCTATTTTTCTAGATACTTTGCTTTCCCCTCTGGTGATCTTTTCTTCTTTTCTGATCTTTTCTTTCCCTGGCCATGTCTCTCCTCATCTGGTTTAGCCTCCTGGAGGTCTCCCATTTCTGCCCTGTGGGGTTACTTCGTGGCTGGGGTGCTTCTTTGACATCAGTATGTGTGTGTAACACACATATGTATATGGTCCAGGGGTTCCATGGGGACATTGTCTTATAGTTTTTCTTTTCTTTTGAGCCATGTTTTCCTGGGAAATGTTCTTCACCTGCAGGGACGTCCTGCTGTTCTCCTTACAGATGCTGGGGTTCACTCCACATTTGCTGCATCTGAGTGAGTTCAGTCTCCCACCTGTCCACAGGGGCACCTGTGGCGGGGGCGTGCCTTCCCCAACCAGACGCTCTGGGCCCCCCAGGTCCCACGGTGACTTGCGCGGCATCTCTGAAGCCAAGCCCTCTCTGACTCCCTGACCCTCGTCTGCTTGGGAATGAGTCTTTCCTCCATCGGGCTTTCCAGGTTCCTTCTTCCTGTGCACCAAGCGACCCTGCCTGTCTTCCCACAATCCCTTCCTCTTCGGGAGAGGGGAGGCTTACTTCTGCCTCTGAGCTTCTGGGGCGACCTGGGCACCTCTTCCTCGCTGCCCACTCATGCCCGGGCCCTCCGGAGTCCTGCTCACAGCAGCTCCCGCCATCCTGGCGCCCTCTCTGGGTTCTATGGTAGATGGTCACCAGTTCCCACGTGCTCTTCCCTGCGGCCCTGCCCTGCCCTGCACCCCGGGGCTTTTCAGCCATGCTTCCATATAACTTAGAGATTGTGAGTTTTATCTTTTTCTTAGGGTCTTACTGAAGATGTATTTAGTGAGGCTTTAGTTTTTGTTTGTTTGTTTGTTTGTTTGTTTTGTTTTTCTTTTTTTGTTTTTTCTTTTTTTTATTTCATTTTCCATATTGTTTCATTTTATCAAGGAAGACAAATGAGAGGATTCAGAACGAGCTGTTGCTGTGTGGCTTCCTGATCCAGTTTCGCTATTCAGAGCCTTACCTCTTGGCTTTTGAGAAATCCCTGGACAGAGTGAGCTAGAGAGCTGTGCTAGGTGGTGGCTCATGCCTGTAATCCCAGCAGCTGGGGAGGCTGAGGCAGAAGGATCACAAATTCAAGGCCAGCCTCAGCAACTTAGTGCAGCCCTAAGCAACCCAATGAAACCCTGTCTCTAAATAAAAAAAAGGGGGGGACTGGCCAGGTGGTTCAGTGGTTAAGCACCCCTGAGTTCAAATCCCAGTACCAAAAAAGAGCTGTGCTCCAGGGCTGGGCTGGTGACCAAGATCTGGAGTCTATGGATAGAATCCCTAAATAGGTTTGGGAAAGTGATTTGATAACTCTTTGCTCCTGTTCCCTCCTGCTATGGGGTTAATAGCTGCACGCATCTCCTGGGGATGCTCTGTGCATGAGTCAATGCAGGTAGCACATTGAGGACAGTCCCTGGCGCAGGGCCACATCACCATATGAAGCAGCTGCCTCCCCGGTTAAGGCTGTGCTGCTGTCCCTGCGTGTGATGTGTCTGTCCAACCTTCACACCATGATCACACTGGTCTCCCTGGAGTCACTGGCGGAAACTGAGCTAGTAACTAAGGCCCTGTCGTCACCATGATGACATATTTAACCGCCAGGGAGGCATTTGCTTTTCTATACTGTAAAGCTCGGAGAGACAGTTTAGGAACAACCAGAGGAGATGAGAGGAAGTGAAGGATAGTAATGATCTAGCTATTCAAGTGCTTTAGGTGTTTGGCAAATAGGCCTTCACATGGGTCACCCTTGATTTAGAAGAAGTGTTTTAAGAATAAGTTAACTATTCTGTCTTGATCATACTTAAAATTAGGCAAATTTATCTGTTTAAAGCAGGAAATTTCCCAGAGCCCCCTTTGGGGTCAGGAGTTCTTTTTACTTGTATCTGAGAATGCTACTTTGTTGCTTGGATATTCAAAGAAACAAGTTCTCAATATATTTATTCATCATATCAAAAGACTTAAAGATAAGAATCATGTGATTATATCAATTGATGCAGAGAAAGCATTTGACAAAATACAGCACCCTTTCATGCTCAAAACACTAGAAAAACTAGGTATAGTAGGCACATATCTCAACACTGTAAAAGCTATCTGTGCTAAACCCAAGGCCAACATCATCCTAAATGGAGAAAACTTGGAAGCATTCCCACTATAAACTGGAACAAGACAGGGATGACCTCGTTAGCCACTTCTATTCAGCATAGTTCTTGAAACTCTACCCAGAGCAATTAGAGAAAGAAATTAAAGGGATACCAATAGGAAAAGAAGAACTCAAACTATCATTATTTGCCAACAACATGATTCTATATTTAGAGGATCCAAAAAGTCCACCAGAAAACTTCTAGAATTAATTAATGAATTCAGCAAAGTAGCAGGATATAAAATCAATATCCATAAATCAAATGCATTTCTACACATCAGTGACGAATCCTATGAAAAAGAAATTAGGAAAATTACCCCCATTTACATTAGCCAAAAAAAAAAAAAAAAAAAAACTTGGGAATCAATTTGAGAAAAGAGGTGAAAGACCTCTACAATGAAACTACAGATAGTAAAGAAAGAAATTGAAGAAGACCTTAGGAGATGGAAAGATCTCCTGTGCTCCTGGGTAGGCAGAATTAATACTGTCAAAAATGGCCATATTACCCAAAGTGCTACACAAATTCAATGCAATTCCAATTAAAATCCCAATGTCATTCCTTACAGATATAGAAAAAGCAATCATGAAATTCATTCGGAGAAAGAGAGACTTAGAATAGCCAAAGCAATCCTTAGCAAGAAGAGCGAAACAGGAGGCATCACAATACTAGACCTTAAACTATATTACAAAACTATAGTAACAAAAACAGCATGGTATTGGCACCAAAGTAAATATGTAGGCCAATGGTACAGAATAGAAGACACAGAGACAAACCCACATAAATAAAGTTATCTCATACTAGACAAAGGTGCCAAAAAACATTGGAAAAAAGATAGCCTCTTCAATAAATGGTGCTGGGAAAGCTGGAAATCCATATGCAGCAAAATGAAACTAAATCTTTATCTCTCACCATGCACAAAACTCAACTCAAAGTGGATCAAGGACCTAGGAATTAGACCAGAGACCATATGCCTAATAGAAGAAAAAGTAAGCCCAAATCTTCATCATGTTGGATTAGACCCGAGTTCCTTAACAAGACTCCTAAAGTACGAGAAATAAAATCGAGAATAAATAAATGGGATTGATTCAAACTTAAAAGCTTCTTCTCAGCAAAAGAAACAATCAATGAGTTGAACAGACAGCCTACATTTTATGAGAAAATTTTTACTACACACACTTCAGATAGAGCACTAATCTCCAGCATATATAAAGAATTCAAAAAACTTAAACTAAAAAAAAAAAAAAAAAAAAAAAAAAAAACAAACAACCCAGTCAATAAATGGACTAAGGAGCTGAACAGATACTTCTCAGAAGGTGATATACAATCAATCAACAAATATGAAAAAATGTTCAACATCTCTAGTAATTAGAGATATGCAAATCAAAACTACTCTAAGATATCTCACTCCAGTCAGAATGGCAGTTATCAAGAATACAAACAACAATAAGTGCTGGCGAGGATATGGGGGAAAAGGCACACTCATACATTGCTGGTGGGACTGCAAATTGGTGCAGCCAATCTGGAAAGTAGAATGGAGATTACTTAGAAAACTTGGAATAGATCTACCCTTTGACCCAGTTAACCCACTCCTTGGTCTATACCCAAAGAACTTAAAAACAGCATACTACAGGGACACAGCCACATCAATGTTCATAGTAGCACAACTCACAATAGCTAAACTGTGGAACCAACCTAGATGCCCTTCAATAGATGAATGGATAAAGAAACTGTGGTGTATATACACAATGGAATATTACTCAGCAATAAAAGAGAATTAAGTCATGGTATTTGCAGGTAAATGGATGGAGTTAGAGAATATCATGCTAAGTGAAGTAAGCCAATCCCAAAAAAAACAAATGCTGAATGTTTTCTCTGATAAGTGGATGCTAATCCATAATGGGGGGGGGGGGGAATAAGTGGAGGAAATTTAGATAGAGCAAAGGGGAAGGGGGAGAGGGAATGGGGGTAGGAAAGATGGTGAAATGAGACAGACACCATTACCCTAGGTACATGTATGATTGCACAAATGGTGTGACCCTTCTTTGTGTACAAGCAGAGAAGTCAAAAATTGTGCTCCATTTGTGTACAATGAATCAAAGAGCATTCTGCTGTCATGTATAACTGATTAGAACAAATAAATAAATTAAAACAAACAAAAATACATTGAAATTTGCTTCTTTTGTAGATTTTAATCAATTAAGGCTTTTTGTTTTGTTTGGTTTGGTTTGGTTTGGTTTGGTTTTTCCTGGCTGCAAAATAATATGCTTACCGTTTAAAAAATACAGGAAAGCATGAAGAAGAAGATAATCACTTGAAATCCATTACCTCAAAGTCTACAAAAATGGAGAGGAAAGGGGGTAGCCTCTTGGAAACTACCTAAAATTCTTGACTGGCTACAGAATCAATGCATGGCAAGTGTTTTTTAAATGACATAATCTGAGAGGAACTTCACCCAGTGCATCTGGTGTCAGAGTCTCTTGTCAGGTAAGGTGCAAAGCGCTCAGGTGTGAAGACAGAGTGACCTGCAGCCCGACAGGCCACTGCGGGCACCAGAGCCGTCGGAGGGATCCTCACTGGTTCCTAAAGCACACCAAGGAGAAGTGCCACAAGGTGAGGTGGGCAGACAGCCCGGCAGTGATGAGCTGGCCAGGTGAATGCCCAGAGCGAGGACCCTGGGAGACGCCCTGGGGATGTGGACCACAGGGCTTCCCGGGGCACCCAGCAGCCGGAGTGGGGGTGTGGCGCCTCCTTCTCCTTGGCGGCGCGTCCTGCTCCTTAGCCTTCTGCTCGTCTCTCCCCTCCGTGCCCCTCCACTCCTGTCCTCCTGTCCCCGCTGCCCCCTTGGACGTCACTGTAGTCCCCTCTCCCACCTGGACGTCCCCCACTATCTTCTTCCCCCCTTTTCCCCCCTGAACGATCCTTCTCTGCTGTCTATAGCATGCGCCTGATGAATATTTGTAATAAAAATCCAATCAATGTTAGCTTTCTCGTCCTTGCCCGAAATAGAATTTAACAGTGAAATTTTAAGGAACAAATCTCAGAAAAGCTGAAGGGGGGCATCTTGGTGGCATCGTGGTGGCGTCTCAAGCATGACTGTGGATGTGGGTCTGGCTCTCATCACACCAGCACAGAGGTTCTATCTTCAGGGACAGCTAATTTCTAAAAAAGCTTTTGCATAAAAAGCCACATCTGACTGAGGATGTGGGTGCTCTTCCTAGTTGTGGCTTGGTTAGGCCAGCAGCAGGGAGGAAGAGTCACTTTGTGAGATCTGGAGGTCTCCCGGGGCACTTTTTGTTACCCATGTTTTGTGGCTGGATGTCGTGAACTTACAGTAAGGGGCCAAGGTCTTCAGCCACCCCCCTTCTGGGCCCAAAAGAAGTCCCTCTTTGTCCAGCAGAGAAGGACTAGGGGTAGCCTACCTGGCGAAGACAGGTCGAGATAAGAGTCACCAGTGTCCCCCTCCCCCGCCCTTCAGAAGGACACAGGGTCACACTGGGGAGTTTTGGTCAAAAGTGGTGCCAAAGACTCGTTTATTGAAGGGGTGGTCTGTACTTTATATTAGATCATAGCCAATCAGTGACCAACAGGGCGGTTCCTGTTCTCAGGATATGTCACAGCCAGGCCCCCTGCTTAGCCCAGGTCCGCAGAGGGCATGGTAAGCAACCAAAGCCAGAGTTTTTCCATCCCCTTGGCAGACAGCGTACGGAAGGTCCCGACAGTTGGAGGCTTTGCAGGACCTCGCAGACAGTGGCCTGGGTCTAGTTACATTTCCACAATCATTTTAGAGCTTATAAAATGATATTGGGTTTTGTGAGAGATAAAAGCAGTTCTATGATGTTCCACTAGTATTCACAGCAGAGAAGGAAAGATTGATGCAGAGGAAGGTGACCGAGACAGTTAAGAAGCTGAAGATAATAGTAGAGCACTCAGTCTTAGAAAATGTCAACAACAACAAAAACATCTCGTCCCCTTGCATGAGTATGGACAATGTTCTGTGTTACCACAAGAGCCCCTGTTTCTTTGGTATCTCTGTGATTTTGAGCATAGTGTGAATGCCTGGAGCTCAAAACTGGGCAATGTTATTTCAGTTCTGAAAATGCCTTTTTAATTAAAAGAAAACATTAGCAGGGGACTTAACAAGTCTTTCAAATAAAGGATGCAATGAATTTTTTCTTTGCCTAACTCATCTGGAGTTTAATTGAATATTTACATAAGCCAGAGGGTATGAAGAAGGACTCTGGAATATCAAATATTATTCAAGTTTTGTGAGATAAAGGTAGTGGCACAGAAATATTTCTAAAAAATATAAATTATAGAATTTCAAATAGCTATGGTACTGTGAAGAAGAAATCTAGTTAACATAAGAGAAATCACCAAAATTTCCCTAGTAAGCTCCTCCAGTTTCAAAAATCTTACCACTAGAACTTTTTAAATTTTAATTTGTTATATATGACAGTACAATGCATTACGATTTGTATTACACATATAGAGCACAATCTTTCATATCTCTGGTTGTACACAAAGTAGAGTCACACCATTTGTGTCTTCATACATGTACTTAGGGTAATGATGACCATCTCATTAAAGGCGGTGGAATAAGATGAACCACTATAATTTTTTTTTAATTTATTTGAGATTTTTCATGTGCACATTAAAATCCTATATATTTTTTCTTTCTTTTTCTTCTTTTTTTGTTGTTTTGTTTTTCTTCTCTGTGCTGAATAAAAAAATTTTAATGAAGAGGACAGAACATGGGAGCATAAAATCATGTATGGGCATGACTAAAGTAGGTTTTCATTCACAAAATGCAAATTGAGCTTAGATGGTTGTATTAGTTATCTCTTGGCCTAACAAATTACTCCAAAACTTGGCAGAGTTTCCAAGGGTCAGGAACACAGACGGAGCTAACTTCTGGTTCAAGATCTCATGTAAAGTCACTGTGGGGGAACTGGTCAGCTCCAGCTCCACTGGGCTGAGGCCTCTGGTTCCAGGCTCATGGTGGCGGGGAGATTCATGTTCCTCATCACATAAACCTCTTTAGGGCCGCTCTCGAGGTGATGGCACACTTTGCCTGGGTGGAGAGATAAGAGAGAGACACAAAGACACACACACACACACACACACACACACACACACACAGGGCGTGGCATGGAGAGAAAGAGAGAGAGAGAATACTGAAGACAGAAGCCACCGTGCTCTGTACTCTATAATCTTCAAAGTGACATCCTCCAATTCCTACCAACCCTGTCACCAACACGGAGGAGACAATTCTAGGCTGTGGGTGTGGAGGCCAGGAGGTGGGAAATGTAGAGGCCATCTTGGAGGCTGTCTGCCATAATTATCAAACACTTTCCAATTTAAAATTACCTTCCATGTCTATTTATTTATTTATTTATTTTTCTTTTCAGTGCTGGGGCATCAAACCCAGGGCCTTCCAGGTGCTGGGCAAGCTCTCCCTCTGGGCTCTACCCAGCCCTACCTTTTCCTTTGATGATATACTATCTCTGAACAAGGATTTCATCTAGTTTTTGAAGTCCATCTTCATCTGTACATTAAAATAGCCCCCAGGTGCCTCTGGATCTCACTGTTGAATCAGCCTGTACACGCTCCCCATCATTCTTCCTCCTCTCCCACTACCGTTTCTTAAAATGTTAAAAATGTGATGGGGAAAATCTGTTCTGGGTTGAACCATGCCACCCCAAAGTTCACCAGCTGAAGTCCTGACCCCCAGGACCTCAGAACATGACTGCACCAGAGATAGGGTGTGTAAAGAGGAAATTGAGGCTAAATGAGGTCATGCGGCAGGGCCCCAATATTGTCTGGTATTTTTGTAGGAACAAGAGATTAGGACACAGCAAGGACCAAGGGACAAGTCACTGTGAGGACACGGTGAGAAGAGAGCCACCTGCAAGCCCACCAGAGAATCCTCAGGAGAAACCAGCCCTGCCCACACCTTGATCTTGGACTTCTAGACTCCACAGCTGGGAGAAGAAGGTTTTCCACTTAAGCCCTCAGTCGGTGCTATTTTGGTTTGACGACTAATGCAAGCCTGACCACAGTGCATGTCAGTAAGTACATCGGACATAGAGCAATGCTGTTGTTTTTGTTACTGTTATTAGGATGGTCAAGTTGGCTATTCCCCTGCCCACTTTTCCAGGTTGCAGGACCTTGTGTGAAGCGTCAGGTGACTCAAGCAGAGGAGGCCACAGGAGGCCACAATTGGGGTCTCCTTCCTCTGTGGCACAACTTGTTGCCTTTTCTTCTCTTCTCTGCTGTTGTCCTACCTCCCTGGATGGTTTCTTGTACTTAGGGTTCTCGAAAACACTCGCCAAAGTCAGAAGAGTCTTCTTGTGCAAGAACCAGCATTGAAACGTAAGCCATGGGATCAAGGCTTCTGAATACCGGGACACGGAGGGACCAGCCAACATGTTGTTTTATGCCATTTAAGTCTCTGCTTGTGGTCAGGTCTCTTCCTCTTCTTCTTCCTCTTCATTCTGAGATTCCTGTAAGGACATCAACCTCCCTTCCCACACTGGCAGCTTGGGAGAAGAAACCCTTACCTTGAACAGTGCCTGTGTGACAATATTGTTCTGACCATTGTTACAGTCCTGCCCCATTTTGATCACCGGGACAAAGGTGCTGACTGTAGCAAGATCTGATTTTGACATTCACCACCCAGGTGGGCTTCCACACTGTCAGGGGAGGTTTGGCCCCGGGGCTCCCAGAACTGAGAGCAGCCTCTGAGTCTCCCTGGTGGCCTTCCCTCTCTCTCTGCCCTGGGTGTGAGGTCCAACAGGACTTATTTTTGCTACTTAATGAAATGCTCTCTGGACTTTAAGGAATTCCATTTGCATATCCTTCAGTGGCTACAAGATTCAGATGTTGCCCTGCGCAGAGGTGCAAACCTGTAATCCCAGCAGCTTGGGAGGCTGAGGCAGGAAGATCTCAAGTTCAAAGCCAGGCTCAGCAACTTATCAAGGCCTTGAGTAACTTAGTGAGACCCTGTCTCAAAATAAAGAAATAAAATGGCTGGGGAATGTGGCTCAGTGGTGAAGAGCCCCTAAGTTCAACCTCCTCAACAATGAGGATACACGACCTTTGGTGGAGCACAATTCAACCACAACAGAATTAGATGCGGACCTGGAGACCGCAAGAAAGAACCCGAAAGCCTCTCTCCTTTAGATGGCCCTGGACTTGACTCATGGGAATCTCTCAGATGTGTGAGGAGGGAAGTTTCTGGAATCCTGGTGGTAGGAGGGGCTGTGTGTGGGCCCCTGTCTCGCAGTGGGCTAAGCCAACAGCTGGGCTCCTCTTCTGAGCTGCCCTCTGAGTCTGGACCCACCTCCAGAGTGGAGGTGGAGGACCTGTGTGCCCCTCCCTGTCTTTACCTGTGGCCAGTTCTCCATTCTTAGTTTTTGTTCTACACAAGACTCAGTAAGGACAAGTCTGTCTATAAGTGACCTGGGAGAAGTGGCATCCTTATGTAGCATAGCGTGTCCGTGGAGGTCAGCTCTTGTTGGTAGGTGAAGTGGCCCAGGTCAGCTAAATTAGCATTGCATGCTCTTGGTGCTGAATCCGTGCTGAGTTGTCACCAAGGAGAGGCATGAGCTGGCTGTGGGCACGCACATCACCTATTTATTCACGTGGTGTAAGCTTAAGTGCTCAGAGCAAGAGGCCAAAAATCAGACATGGGGAGTGCACTTTGGGTGCTGGGGAGAGGTGTCCTGAGGGCTCAGGCTCCTGATCCAAGGGAGGCTGGAGGGCGACTGGGCTTGGGTGGAGGCTTCCTTGAGGTCCTTGTCACTTGGTGTCATTAAACGCTCAGTTCTCAGAACCCCGGGCCCCTTTTCCTGTTTCGGTTATTGTCCTCTCAGTTAGTCAAGGACAGTCTGATTCGGGCGCCCCTTCAGCCACTTACAGCAGCTTTGAGACACTTCTAGAGCGAGCTGGGCCTGTCACGAGGGCCTTTCTCACACCTTATTTCATGGCTTCTCCAGCACCTCAGGGTCTTGGTTATTCCACATGTCTTTATGCTGGGGATGGGGGAAACGGCTCTGAATTCTGACTGGACTTGAGCTCAGAGTGAATCAGCTATTTGTCGCCAGACCAGGTGGCCATCCCCACAGGATTCTGAAAGCCCAAAAGGCTGGACTGAGGTAAGTCCTGGTATCCTGAACCCAAGTTTTCCAATTAGTGTATAAATGAAAGACCCTGAGCAACTACATCAGGGATCTGAACGTTAAAAATGGCAATTTGACTCCAACTTCAAACAAGCTATGAGTCAGAAAAGTGTTCTCATGGTATTTTTAATAACTAATGGTTTTATTTCCCACTGGGAATCTTTCCGCTTCCTTTCCCTCCACCCCACACACTTTCATATCCTCTGACAAAAGAGAAAAAAAAAAAAATTCTTGACAAATAATTAGCAGTAGACATCTTAATGATAGGACTTATTCTAGGCTGGTGTCAGCCCAGTGATGTGTGATGAAAAACAGCCTTAGAGCCCAGGTTCCAGCCCAGAGGGATCCTTAGGGCCTCGGCTGACCACTCACTCCATCATCCATTGTCACACATATTTAAGTGGTGTGCACACTAGCGGTAATATGCTATCATATATAAGGCAACATATATATACACACACAAATATGTACCGAAACACGTGTACAAGATTGTGTTGGAGCTGAACACCTTGCAAACAGCCTAATGAGACTCCTGGTTTTCAGCTTAGCCACAACTTCTACCCTCACAACAAAAACATGCTGAACAAACGGAAAATCAACAATTTTCCTTAGGTTTTCCTGGGAACTGAGGTCACAGGACAAACCACAGTCCCCTAAATTAAAAAGTGAAATGCAGAGAATTAGGGGGTGCTGGGAGCAGAAGCCAGCTGCTGGAGCCAATGCAAGACCTTATTTATGAACAAACTTTCTAGGAAGACACTAAGACAGCAGAAGAAGAAAAACCCAAAGCCACAAGAGGAAATTTTAGCCTCTAAGAATCTGCAACCAAAGCCAACAAACACAGCTTAGCTCCTAGACATACAAACATAAAATCTTGTGTTCAAGTCCTGTCTAGCTCAATTCCTTTTATCTGATACATAATGTCCAGATTTCAATACAATTTACAAGTCCTACTAAAAGTTAAAAAACATAGCTTGAAGAAACAGAGCAAACATTAGAACCAGACTCAGAGAATTTTCCCTCTTTGATACCCATAGGGGAAAGAGAAAGTTGACCATTTTGATGTGAAAGACACAGAATGGCATATCCAGGAACTATAGAACAATTAGAAATGGTGTGGGTACGATTATGATCATTGGTGCTGTCAGTATAGCACAGTACTCTATGGTACAGTGAATTGAGTGTACTGTCAGCAATATTGTGCAGCATTGGGGAGCAGTTAGACTTGAGCAGGGAGTCAGGAGTTTAAAAAATACTTACTACAGAACAAATTGGATAATCAGCTTCAGTGGCACCTCAAGGTCTGCCAAGATAGCTCCTTTAGGACCCTGGCCTGATCTCAGCTACAACCTATTCCTCTTGCAATAGGAGGAAGATAGGTCAATCAGGGGTGTGGAGGGCATATTTGCTCTGTGGGGCCTGATTGCTGAGCCGCCATAGGCTAGACCCTACCCAAACCACACAGACCAGAGATTCCCAGGCCTAGGAAAGCAGAATGATCAAGACTAGAGCCCCCAACCAGTTCCAATTAAGACCTGTCAGTCAGGCCCATGGCCAAGAGTCACCTGTGGGTTGTTAGCCAGTATGACCTGTCAATCCAGAGTGAGAGGGGATACGTGGGCTGGACCTGCTAACCCGCTCCCTCCTACCCAGAAGAGGCTGGGAACAAAGAAGTGAGTTGTCCATCTCCTCTGAGAAGACCCACTTTCTCCTTTGAGGGTGCTTCCCCCTTCTTCCTTCCCTTCTAATAAACTTTGCTATGCATTTACTAAGTTCAGTGTCTTGCTTGGACTCTGCTCATGTGGAGACACAAAAGCCACTGGTACAAAGCAGTCTTATCTCAGGTATGATCTTATCTCAGGTGTGATGTCATCTTAGGTATGATCTTATCTCGGGTGTTATGTCACCTCCGTCATCAGTTAGCATGTCCCCATGCTGAAGGGTTTCGCAGCTGTCTCTGCTGAAGAGGAGACAACTTTGCCAAAGTGAGGTGGCCCTGCACATCCTGAACAAGGGTGGTCACGGAGGTCTTTAACCAGAGCAGCAGAGCACTCCTAGCCTCCAGAGACCACCCCTTGAAGCTGCTAAAGAGGAAAACTGGTCAAGGAACTTGAGTCAGGAAGACCTTGTCAGGGCCATCACAATGGGTCCAGGGTCTTGCGGTGGGGGAGAGACTGGGCTCATCTCTGAACACAGCGTGGGAAAGTGAGGCCGTAGAGCTGGGGAGTGAGGTGGGGTCCGAGAAGGGAGAATCACCAAGACAGCCTCAGGGCTCAGGGGAATTCTGGCTGACCTCACCCACCAGGGCAGCTGCTGCAGACAGGCCAGGGGGGCCAGACGTGCTCGTCCTACGCATACCCAGGAGGTGCTCCCAGGAGACAGAGCTCTAGCTAAACCAACTCAGCAGGTTCATTGTTAAAACTGGATTTTATAAGGAAGTGCACCCATGGGCGGGGGGAGGTTCAGGAGCCTGACTCCAATTTGGCCAAGTGAAGAATTTTTTTCAAATTCTACCCCCTCCCACACCGTCCCCAAGAGAGGCCCTGGGCTCCCTCCACCCTCAGCTGCAGCCGCAGTGTGGAGCCCAAGACAGGACCAGCTGCCAGGCCAGGCTGTGGCCAGGGGAACTTTAAGATGTGCTCCAGGCTCTGCTTCTAGGGAAAGCCAGGGCCAACAGGGGACCCTGGAGCTTCCTCACTTTCACAGGAGGACGCTGGTGTTTCAGGCTGGCCAGAAAGTTCCTGCCCGCAGCTTAAGACAGAGCAGAGCCTATCAGGCACCAGGGCTGGGCAGCAAAGGGAAGAAAGAACCTGGGGAGGTGAAGCTGTGCTCCCTGAATGTCTCGTGGAACGCAGGAGCCTGAGCTCGGCCAGGCACAGGATGCAAACAGCTGTGATCGGAGCAGCACCAACACAGTGCTGGGCGTAGCATGCCCAGCAAGAGGACTGTGTCCAGTGGCTGCTGGCCGGAGCTGTGTCAGCTCTCGTGGAGAGCATTCCACAGGATGCAAATGGGAAGGGTTTCCAGCACCTGCCTTGCTCCAAAGCCTTGTGTCCAAATAACTGCTGGGCTTAGCTTTAAAGGATGGCCAGGAACTGCCCAGGCAACAAGGGGAGGGCCAGCAGGTCCCAGTGCAGGGCAGTCCCTCCACCCGCCAGTGCTTCAGAGACTAGACGTGTCTCCTGGGACTTCCCCCTTCATCTGCCCTGTCTTCCTTTTCTTGTATTTGTGGAGCCAGGGAGATCTTCTGTAGAAAAAAGAAAAAAGAACACAATGAAAAATGTAATGGGTAAGCAGTTAACATCTTATTTTCTGAGTTGCTCTTGAGATAGATTCTGGGATGTGATTATTGATTTGAATGGCTCTCGTGTACGTTGGAGAACACACTTCCTCCAGCAAGTTTGATAACAGTGATATTGACATCAATCAGTGTATGGTTTGGACTTTGAAAGTCCCCTAAAAATTCAAGTGTTGGAAGCTTGATTCCCAGTTGATGGCTCTACTGGGAGGTAGGGGGTGAAAACTCTAGGAAGTTGGGGGAAGTTGGTCCCTGGGGATATGTGTCTTTGAGAAGTAGTTTTGTACCCTGTCCCTGGCTTCTCTCCTCTCTCTCTCTCTCTCTCTCTCTCTCTCTCTCTCTCTCTCTCTCATTACAGTAGAGCCAGGTGACCATGGACTGAAACCAGAAACCATGAACCAAAATCAATCTTTTCTTCTTTTAGTTGCTTTTCTTGAGTACTTTGTTATAGTGATGGAAAGATGACTAACACATAAAACAAAGCATTTCCTATTGGCCAAAGACTTTCTGCACCACTCCAATTCCTTTTAGCCACAAACTCCCATTTAACAGAGTAAAGATTGAACGCTTAATGAGATTGAGCATGCATTGGAAGTCACAGAGCTGGCGTCAGAGCTTCGTTGTGGCTTTGTGCTCTAGCCCCCAGGGCTGCTCTGCCTCCCTTGGTTCAGGCCTGTGGGCCTCTAGGGTTTTATCTTTTGACAGACCTTTGAGTTCAGTTATTGTGTGTCTCCTAAATGCACAACTCATGGTCATAGGAGAGATGAGACAACAAACTACTTTGTGTCAAGCTTCCCAGAGCTTCCTGTGAACTGATTTGTTGGCAGGCTCCTAAGTTCTTCTCTGCACTAGTGGACATAGTCCCAAACTTGTAAGCTCAACTTCAAAAACATGGAGGAAACATGAACCTGTCCTGACTGCTGAACATGCTAAGGGTGTGCAGAACCTTGTTTTGCCCCAAGGATGGTAACTTGCAGGCTCTTTGGCACACTAGTGTCCCCCCACCATTATTATAGCTTCAGGGGGAACCTGATCCATATCTAAACCTGAGGGTGGTGGCTGGCAAACTGGCCCTCCAGCTCCTCCTACCTGATGTCACAATCTGAGGATCTTGGTAGCAAATGTGGACAGATGTCTCCTGGAAGAACATCTCTTATGAATAGCAGTTTTTTGTTGTTGTTGTAGTTTTTTTGGTGCAAGAGCCGTTCCAAGATCCCAGTGGATGCCTGAGACCTTGTATGGTACTGGACCCTATAAACCTATGTGTGTGTGTGTGTGTGTGTGTGTGTGTACACACATATGTATAATTTTTTTCTTACTCTCATACATATATATATGACTGCTATATTTAAAATAATTTAATAAACTATAATTAAAATCACTAATAAAAACAGGCAATTTCTCTTTAGGGTAACACCTGTATGCCAAGAAAAAGTCGTGAAGTCTGTCTTGCGGGAGGACCAATGGTTTTCTGAACTTCTTGTGTCCATTGGCCTCCACAGTCAGGAGCCACAGAACAGCTCCATAGTAAAGCACTGCTGCAGGCGGTTATTAAACCAGAGCAACCAGCCAACTATTGCCATTTTTGGAGAGAAAAGGGCTCCCTGCCGGATCATAGCAGCAGGGCATGCCAGGCCTTTAAAATAGCATTCTGTTTGCGTGGGGACATAGAAGCATTGCAAATGCTGCATTTCTCATGAAATGAGGAGCAAAGTTCAGTTGAAAAGCTGATAACTGTGTTTCTAAGAAGAACCCCTGGAGGTGTTCCAGGAAGAACATTAAGAGGACACAACTGCTATGAGCTAGAAAACAGGCTGCCCTGACATGCGGGCAGGAAGCGCTTAAGAAGGAATTACGTGCGCACACAGGGTTTCGTTATAGACATTAGCTACGAGGCTCCGTCTCCTTTTTTAGAAACACATATTTAAACGATATTGGGAAATTATTTAGAATCATTCAAGATAAAGTAATCGAAACGTCTTTCTAGACTTTCCTGCGTGGATTTCCGGCAGGGCGACAGCCTGGGCGCTCGCTGTGTGGCCTTTGCTGGGTGGGTGATGCACCCTTCCTGCTGCACACCCCTCTGCTCCTGTGCCCTGGTGGGCTGGGGAGCGCAGTCATCTATGTTCCTCTCTCTCTCTCTCATCATAAATCATCCCAAAGCTGGTGGGTACGGGGCACTCCTCAGGACCTGAGTCCTCATTGGCATCATCCAAATGTACCACGAGCCACAGATGCTCCTCTCAAAGTGGGTGCAGAGTTTGAAGTCGAAGATCAGGTTGAAGCCTTGGCCATGTGGTTTTCGTCACTTGGCTTACCGTTTTTGACTTCAACTGTCAGTATGAGGTAAAATACTTCATGTTGAGAAGAGCTTGGTGTGTGCCTCCTACTTAGCTACTTTCTGCTGTTATCCTCGCTATCAAAATCAGTCCCAGGAAATTGACGTAAGGGTTTATGCTTCCTTCCATTTCCCTGAGGACAGAATATTGCTAGGCACACCTGTGGCGTATAGTAGCGTCAGTAGCTGACTTAGTCATACTAAAATAAAACTCAGGAATTGAAACAGGAGTTAAGAAATGGCAGGCTGAGATGTATTTGGTGTCCTGCGGAAGAAGTCGGCCTCCCTGAGGCAGTAGAGGGTTGACCGTGAGGTTGGGCTGGAGGTCAGGCTGGTGGTTGGGCTGGTGAGTTATTGCAGGGCCTTAGACGAGGCCTGCAGCGCCCCCCTCTCTGCAAAGACGGCCTCTAAGAGGTGAGGCAGGTAGACTGGGGAGTAGGCATTCTTGTTGCCTGCTGCCCAACTGGAGTTATATCATAATCCAACTGATAGTTTTCTTCCTTTATTTTTAACTTCTTTTTTCCTATTATAATGTAATGAATGGCAAAAGGCCCCTGGAGATGAAAGAGACCAAAAAAAGCTACGCTGAAGCCATGACTCTCACAAGGTCACAGTGGATCTCCGAATGGGGTCCCCAGACACAGGAGGAGGGCGAAGTAAGGTGAGACCCAGAGGAAGGACGGCCCTGGTCAGGGAACAGACCTGTTGCTCTGGGAACAGCTGCCACAGTCCGTCTTTGGATGGCTTAGCCCCTCCCCTTCCCTGAGCCCTCACTTGCTCCTCACAGTCCCAAAACAGTGGCCTTTTATTAAACTGGAATCTGATTTTTCAACTTAAACAGAGCTGCAAAGCTCTGCTCTTGGGTGCTCTGTTCTTGGCGTAGCCGTCCTTGGTAATTCTGCACACAGCCTCACGTTTATGGAGTTGCTGCAACTGTTGACCACAGGAATCACGTCTCTATTCAATACCAGAATGCTGGCTTTCAAGAGGAAATATTCTCTCTCTCTCTCTCTCTCTCTCTCTCTCTCTCTCTCAATATTTATTTTTTAGTTGTAGTTGGACACAATACCTTTATTTTATTTATTTATTTTTTATGTGGTGCTGAGGATCGAACCCAGGGCCTCTCATGTGCTAGGCAAGTGCTCTACTGCTGAGCCACAACCCCAGCCCAAAATATGCTCTCTTAAGGGCAGAAAAGCGCCAGTGCTTAATTAAAACAGACCACTAACACATAGAACTTGGATTTGGTGTCACTGGAAATCACCATCCAAATGTATTTTAGAATTTTAATATAATCATTAAAATAATAGCAATTTTTATTGGGTACACTGTCTATATTAGACAATGCACAAAATGATTTAAATGTGTTTTTTATTAAATTCTCATAAAACTCATCATGTAAATGCTGCAATCATTCTTATTTTTCATAGGTGACAAGACTAAGTCTTCTAAGAGAAACTTTGCTCAGTGCCCTGTGGGTGACCAGCCAGGTAGAGACATTTCACTGTCTTTAAATCCTTGCTCACACACCGCCAGGCTGTGGTGTTCTCTTGTTGAACAATTTCCCAGGACAACTAACTCAGATGTCATTTGCTGGCCGTGATAAAGGTAGTAAAAAATAAGACCACTACATGATCACACTGGATAAAAATAAAGACAACATGCAAACCATAATTTGATCAGACGTGCTCCCACCTTGCTAGGACCACTTGCTGTGTCCTGTGTCCCTCCTTCTGGATGGAGGTTATTAACCAGGTGCTTGTAGAACTTGCCCTACTCTGCCAGTCCCCAGCCAGAGCAGAGCTTTGCTTCCCTAAACTCCCTCTAAATCACCCACAAGCTCAGGCCCCACCCTGGGCAGGTGGGTCTGTCCTGACGCCCCTTTGCCATGCTGTGCAGCTAGCTGTGGTGCAGCAGACCCCAACCGCCCCACTGTGGTGACAGGTGTGTCCTTGTGACCTCCAGTGGGTGGGCAGGGATGATTCGTGGCTGGCTTCCAGGTCATTGTGGGCTATGAGCTGATGGTGTTGTCCCCCTACCAGCCTGAAGGATGACTTCCTTCCTTCCACATCCTTAGCCAGTTGCTTGGATTCCAATAAGCCTGGGTCTCATTTTGTCAGAGCCTGGAGTTATTTGTAGTCATCTCCCCGACAGAGTAAAATTATGTGTATGCATGTGTGAAAATGCATTTTAAATGCAGAGTCAGGGATCTTATCAATACTGTGAGCCCAGACAGCTTCAAAGCAATAACAGGTTACTCTCCATTGCTTCCTTCCTTCCTTTCTTTTTTTCTTTCTTCCTTTCTCTCTCTCCCTCCCCCTCCATTTCTCTCTCTGTCTCTTTATCTCTTTCTCACTTGCTCTTGTTCTTTCTTTATTTTTTTCCCCACCATAACCTCTTACATGCTTGGCAAGTGTTCTACCACTGAGCTACACCCTCATCCCTTTCTATTTTTTATTTTGAGACCGGTCTCACTAAATTGCTAACACAGGCTTTGAACTTGCCATCCTCCTGCCTCAGCCTCCCTCACAGCTGGGATCAAAGGTGTGCGCCACTGCCCCTGGCTAGCTACGCTTCTTAATACATAGTATAAATGAAGGGAAGACAGTAACCAAGTCCACCTCATTGCAGCAATGCTGTCCTACTTAGTTAAATAACCTGGGAAATTACTAAACTATTTGGACCACTGTGCTTTTTAATATATACTTGATTGTAGGTTTTACTTACAAAATTAAGATTGGCTGAAAACCTACATACACAGAAGGGATGGAAGGTGGCGCTGAGTTAGAATAGAAGACAGGAAAGAGAACGCACCCTGAGTGTGGCTGATTAAAATGGTCAAGAAAGCCGGGCGCGGTGGTGCACGCCTGTAATCCCAGCACTTTGGGAGGCTGAGGCAGGAGGATCGCGAGTTCAAAGCCAGCCTCAGCAATGGCGAGGCACTTAGCAACTCAGTGAGACCCTGTCTCCAGTAAAAACCAAAAAAAAAAGGGCTGGGGATGTGGCCCAGTGGTCCAGTGCCTCTGAGTTCAATCCCTGGTACCAAAAAAAAAAAAAAAAAATGGTCAAGAAGACAAAGGCGGGAGCATCTGGGAGGAGGGCAGCCTCAATGCACTGGACTCAGGGCCTCAGCCCTTCTTTCTTCTTCACCCTAGTGGCCCCAACCTCCCAGTACAGTTCCCACACACTATTGCTTTTGGTTTTAATCTTTTTTGGGGGGTGGGAGGGAGGAAGCGTACCAGGGAATGAACCCAGGTGTGCTTGACCACTGAGCCACATCCCCAGCCTTTTTTATATTTTATTTTGAGACAGGGTCTTGCTGAGTTGCTTAGGGCCTCACAGTGGCTTCCTGAGAGCTTCTGAGGACAGTGAGAGCTTGGAAATCGGTGCCAAGGGGCCCATTTCCCTACCTCTGGACCCAGCCAGGCCCCAAAGCATGGGCATCTAGAAACTCAGACCACGGCCTATTACTGGTGGAAGAAGTTCACCAGGGAAAAGAATCACACTGGATTGTTATGTTTCATTTCAACTCAGTTTCTTTCGTTCTTCCTCCCTTTCTTCCTTTCCTTTCTTTCTTTCTTTCTTTCTTTCGTTTAGTAGAAAATAACAGCAGCTTTGCCCTGATTGCTTAAATGAACCTTGACATTTTGAGTTTTCACACAGAATAAGATTATCTTATGAAGTGGGAAATCACTATTTTTCACAGTTACCAAAACTTGACTTAAACTGTGCTTGTGGCTCATCCATCTAGAAATGGGGATGCTCTTAGGGGATTCAAAAGCCCACCTGAATCACAACAAGGTTGGGACCTGGCTCTGCCCCTTCCCAGTCCCGTCCTTGTGGGTCGGTCCCCCACGCTCCCTGCCCTGGGCTTCCTGACTTCTGAAGCAGCGTTGACAACACTCCTACCCCACAGTCAGATGGGGAATGTGGTAAGCTCAGGTGGGAATCAGCACCCGTGAGTGCCACAGCCACCCCAGCAGCCCCGGGGGATGTTGGTTATGAGAATGAGCTGATATCTAAGCGGCCACAGGGAGCTCAGGCCTAGTGTCCCCTGGATCCTGGTTTTTCTCTGAATCCTTTTGAAAATGAGCAGCTGGTTCCTATGTTCTCCGTTGTTCTGCATCTCTGTTCTGTGGACATCTACATTCCCACAGAGCCTGGCCACCTTTGCTATTCCCAGGCCTAAAAATCCTCTTCCCATGAAAAATTTAAAAAGATCAATCTCAAGCAATGAAACTAAAATGCCATCAGAAGGCTACCAACCAAGAAAAGCCCAGGACCAGATGGATATACAGCCGAGTTCTACAAGAGCTTCAAAGAAGAACTTACACCAACACTCCTTGAATTAGTCCATGAAATAGAAAAGGAGGAAACCCTTCCAAACTCATTCTATGAGGTTAGTATCACCCTGATACAAAAACCAGACAAAGACTCATCAAGGAAAGAAAACTTTGGACAAATATCTCTGATGAACATTGACACAAAACTTCTCAATAAAATTCTGGCAAATCACATACAAAAATATATTTTAAAATATAGTGCACCATGATCAAGTGGGGTTCATCCCAGGAATGCAAGGTTGGTTCAACATACAGAAATCAATAAATGTAATTCACTACATCAGTAGACTTAAAGACAAGAATCACATGATTATTTCAATAGATGTGGAAAAAGCATTTGACAAAATTCAGCATCCATTCATGCTCAAAACACTAGAAAAATTAGGGATAATAGGAATATACCTCAACATTGTAAAAGCTGTATATGTTAAACCCAAGGCCAATATCATTCTAAATGGATAAAAACTCAAACCATTCTCTCTAAAACTTGAAACAAGGCAAGGATGCCCTCTTTCACCACTCTTATTCAACATAGCCCTTAAAACCCTAGCCAGAGCGATCAGACTAAAGAAAGAAATTAAAGGAATACAAATAGGAAAAAAAGAGCTCAAAATATCCCTGTTTGCCAGCAACATAATTCTATATTTAGAAGACCAAAAAAACTCTACTAGAAAGCTCCTAGAACTCATAAACAAATTCAGCAAAGTATCAGGGTTTAAACCAATACCAATAAATCAATTGCATTTCTATACACCAAGGATATATTAGCAGAAAGAGAAATTAGAAAAACTATCCCCTTCACAGTAGCCTCAAAAAAAAGATCGAGAATCAACCTAACAAAAGAGGTGAAAGACCTCTCTCTATAATGAAAACTATAGAACACTAAAGAAAGAAATTGTAGAAGACTTCAGAAAATGGAACTATCTTCCATGTTCCTGGATAGGCAGAATCAATATTATAAAAAATGGCCATACTACCAAAAGCACTATACAGATTTAATGCAATTCTTATAAATATCCTGATGACGAAAAAGCAATCATGAAATTCATTTGAAAAAATAAGAGAACCAGAATAGCCAAAGGAATCCTTAGCACAAAACATAATGCAGGAGGTATTACAATATCAGAACTTCAATTATACCACAGAACTATAGTAACAAAACAGCATGGCATTGGTGGAAAAACAGATATGAAGAACAATGGAATAGATAGAAGACACAAAGACACATCCACATAATTACAGTTATCTCATCCTAGACAAAGGCACCATAAATGTATATTGGAGAATTGATGGCCTCTTCAACAAATGGTGCTGGGAAAACTGGAAATCCATATGAAATACAATTAAACTGAACCTGTATATCTCACCCTGCACAAAACTCAACTCTAAGGGGATTAAAGGCCTAGGCATTAGACCAGAGACGCTGCAATTACTAGAAGAAAAAGTAGGCCCAACTCTCCAACGTGTTGCCTTGGGAACTGAATTCCTCACCAAGACTCTTAAAGTGCAAGAAGTAAAAGCAAGAATCAATAAGTGGGATGGAATAAAACTAAAAAGCATCATCTTTCTCCAGTCAGAATGGCAGCTGTTAAGCATACAAACAACAATAAGTGTTGGCGAGGATGTGGGGGAAAAGGCACACTCATACATTGCTGGTGGGACTGCAAATTGGAGAGCAGTATGGAGATTCCTTGGAAAACTTGGAATGGAACCACCATTTGACCCAGCTATCCCACTTCTTGGTCTATACTCAAAGGACTTAAAATCAGTATACTATGGTAACACACCCACAGCTCAATTCACAATAACTAAACTGTGGAAGCAATGTCAGTGACCTTCAGTAGATGAATGAATTTTAAAAATGTGGTAATATACACAATGGAATATTATTCAGCACTAAAAGAGAATAAAATCATGGCATTTGCAGATAAAAGGATGGAGCTGGAGTACATAATGCTAAGTGAAGTTAGCCAATCCCAAAAAAACCAAATGCTGAATGTTTTCTCTGATTTAAGGATCCTGATTCATAATGTGGTTGGGGGTGGGGGAATGGGAGGATTAGATGAACTCTAGATAGGACAAAGGGGAGGGAAGGGGAGGGAGGGGGCATTGGGGTAGGAAATACTGTGGAATGAGATGGACATCATTACCCTAAGTACATGTATGAAGACACGAATGGTATGACTCTACTTTGTGTACAACTAGAGATATGAAAAATTGTGCTCTATGTAATATGAATTGTAATGCATTCTGCTGTCATATGTAACAATTAAAAAAAAAAAACATCTTCACAGGAAAGGAAACAATTAAGTGTAAAGATTGGGGCTGGGGTTGAGGCTCAGTGGTACAGCACTCACCTAGCATGTGCATGGCCCTGGGTTGGAGCCTTAGCACCATGTAGAAATAAATAAATAAAATAAAGGTATTGTGTCCAACTACAAAAAACCCAAATGCATTA